>CM051389.1:1614669-1814669 GCA_028015245.1 Cardamine occulta | reverse complement strand
TATTAAATAATTTAAAATTTAAAATAATATAAATTAGGTAAGAGCCCGTACCATACACAAGAATATTTTGTGCTATTTAATTTTATTAATAATATATATATATATATATATATACTTATAATGGCACATACTTATTTTATACTATTTAATTTTATTGATAATCTTCTATATATATATACATTTGGTTAATGTATTATGATTTTTAATAAGTTTAAAATTAACAAAGTTGTTGTGTTTGGTTACATATTTATGTTTCGTAAATAAAAAAAATTGCATGCTATTTTTTATGGAAAATATGATTTTGGTTTCAATTATTTAAATATAATATAACTAAATGTAAATTGATGTAAGTGTTAGTGTGAGATATGGAATAAATCTAATAAAATAAAAAAACTAATTCAATTATGAGTGTTTGGTAAATGAAATAAGGTTAATCAAATAATAAAATTAATTTAAATGTGAGTGTTTGGCAAATTGAATAACTTTTGCGAAAAAAACGGAACTAATTAATAAAAGGACTGGAAAATTGTGGGCATGACACATTGACACACATATTTTCCCTTTCTCTTTTAATATATAAAAGATATGCCTACATAAAATTGATAAAACATGGTGCGTCAGAAAAATATATAGGTTACATCATGTATTAAACAAGTTATAGTTCGTGATTCTGTCGAATTGACAAACTCGATTTGGTTAATAAAAAGTTTAAAAATGAATGTGTAATGCCCTGAATTTTTTAAAATTTGCTGAACGTTACTAAAAATACTAAATAAAACGATAAAACTTCAAATACATAAAGTTTGAAATCTCTGAAAATATAATTACAAAATTTCATATATATCATTCAAATGATAAAACTTCAAATATATAAACTGTTGGACCAGTCATGACTAGCATGCATGGAAATCAGAACTTATGTGCACAAGTTTATTATTAGTGGGTTTTACTTACTTACATCTCGTGATATTTACTTCACAGTTGAACTTACTCCAGAGATATCACCAATTTCTATAACTCTTTACAAAATGACTCTGTCGGAGATGATAGAGCTGAAGAGGCAGATTATGGAGTCATTAGTGAAAGAATTTATTCGCCCTAGTTCATTTCCTTAGGATACATCTGTTCTGTCTAAATGAAATTATGTAACAACAATTAAAAGAAGATGATACATGGGGTACTCATACTAAACGGTCATCCCCTACCCATGGATCATACTTGCCTATAGATATTAGACTAATTGATCATGTGATGAAAACTAACCCTTAGACCACATCTTATACTCTTTAGCCATTTTCTTCTTGTCTCTCCTAAGCATATACCTACGTTTAGCTACTGCAAAAAAATTATTAAACAAATTACTAACTTTAAAAAAGTTCCTTGAAAGCCTAATACAGAAACTAAACATGGTCTCTTTGACTATAACTAATAACGTATTAAAAAAGTTCGTGTGTTTTCTCCGAAGGACACAGACTTACGTTTGCTTTTTACTCTTTTTTTTTCGTCTTCCGATTCCCATCCACCCTCATCTTTAATTTCTAGCAGAAGCCCCACCGCCTTCTTTCCATCTCTGAATCCATATTTTTCTCTGGTTCAGATCTTATCTCGGTTGCCAACTGAATATATTTTCCCTCTTGCACTTTCACTCAGTGAAATCCTTCGTCATTCTATGTCTTCTAGCATTTTTCGACAACATCCTATAGCTTAGCCTTTCCGTCACCAAATCTCGATTTTTTATTCTTATCTCGTGCTATATTTATGAAGATATTTAGTTTTTGCGACTCCATTTTTTTTTCTTCTTCGGATTCCCATCCATCTTCAACTTTGGATAGAAGCCCCGCCCTGCCTTCTTCCCTCCTCCGTATCCAGATTTGCGTATAAGAGTTGACTCCGGTAGAAGTAACCCTCTCTGAGTAGATCTCCACATCTAGTTTTGACTTTTTTATCTTTGGGAAAAAACAAATATTACTTTTTCCTTTTGGAAAATATCATTTACACACTCTGTCTACTCTATGAATAAAAAATTTCTTTCAATTTCTCTGTCCAATAAATGCATTATTTTTTTATCAGTAAATCTAAAATATTATCCAACTTTCTAACCAATTTTTATATTGTGCCAATTATTTATAACTAATTTGATAATTATCATTTTCGAATTCTAATTTCTTTGTTTTTTTCAAATATATCGTATCAAATTTTTGCTTTTTGATCTCTATTTATTTAGTGTTTTTTGTTTTTGCACTTATAACTTATTTGATGTTCGGTTTTCTTGCATGCATGCCACATATTTGATATTTCTCACTATATATCTAATTTTATAATTTTCTGTTAAAAATTTGATTCTATAATTTATGAAAGTGTATGTAATTAGTTCATTATTATTCTTTTATCATGATAAGTTTATTAGATCTATTTAACTATTTGATTCATGAAATTAAATAGATTTATGTGTTGATTTAAGCCATTAAATTGGATATATTTATGGGTTTATTCAAGGGTTTTCTGCTAAAAAACCATCTAGAGTTTTATTTTTTTGTAAGATTACCTTCAACCGAAAGTTGTGCAAGTCAATCCCATGAAGTCGAAAGTCATCCGCTATATAGCCCCTCCGCATAGTGTCGACGTAGCTCCGTTTGTCTCAGTTATAAAACTTATAGAAACCAAAATGACGTCGTTTTAAAACTGAAAAATTATATGTTAATTGATTGCAGAGCTTGCTGTTTTTTGGTGGGTAAAACAACATGATTTTCAAATCATACTGAAATGGGTTTAAAATATGAGAAAATTGATTGGGAAAACAATTAAAAATTAGGGTTCATCTCTCATTTCTCAATTTCATTTAAATCTCAAATTACCCAATAAACTTAGATTTTCGGAAATCTATTTCGTAATTACAATTATCAATCAAAATTCGTGAAATTCTCTAAAGCATGTATCTTAAATAAGCAAAATTAGGAACTGAAATCAAATCGCGTTTTGCTTTTTCTCTTCTTCTTGTTCACCAGATTGCTGAGTTCTAAGTGATGGATCAGGTTCAGAATCCTACCAAAAGATATACTATCAGCAGTATACAAGGGTCTCCAAACAAATCACAAAAGAGTAGTGCAAATCTCTACCTTCCCAATTCTTTTCCTCTTCTTTGTGTTAAACCCCTTGGAAGATGTTTCCCAACATTTAGCATCATCATGACCATTACCAACACTAGATTGAGAATCCACTGATACATTACTCAATCCATTGGATCTGTCTCTCACTACCTTAGATGAATCCTTAAGCGGCCCCTTACCACTTAGCTTGGAACCACTTTCAATCTGTGAATCTTGAAGAAACAAACCAACTGATTCTGGAACTCCTAAAGATTGTTGGTTCATCATCATTTCACTAATACTCCCACATCCCAAAAACGAAAACTTTGCAGCACACTCTATGAATCCTGAATCTGCAGGAAACTGAGCCATGTTCCAACCCATTTCAAGAGGTCTATCAATATTATTACCTTTAAAAGAACTGGAAGTGGCTGCATCTGTGTGGACATTGAAACCGTCATCATGCCAAAGATTTTGTCTGAATGGATCCATCATCTGAGAAATTGGATTCTCCGGAGGGTACAAAATTGTTGGATTAGAGACAGAGATCCAACAATGATTAGAGACAGAGATCCAACTGTACTCGGTTCCAAATTAACACACCTATCAACACAAATCTGAGATTTTGCCGATGATGATTTCATCTCTTATAATATTTCTTCTCAGTCATATTTAATCATGTGCATTTTGGTAAATTAACAGTGATTTAAAGTGTATTTTTGAAAACAGCCAGTGAGTCGTGGTACTTTTAAAAAGTGCCAACTGAGAAGGGGTAGTTTTGAAATTCCCCTTTTTTAGTTCATTATGAATGATAACATCATTTTCTTTGTCATTAATTGCTTTTTTTTTTACTAATGAAATTTACCACATTATTTCAATTTTTAGTGATTAAACCAATACTTAAAGTGATAAAATAAAAGAAATTTAGTTTTTAAAAAATATTTATCTTTTAATCAATATATATTCTAATTTTCTATTAAAGAGATTTAATATTGATAGTAAATTTATCAATTAAATAAATTATATGTTATCGTATTACTTAAGTTTTAGTAATTACTAAATAAAAAATCTTTAGTTGTAAAGTTTATAAATTAATAAAACTATTGAAGACAACATTAATAATTATTTTAAGTAACAATAGCAGTCTTTACATGCAATCAAACTTTTATTGGAATTTAAAATTTAAGCTTCTCCAGTTAATCTTCACTAATCTGCCCCATGATCCTTGATTACTTAATATTTTCCCAACAAATTAACTAATGGTTTCCCAATTATAGTTAGAAAATACTGACTTCCACCTATCTTTAGGTTATCAAGCCTCCAATGAGAGACAGTTCAATTATGTGTATTTCTGGACTCCAACTCAATCGTTGCTTCTTGGAAAGATGAAAGTTTTCTTGATAAAGATAACAATTTCTTTTGATGAAATGTTAAACTTATTGAGAAAATAGAATATTTACAAGTACAAGGAAGAGGAGACAAGATTGAAAATTAGATACAACTTTTACGGAAAAGAAAGTGTGTCATAAAGAGACAAGAACTTCTTCTATGGTCGAATCTGGCACCATCGGTCAAGTAGCTTCTCGAACTTGGCCTCTGGCTTGTAATGAAGAGATGATCTGTAAACGAAAAGTGTCGTCAATGGCATGAGAGATATGTGCAGCCGAGTGATGACCTCGATGGTGCTTTCGGCCATTACGTTGTGGTATATTGTGGCCTGAAACATAAGGCGGAGCAGAGCATGATTTGTTATGTTATGCCGGCCTGAGATCAAGGTGCGTAGTGTTTGATCCCAGTCAAGTGTTATGCGAGTACGGAGCAGCTTCGTGGCTTGAGTAGTCCAGATCGTGAAGGAGAAAGGGCAGGCAAAGAAGAGGTGCTCCCTTGCTTCATCAGCCACAGAGTAAGCAGTGTTGCACAAAAAATCCAAGATCGAGTTCGTGAACCTGTTGCAAGTCGGTTTTGAACAGCTAGCCATGTGATGAAGGGGAATCGAGGTATAGCTTGGGTAAACCAAACCAGTCGAGCCCAGTTCACATGTGGCTTCTTTTGACGTGTCTATTTCCAAGTTTGTTTAGTGGCAAACTTAGACCTGAATTCATTTTCTCTGAACCGCCAGACAAACACATCATGTCCAGCTGATGGAGAAGGAGGTGGCGTAGCTTGGAGTTGGTCAACTAGCAAGCTGGAGATTAGCTCGGCTTCTTCGACGCAGCAACCAGCCCGTAGAATTGTCATGCTTGTCACATGAGTATCACTTCCCCAAGATTCATAAGCATTACTAAGACTAAGGATGCCCATTTTAGGATGGGTTATTGATCCAACTTACATCCGTCTCGAATTTTCCGTTTCATATTAACATTTGTTGAGATGTAGAATTATTAAATTTACTCTAACAGAATATGAAACAAGTCGGATTTGGGATGAGCTGTCAAAAAGTGGGTAATTTAAAATTAAAAACTACAAAAGAAAATTTATGTAATACATAGTCTCGCAAATTTAAATGTGAAATTTTATAGGCTATGACTCTTGCTAGTATGAGTATATATGAATATCCTTTGATTCAAAGGAAATAGCGAAAATGAGATAAAACAAGATGTATAGAGTGTGTTTGCAATTAGTCAGTGCATTACATTCCACCTAAAATATATAAATTGTAACTTTTGGTGCAAAATAAAAAATGCAACCAATTCTATAGTTGGAACTCGGATGTTTCGCTTCTCTAATGAAACAAATTGCTTTTATATAAAATTGTGAAAAAGGTTATGGTATTATAAGATTCATGAATCTGGTCAATTACATATATATACACCCACAGAAATTAATAATGCAATGCAAACCACTGACAAAAGCGGCAAAGATTTGTCGGCAAAGACCCTTAAGGTCAACTAAGACGTCGATAGCTTCAACCTTCTCTTCTATATAAATGCATAGACATGAATCACACCGATAAGTAAATTAAGAAGGAATTATTAAGATGGCATCTTCTACAGTCTCTCCCATGGTTCTCTTTCTCCTTGTTCTTCTCGTGTTTCCGCATATGGATATGGTCCTTGGCGCACAAATGGAACACCGCAAACTTAGTGAGTATCTTTTTTGTCTTTAAATAATCGTAAGTTATTAGTTATTACCATTTTACTATTTTTAGTTAATCAAATAATCTTTAATTTTTCAAAAAAAAAAAACAATTTATGTCCGTACTGAAATTCAGTTTCTAAGCGTAGTCAGAATAAAACAATTTTGGTTCTACCACGATCAGATTTGGTTTTAAGTTTGGTTAACCGGATTGAACAGACAAACTTTCACTAAAATTACCAAAACTTGACACTCTAATAAGTATAATATGTATGTATAACGCGTTTGATTGGTGCTGGTGCAGAAGAGACCAACCATGCTGATCAAGTGACGGTCCAAGCTATTAGTTTCAAACCTCCGGAGTTTCTCCTAAGATTTTGGAATAATTGGAAAAACAAACCGCCGAAATTTAAATCCCAAAAGCCACCGCACTCATGCAAACAATATTTGAACCTCTGTAAGCTACTTCGGCGTGCCAACGCCAGCGCCTTATATTTGAAAGCGAACTGCAAAACAGTCGAATTCAAGTGTAACTCTCCACCGGCTCCCTAATGGTCATGACTGACCTCACTATAGCGCCCAATGCGTCTACAAATATATGCATGTTTTTTTTACGTTGTGGTTTAGTTTGCGATTTGTGTTGTTCTTTATCTACATGTATCATGTATGTATGTGTTTATCATATTTTCATAAATAAATGTATGTGTTTGTCATATTTTAATATCTAATAAAAGGATAACATTTTAAATAAAACAACTTTTCATTTTAATTTTATTATATTAGTTTTCTGCTAAAAAAAACCATCAATTTTTATTTTTTTCAAGCTCGACTTTCACTTCAAACTTGTGCAGATCAACCGCATAAATTTGAAAGTCACCCGCAATATACTCATTTCTTATATCATCGACGTGACACTGTCAGCTTCTGTTACATAACTAATGGAATCTCAAAACAACATAGTTTTCAGGGAAAGAAAACTACATGTTGTTTGTTGCAGATGTTGCTATTTTTTAGTGGACAAAACAATACCATTTTTAAGTTTTCAAGAATTAGGTTTAGAATTGAGAAAAGTTAATTTGGAAAAAAATTTAAATTATGTTCATATCGTAAAGAAGAATAGTAATTAAAATTAAAATCAATTTGAGGAAAAATTTTGAGGATAATTTATCTTCTTGCTGATTTGGATCTTCAATTTTGATATAAATTTGCAAATCGGGTGTTGTTTGATTGTTCTTGAAATCTTCAACGCAAATTTACAAATTGCAAATTTTCTCGTTTTCGTCAAAACCATGATTCCGTGATTTTTCGCCAAAAACGTAAATTGCATTTGTCTCTCGTTTAATGTAAAAACCATGATTATGTGATTTTTCGCCAAAAACATAAAATCTCGTTTTTCCGCCAAAACATATAGCTCTGTTTTTCTGCCCAAAAACGTGATTCCATGTTTTTCCGCCAAAAAAATGATTATATGTTTTCTCACCAATAACATGAAATTTTATTTTACAGCCAAAAACGTAAAATCTCGTTTCCATTTTTGCCAAGATGCTAATATTGGATGAATTTGAAAGTATTCAACAATAAAATTAACAACTAATAATGGTAATTAAGCATAGATATAATATTAATTAAATATTAAAAAAAAAAAAAATGACTGTTAGGGTACCCGCGGGTAACCCTAAAGGTAAAACCTTCAGGATTTTGTTTGAGCTATCCAAGCAGTACATGATATTTTTAGGGTAATCTGAGATATGATATTTTTCGGAGGGTTTATTTAGGGTAGGGTAGGGTAGGGTAAAATTACCCATCACAACATCCCTAGCCACAGTGCCATCTCAGCACCAACAAATGTTGCTGGAAATTGTTTTCAGCATAAGCACACAAGGATTTTAACTCATTGGGTGTGTCATTCTTCTTTAACAACAAAATTGTCCAAATGGCTCTCGAAAAATCATCAACGATGGTAAGAAAAATATCTTGCTCCACAAGAAGAAGGTTCTTTGTAAGGCTCTCATAAATCACAATGAAATAATGAAAAACACTCGTTTGTTTTATCAGTACTAACTGAAAATGAATCTCTTGTTTGCTTAGCTCGAAAAAATCCTCTAAATTACTAGAAAACCCACCAACAGATGATAAAACAGAAACAACTTTAGAAGACGGGTGCCCTATACGACAATGCCATAAAGCTCGAGTTTGCAGCTTCCCCACATGACCAACCTTAACTGCAACTGCTCCTTTATAATGAAAAACTCTATCACGCTCTTCATCCGCACCAATCAAAGTCTTCAAAGCGTGGTCATGTATCACACAAAATTTCTTAGTAAACAACACGAAACCATCAATATCACGATGCAGTTGAGCCACAGAAATAAAAGTGACAGATAGATTTGAAGCAAAGAAGACTTGTCGCAAAATAAGACGATCTCCAAGATTAAGTCGGCCATGTTTTGTTGCCCAGTAATCTGTCCATTAGGAAGTGGAATCGGACATGGATCAATTGTTTCAACATCAGTAAGAAGACGAATATCACCGTCATATGGTGAGAAGCTCCAGAGTCAATAATAATATCATATTGTCTGTCTTTTCCAAACAAAAGTAGTTTTTCCTTCTTACCCGTAAGCTTTTCGGACGAATTTGCATTCTGTTTTTGATTGTTCACGAACTGTTCCAGCATTGCCCATTGTTGTTGAGTTAAGTTTGGAATACCAGAAGTGTGTGCGTGACATGTAGATGATGAATCTCTAAGCTGTGTGTTGTAAGATCGTAAACCACGACCACCACGACCTCTTCCGTAATTATTGACTCCGCCGCTTCTTCCTCCTCTACCACCATCAGCTCCTCTACCACCAGAGGATTTTCCGTTTTCCCACCATTCAGGATAGCCCACAAGCTGAAAGCAGTGACCAGAATCATGACCCAATTTTCCAAAATGTGAACAAACCGAATTTGACTTCATAAAACGGGTTGCAGCTGCTTGAGCATTAGTCATAGTCGGTGATTGGTGGGATTTAGATTGTGTCAATGCCGAGAGACCAACCACCGGAGTTCTTTCATCACTTCTTGTTGGAACTCAATTTTGACAAAATGCTATAAGCTAAATTTCCGATGACTTTTTTCGGTGAAGTCCATCACTGGAATAACCGGATCTTGGGGTTTATGTAATCCTTGTAATGAGCACTATCAAATAGTGTAGTTACATGTCAAAATTGAAGTCAATTTGAATGAGAAATGAAGGACCAAAGTGGATAGCTTGGAAAGCTTGTAAAACTTGTAATTTTGACTAAGTATCAAAATGAGCAAATTTCCCACATTGGATAGAGAGTGAGAGATGGATGGCTATTATGCAAAACCACACACACCCGCAGCGTCGTGTGTCAGGCCGGACATGGACTTGGTCTTGGGGCTTGGTGAATGTGGGCCTTCGGCCTATTCTTTTTGGGACAAAATTTTATTAATAATTTAATTAATTTTCCCTTATGAGTTTTTGCATAATTCTGGATAAATCTAGAAGATTCTAGATTGAGTCAACAATATTTTCGTAATATTTCTGAATCCTTATCCTTGCGGAACAAGGCAGAATATTCTCAGAATATTTTATTCTTGTGGATCAAGCTAAATCTCGCAGAGCTTATCTCTTCCTTAGAGATCAAGCTACTCTTCACTATAAATAAAGTCTCTCATCATTCTCTCAAATCATGCAGAAACAAATATCATAAGCTTCCAGCAATCTCCTTCCTTCTCTTTTCTTAAATTAAGTCTCGAGAGTATATCGTAGATCAAAGTTCACATATTCTATAATCGAGTGATGCAATTATAGTCTCAACACGGTTGTATCCTGGGATTCAAAAATCTCATCAAACCGCCATACTGCGGGAGATTTATTGAATTAAGGAAAGAGATCATATCTCGCCTCCGCGTATTCGTCTTTCCTTAATCGGATTTTTGTTCGTGATTTTCAATCCCGGATTTCGCAGTCCTACAATCTTAATTAGATAAACCCATTTGCTGCTTATAGCTCTAAACGGATTGGATCTTACAAATAGTGAATACGCAAAACAAATAAAAATTTCCGCGAAGACCTTTGGCAGATTCACGAATTTTTTTTTTACCTGATCTACGCGATCTGAAAATAGCTTTAAAGAACACCTTTACTGGTTTCAGGGAACGTCTATTGGCAAACTTTTGTGATATTCACAGAAACTCAAAGCGAATTCTAGAAACGTTTTCCTGAGAACGCGTTGTGTAGCGAAATAAATTAATTTTAATCGCTTATACATAATTTTAAACAGTGATTAAATTCTATATTTTTGTGAACAAATTCAGAATGACAAACGGTGTTGATGATGTCATTGATGGAACCATTGGAGATATTTCTCATAAAATTATGTCTTGTGAGTTGACGCCCCAAACTCATTTTGGGAGTGGTCTACCACATATGAATCCGTTAGTGTCTAACGCTGTAAGCATATGACTAATGCTAAAAACAATTTGGTGGGATTGGGTTTAAGACGTGGCAATAGAGGATGCATTTCTTTATGACCACTAGGACCCTAGACAAAATATTGTATAAACTATGAGTTATCTCAGTAAATATAGGGGGAAGCGTTGCTTACAGCATACTGAAACGGTCACAATTGGAATACCTCATAAACTAATTGGCAAGACGCCATATGAGCTTTGGGAAGGTATTGTACTTTTGTACAAATACCTGAAAATGTGGGGGGTGTCTGACAAAAGTCGCAGTACCACCTCTTAAAATGGTCACAAATAGACCAAAACATATAGATACGGATTGTAGTCCTATATGAAAAAGAAAAAAAAAACTAGTACCGGCATCACGTGTACACTATGATAGTCTATTGACTATAGGCTGGGTACTGAATTTTGTGTATAATGGTTAGATATATCTTTAATAAGACAAAATACAACCATTAGACAATTGATATCAATTTGTGTAATCTAACTAGATTATATCAAACAAGATGACAACCAAGGATTCATAAAGGTGTGTCATGATATCAAGTTGTAAAATCATCGAAAAGAATGGGTTTAAAGCCTATGACTTAAAAGTGGATGTTTGATGGATACCCAACCTACATGACTGAAGATCCCATGATGTTAGTTCAAAGGGACCACTATATCAAGTAAACTCGGATAAAAGCACTGAAAGACGTTATGTCACTACCCAGTTCTTAGATGACCAATAGTGCTTCCTATATGTGTAAAGGATAAGCGTAGCTTTTAATGAATAAATCCATAGCTTTTATATATGCAGAGTATTACAAGATACTTATTATATGACAGGAGCGAGTGGAAATCACCTAGTGAGTGTGAAATGAGGCCGTTTCTAGGAGGATGAAGATCAGGCTATATTCTCCAAGTTCACTCATGATCTACCAGGCAAGTTCAAGGCCACAATGAACATAATAAAGAACGTAGTTCTACGAGAAAATGAAACTGGGTTGTACCTGTTGTCTAAGTTTACATAAAAATCCCGGTGGTTCAAGACATCATGTTCACCTCCTGGCCGAGTGAACTCGACAGATATCAGCAATGAGCGGTTCAAGGCTGAAATATGCTACTGTCTCGTAGACAGTGATTTTTTGCTTATACTCTCGAAAGTCTGTCAGTCATGTCTCTCAAGTCTGTCTAAGTCTATAGAGTCTGTAGAGTCGTCATATGTTTAGAGTCATTTCTATTCATGTGGAGGATTGTTGGAACTCAATTTTGACAAAATGCCATAAGCTAAATTTCCGATGACTTTTTCGGTGAAGTCCATCACCGGAATAACCTGATCTTGGGGTTTATGTAATCCTTGTAATGAGCACTATCAAATAATGTAGTTACATGTCAAAATCAAAGTCAATTTGAATGAAAAATGAAGGTCCTAAGTGGATAGCTTGGAAAGCTTATAAAACTTGTAATTTTGACTAAGTATCAATATGAGTAAATGTCCCACATTAGATAGAGAGTGAGAGATGGATGGCTATTATGCAAAACCACGCATCGCCGTGTGTCAGGCCGGACATGGGCTTGGTCTTGGGGCTTGGTGAATATGGGCCTTCGGCCTATTCATTTTGGGACAAAATTTTATTATAAATTTTATTAATTTTCCCTTATGAGTTTTTGCATAATTCTGGATAAATCTAGAAGATTCTAGATTGAGTCAACAATATTTTCGTAATATTTTTGAATCCTTATCCTTGCAGAACAAGGCAGAATATTCTCAGAATATTTTATTCTTGTGGATTAAGCTAAATCTCGCAAAGCTTATCTCTTTCTTAGGGATCAAGCTACTCTTCACTATAAATAAAGTCTCTCATCATTATCTCAAATCATGCAGAAACAAATATCATAAGTTTCCAGCAATCTCCTTCCTTCTCTTTTCTTAAATTAAGTCTCGAGAGTATATCGTAGATCAAAGTTCGCAGATTCTATAATCGAGTGATGCAATTATAGTCTCAACACGGTTGTATCCTGGGATTCAAAATCTCATCAAACCGCCACACTGCGGGAGATTTATTAAATTAAGGAAAGAGATCATATCTCGCCTCCGCGTATTCGTCTTTCTTTAATCGGATTTTGGTTCGTGATTTTCAATCCCGGATTTCGCAGTCCTACAATCTTAATTAGATAAACCCGTTTCCTGCTTATAGCTCTATACGGATTGGATCTTACGAACAACGAATACGCAAAACAAATAAAAATTTCCGCGAAGGCCTTTGGCAGATTCACGAATTTTTTTTTTAACTGATCTACGCGATCTGAAAATAGCGTTTAAGAACACCTTTACTGGTTTCAGGGAACGTCTATTGGCAAGCTTTTGTGATATTCACAGAAACTCAAAACGAATTCTGGAAACGTTTTCCTGAGAACGCGTTGTGTAGCGAAAAAAATTAATTTTAATCGCTTATACATAATTTTAAACAATGATTAAATTCTGTATTTTTGTGAACAAATTCAGAATGACAAACGGTGTTGATGATGTCATTGATGGAACCGTTGGAGATATTTCTCATAAAATTATGTCTTGTGAGTTGACGCCCCAAACTCATTTTGGGAGTGGTCTACCACATGTGAATCCGTTAGTGTCTAACGTTGTAAGCATATGACTAATGCCAAAAACAATTTGGTGGGATTGGGTTTAAGACGTGGCAATAGAGGATGTATTTCTTTATGACCACTAGGACCCTAGACAAAATATTGTATAAACTATGAGTTATCTCAGTAAATGTAGGGGAAAGCGTTGCTTACAACATACTGAAACGGTCACAATTGGAATACCTCATAAACTAATTGGCAAGACGCCATATGAGCTTTGGGAAGGTATTGTACTTTTGTACAAATACCTGAAAATGTGGGGGTGTCTGACAAAAGTCACAGTATCACCTCTTAAAATGGTCACAAATAGACCAAAACATATAGATACGGATTGTAGTCCTATATGAAAAAGAAAAAAAAAACTAGTACCGGCATCACTTGTACACTATGATAGTCTATTGACTATAGGCTGGGTACTGAATTTTGTGTATAATGGTTAGATATGTCTTTAAGAAGACAAAATACAACCATTAGACAATTGATATCAATTTGGGTAATCTAACAAGATTATATCAAACAAGATGACAACCAAGGATTCATAAAGGTGTGTCATGATATCAAGTTGTAAAATCATCGAAAAGAATGGGTTTAAAGCCTATGACTTAAAAGAGGATGTTTGATGGATACCCAACCTACATGACTGAAGATCCCATGATGTCAGTTCAAAGGGACCACTATATTAAGTAAACTCGGATAAAAGCACTGAAAGACGTTATGTCACTACCAAGTTCTTAGATGACCAATAGTGCTTCCTATATGTGTAAAGGATAAGCGTAGCTTTTAATGAATAAATCCATAGCTTTTATATATGAAGAGTATTACAACATACTTATTATATGACAGGAGCGAGTGGAAATCACCTAGTGAGTGTGAAATGAGGCCGTTTCTAGGAGGATGAAGATCAGGTTATATTCTCCAAGTTCACTCATGATCTACCAGGCAAGTTCAAGGCCACAATGAACATAATAAAGAACTTAGTTCTACGAGAAAATGAAACTGGGTTGTACCTGTTGTTTAAGTTTACATAAAAATCAATGTGGTTCAAGACATCATGTTCACCTCCTGGCCGAGTGAACTCGACAGATATCAGCAAAGAGCGGTTCAAGGCTGAAATATGCTACTGTCTCATAGACAGTGATTTTTCGCTTATACTCTCGAAAGTCTGTCAGTCATGTCTCTCAAGTCTGTCTAAGTCTATAGAGTTTGTAGAGTCATCATATGTTTAGAGTCATTTCTATTCATGTGGGGGATTGTTGGAACTCAATTTTGACAAAATGCCATAAGCTAAATTTCCGATGACTTTTTCGGTGAAGTCCATCACCGGAATAACCGGATCTTGGGGTTTATGTAATCCTTGTAATGAGCACTATCAAATAATGTAGTTACATGTCAAAATCAAAGTCAATTTGAATGAGAAATGAAGGTCCAAAGTGGATAGCTTGGAAAGCTTATAAAACTTGTAATTTTGACTAAGTATCAATATGAGTAAATGTCCCACATTGGATAGAGAGTGAGAGATAGATGGCTATTATGCAAAACCAGGCATCGCCGTGTGTCAGGCCGGACATGGGCTTGGTCTTGGGGCTTGGTGAATATGGGCCTTCGGCCTATTCTTTTTGGGACAAAATTTTATTATAAATTTTATTAATTTTCCTTTATGAGTTTTTGCATAATTCTGGATAAATCTAGAAGATTCTAGATTGAGTCAACAATATTTTCGTAATATTTCTGAATCCTTATCCTTGCGGAACAAGGCAGAATATTCTCAGAATATTTTATTCTTGTGGATCAAGCTAAATATCGCAGAGCTTATCTCTTCCTTAGGGATCAAACTACTCTTCACTATAAATAAAGTCTCTCATCATTCTTTCAAATCATGCAGAAACAAATATCATAAGCTTCCAGCAATCTCCTTCCTTCTCTTTTCTTAAATTAAGTCTCGAGAGTATATCGTAGATCAAAGTTCGCAGATTCTATAATCGAGTGATGCAATTATAGTCTCAACACGGTTGTATCCTGGGATTCAAAAATCTCATCAAACCGCCACACTACGGGAGATTTATTGAATTAAGGAAAGAGATCATATCTCGCCTCCGCGTATTCGTCTTTCCTTAATCGGATTTTGGTTCGTGATTTTCAATCCCGGATTTCGTAGTCCTACAATCTTAATTCAATAAACCCGTTTCCTGCTTATAGCTCTATACAGATTGGATCTTACGAACAACGAATACGTAAAACAAATAAAAATTTCCGCGAAGGCCTTTGGCAGATTCACGAATTTTTTTTTTAACTGATCTATGCGATCTGAAAATAGCGTTTAAGAACACCTTTACTGGTTTCAGGGAACGTCTATTGGCAAGCTTTTGTGATATTCACAGAAACTCAAAACGAATTCTGGAAACGTTTTCCTGAGAACGCGTTGTGTAGCGAAATAAATTAATTTTAATCGCTTATACATAATTTTAAACAGTGATTAAATTCTGTATTTTTGTGAACAAATTCAGAATGACAAACGGTGTTGATGATGTCATTGATGGAACCATTGGAGATATTTCTCATAAAATTATGTCTTGTGAGTTGACGCCCCAAACTCATTTTGGGAGTGGTCTACCCCTTGTGAATCCGTTAGTGTCTAACGCTGTAAGCATATGACTAATGCCAAAAACAATTTGGTGGGATTGGGTTTAAGACGTGGCAATAGAGGATGTATTTCTTTATGACCACTAGGACCCTAGACAAAATATTGTATAAACTATGAGTTATCTCAGTAAATGTAGGGGAAAGCGTTGCTTACAACATACTGAAACGGTCACAATACTATGAGTTATCTCAGTACATGTAGGGGAAAGCGTTGCTTACAACATACTGAAACGGTCACAATTGGAATACCTCATAAACTAATTGGCAAGACGCCATATGAGCTTTGGGAAGGTATTGTACTTTTGTACAAATACCTGAAAATGTGGGGGTGTCTGACAAAAGTCGCAGTATCACCTCTTAAAATGGTCACAAATAGACCAAAACATATAGATACAGATTGTAGTCCTATATGAAAAAGAAAAAAAAAAACTAGTACCGGCATCACGTGTACACTATGATAGTCTATTGACTATAGGCTGGGTACTGAATTTTGTGTATAATGGTTAGATATGTCTTTAAGAAGACAAAATACAACCATTAGACAATTGATATCAATTTGTGTAATCTAACTAGATTATATCAAACAAGATGACAACCAAGGATTCATAAAGGTCTGTCATGATATTAAGTTGTAAAATCATCGAAAAGAATGGGTTTAAAGCCTATGACTTAAAAGAGGATGTTTGATGGATACCCAACCTACATGACTGAAGATCCCATGATGTCAGTTCAAAGGGACCACTATATCAAGTAAACTCGGATAAAAGCACTGAAAGACGTTATGTCACTACCCAGTTCTTAGATGACCAATAGTGCTTCCTATATGTGTAAAGGATAAGCGTAGCTTTTAATGAATAAATCCATAGCTTTTATATATGCAGAGTATTACAGGATACTTATTATATGACAAGAGCGAGTGGAAATCACCTAGTGAGTGTGAAATGAGGCCGTTTCTAGGAGGATGAAGATCAGGCTATATTCTCCAAGTTCACTCATGATCTACCAGGCAAGTTCAAGGCCACAATGAACATAATAAAGAACTTAGTTCTACGAGAAAATGAAACTGGGTTGTACCTGTTGTTTAAGTTTACATAAAAATCAAGGTGGTTCAAGACATCATGTTCACCTCCTGGCCGAGTGAACTCGACAGATATCAGCAAAGAGCGGTTCAAGGCTGAAATATGCTACTGTCTCATAGACAGTGATTTTTCGCTTATACTCTCGAAAGTCTGTCAGTCATGTCTCTCAAGTCTGTCTAAGTCTATAGAGTTTGTAGAGTCATCATATGTTTAGAGTCATTTCTATTCATGTGGGGGATTGTTGGAACTCAATTTTGACAAAATGCCATAAGCTAAATTTCCGATGACTTTTTGGTGAAGTCCATCACCGGAATAACCGGATCTTGGGGTTTATGTAATCCTTGTAATGAGCACTATCAAATAATGTAGTTACATGTCAAAATCAAAGTCAATTTGAATGAGAAATGAAGGTCCAAAGTGGATAGCTTGGAAAGCTTATAAAACTTGTAATTTTGACTAAGTATCAATATGAGTAAATGTCCCACATTGGATAGAGAGTGAGAGATAGATGGCTATTATGCAAAACCAGGCATCGCCGTGTGTCAGGCCGGACATGGGCTTGGTCTTGGGGCTTGGTGAATATGGGCCTTCGGCCTATTCTTTTTGGGACAAAATTTTATTATAAATTTTATTAATTTTCCTTTATGAGTTTTTGCATAATTCTGGATAAATCTAGAAGATTCTAGATTGAGTCAACAATATTTTCGTAATATTTCTGAATCCTTATCCTTGCGGAACAAGGCAGAATATTCTCAGAATATTTTATTCTTGTGGATCAAGCTAAATCTCGCAGAGCTTATCTCTTCCTTAGGGATCAAACTACTCTTCACTATAAATAAAGTCTCTCATCATTCTTTCAAATCATGCAGAAACAAATATCATAAGCTTCCAGCAATCTCCTTCCTTCTCTTTTCTTAAATTAAGTCTCGAGAGTATATCGTAGATCAAAGTTCGCAGATTCTATAATCGAGTGATGCAATTATAGTCTCAACACGGTTGTATCCTGGGATTCAAAAATCTCATCAAACCGCCACACTACGGGAGATTTATTGAATTAAGGAAAGAGATCATATCTCGCCTCCGCGTATTCGTCTTTCCTTAATCGGATTTTGGTTCGTGATTTTCAATCCCGGATTTCGTAGTCCTACAATCTTAATTCAATAAACCCGTTTCCTGCTTATAGCTCTATACGGATTGGATCTTACGAACAACGAATACGTAAAACAAATAAAAATTTCCGCGAAGGCCTTTGGCAGATTCACGAATTTTTTTTTAACTGATCTACGCGATCTGAAAATAGCGTTTAAGAACACCTTTACTGGTTTCAGGGAACGTCTATTGGCAAGCTTTTGTGATATTCACAGAAACTCAAAACGAATTCTGGAAACGTTTTCCTGAGAACGCGTTGTGTAGCGAAATAAATTAATTTTAATCGCTTATACATAATTTTAAACAGTGATTAAATTCTGTATTTTTGTGAACAAATTCAGAATGACAAACGGTGTTGATGATGTCATTGATGGAACCATTGGAGATATTTCTCATAAAATTATGTCTTGTGAGTTGACGCCCCAAACTCATTTTGGGAGTGGTCTACCACTTGTGAATCCGTTAGTGTCTAACGCTGTAAGCATATGACTAATGCCAAAAACAATTTGGTGGGATTGGGTTTAAGATGTGGCAATAGAGGATGTATTTCTTTATGACCACTAGGACCCTAGACAAAATATTGTATAAACTATGAGTTATCTCAGTAAATGTAGGGGGAAGCGTTGCTTACAACATACTGAAACGGTCACAATTGGAATACCTCATAAACTAATTGGCAAGACGCCATATGAGCTTTGGGAAGGTATTGTACTTTTGTACAAATACCTGAAAATGTGGGGGTGTCTGACAAAAGTCGCAGTATCACCTCTTAAAATGGTCACAAATAGACCAAAACATATAGATACGGATTGTAGTCCTATATGAAAAAGAAAAAAAAAACTAGTACCGGCATCACGTGTACACTATGATAGTCTATTGACTATAGGCTGGGTACTGAATTTTGTGTATAATGGTTAGATATGTCTTTAAGAAGACAAAATACAACCATTAGACAATTGATATCAATTTGTGTAATCTAACTAGATTATATCAAACAAGATGACAACCAAGGATTCATAAAGGTGTGTCATGATATCAAGTTGTAAAATCATCGAAAAGAATGGGTTTAAAGCCTATGACTTAAAAGAGGATGTTTGATGGATACCCAACCTACATGACTGAAGATCCCATGATGTCGGTTCAAAGGGACCACTAAATCAAGTAAACTCGGATAAAAGCACTGAAAGACGTTATGTCACTACCCAGTTCTTAGATGACCAATAGTGCTTCCTATATGTGTAAAGGATAAGCGTAGCTTTTAATGAATAAATCCATAGCTTTCATATATGCAGAGTATTACAACATACTTATTATATGACAGGAGCGAGTGGAAATCACCTAGTGAGTGTGAAATGAGGCCGTTTCTAGGAGGATGAAGATCAGGCTATATTCTCCAAGTTCACTCATGATCTACCAGGCAAGTTCAAGGCCACAATGAACACAATAGAGAACTTAGTTTTACGAGAAAATGAAACTGGGTTGTACCTGTTGTCTAAGTTTACATAAAAATCCTGGTGGTTCAAGACATCATGTTCACCTCCTGGCCGAGTGAACTCGACAGATATCAGCAATGAGCGGTTCAAGGCTGAAATATACTACTATCTCATAGACAGTGATTTTTTGCTTATACTCTCGAAAGTCTATCTGTCGTGTCTCTCAAGTCTGTCTAAGTCTATAGAGTCTGTAGAGTTGTCATATGTTTATAGTCATTTCTATTCATGTGGAGGATTGTTGGAACTCAATTTTGATAAAATGCCATAAGCTAAATTTCTGATGACTTTTTCGGTGAAGTCCATCACCGGAATAACCGGATCTTGGGGTTTATGTAATCCTTGTAATGAGCACTATCAAATAGTGTAGTTACATGTCAAAATCGAAGTCAATTTGAATGAGAAATGAAGGTCCAAAGTGGATAGCTTGGAAAGCTTATAAAACTTGTAATTTTGACCAAGTATCAAAATGAGCAAATGTCCCACATTGGATAGAGAGTGAGAGATGGATGGCTATTATGCAAAACCACCCACACCCGCATCGCCGTGTGTCAGGCCGGACATGGGCTTGGTCTTGGGGCTTGGTGAATGTGGGCCTTCGGCCTATTTTTTTTGGGACAAAATTTTATTAATAATTTAATTAATTTTCCCTTATGAGTTTTTGCATAATTCTGAATAAATCTAGAAGATTATTGATTGAGTCAACAATATTTTCGTAATATTTCTGAATCCTTATCCTTGCGGAACAAGGCAGAATATTCTCAGAATATTTTATTCTTGTGGATCAAGTTAAATTTCGCAGAGCTTATCTCTTCCTTAGGGATCAAGCTACTCTTCACTATAAATAAAGTCTCTCATCATTCTCTCAAATCATGCAGAAATAAATATCATAAGCTAACAGCAATCTCCTTCCTTCTCTTTTCTTAAATTAAGTCTCGAGAGTATATCGTAGATTAAAGTTCGCAGATTCTATAATCGAGTGATGCAATTATAGTCTCAACACGGTTGTATCCTGGGATTTAAAAATCTCATCAAACCGCCACACTACAGGAGATTTATTGAATTAAGGAAAGAGATCATATCTCGCCTCCGCGTATTCGTCTTTCTTTAATCGGATTTTTGTTCGTGATTTTCAATTCAGGATTTCGCAGTCCTACACTTCTCATCACATTTAAGTGACGTTCTTCCTGAATAATCTGGGAATAGACAGAGTCCAAGTTAAGTTTACTTTGTCTACTCAACAGATTTGATCGTGTAGTACCAAAACGAGAGTTGTCAAGTCCCATCAAAAATTGATGCACTCTGATCTTCTCTTCCTTCTTCTCGTACTTCACCATTGAAGCACACTCTGGATTTCCGCAGCAACAAGAAAATCCCTTGTCGAAATTTGCCAAATCATCCCACATAACTTTCAATTTTCCAAAGTACACCTCCACAGATCAACCGTTCTGTTTGCAGGAGGCAATATCTACGTGTAGATGGTGAATTCTTGTGTCGTAGCTTACAGAGAAACGTCTTTGAAGACTTCCCCACATCACCTTCGCACTGTCAACAATTGAAATCGAAGGCCGTAGCTTAGGCTCCACGCTACTGTAGATCCATCCTATGATCATAGAATTGACCATATCCCACTTCTCTTCTTCTTCAGGTTTGTCGTTTGGACGTTTGAGGGTACCATCAACAAAACCTAACTTTCTTTTGGTTCGAAGAGAGTTCAACATTAACTTTGCCCATCGTTCATAGTTGTCTCCATTCAATAGAATGGGTGTCTGCACTTGTCCAGTACTATCAGAAGGATAGTACGGAGACATGAGTTCGTTCTTCTCGGCGGCGGCTGTTTCACTACCAACACCGGTTTTGATCTTTTCCAGTCATTATAGAAACAGAGATATTGATTGAAAGAAGAAGAAATCAAAGAGATTGAACAAGAATGAAAATTAGGTAAGAGTGGCTCTGATACCATAACAAGTTATGAAAGCTCTGTTTCTAGTATTGCATTGAGAATCGATACATCAATTATACAAGTCGGTCTAATATCTAAAGAGAAAAGGAAATCTAGACACAATGGAATATTTCCTACTTGTCCTCCAAATATATCTAATTACAAGAATAATCATTTCCTAATATGCTACATGCAGAAAATCTAACAGTCTAGCGAGTTCACACAATCTAGCATCATCATCCGTTAAGAAATAATTATGTAAAGTTTCAAATTAATCCTTGGTTTTTATACAAAATTCTGAAAATTGGTATTAATATTCATGAATGGGTAATATACACCACATAAATTAATAATATAAGAAATTTTGGATAATGCAATGCAACCCACTTGACCAACTATGTTAACTAATGAAACAAGTTATATATATATATATATAATTCTGAAAAATGATACATATATATATATATATATATCTCTGAAAAATGATACATATTAAGATTCGAGAATCTGGTTATATACACCACATAAATTAGTAATATTAGAAATTTTGAATAGACCCAAAACTTAAAACATGTCTTTGCAAAGACATTTCGCCGAAGACAGCCAAAACTTAAAGACCTTAAGGGTCTTAAGTCGTCGATAGCGTCAATCTTCTCTCTTAAGTCTCTCTTCTATATAAGTGCATAGACATGAGTCACACTGATAAGTAAATTAAGAGAGAATTATTAAGATGACATCTACTGTAAGCTCTTCCATGATAATATTTATTATTTAAAAAAAAAAAAATTTAAACATGCGAAAACATATAAAAAAATTTTAAAATCCAAGATTTTAGAAAATCTAAAGTAATTATAAATTAATTCTAAAATATAAATTAAACTTGCAGATTTTGGGATTTATAAATAAAAACAATTCAAAAACATGAGTGGTCTAAAATTTATAAAATTTTGAATAATACAATGCAACCCACTTGACCCACTTGACCAACTACACGTTAACTAATGAAACAAGTTTATATATATAATTCTGAAAAATGGTAATAAGATTCGAGAATCTGGTTATATGCACCACATAAATTAGTATATTAGAAATTTTGAAATGGCCCAAAACTTAAAACATGGCGGCAAAGACATTTCGCCGAAGACAACCAAAACTTAAAGACCTTAAGGATCTAAGTCGTCGATAGCATAAACATGAGTGGTCTAAGACAACCTTCTCTCTTATCTCTCTTATCTTTTCCACGTCTCTCTTCTATATAAATGCATAAACATGAGTCACACTGATAAGTAAATTAAGAGGGAATTATTAAGATGACATCTACTGTAAGCTCTTCCATGGTTCTCTTTCTCCTTGTCCTTCTCGTGTTTCCGCATATGGATATGGTCCTTGGCGCACAAATGGAACACCGCAAACTTAGTGAGTATTTTTTTTGTCTTTAAATAATCGTAAGTTATTAGCTATTACTATGTTACTCTTTTTAGTTAATCAAATAATCTTTCATTTTTCAAAAAAAAAAAAAATTATGTCCGTACTGAAATTCAGTTTATAAGCGTAGTCAGAGTAAAACAATTTTGGTTCTACCACGACCAGATTTGGTTTTAAGTTTGGTTTAACCGGATTGAACAGGCAAACTTTCACTAAAATTACCAAAACTTAACACTCTAATAAGTAATATGTATGTATAACGCGTTTGATTGGTGCTGGTGCAGAAGGGACCAACCATGCTGATCAAGTGACGGTCCAAGCTATTAGTTTCAAAGGAACCGCGAAGTATCTTGTAGACGTTTGGAAGAGATGGAAAAACAAACCGCCGAAATATGAATCCCAACCGCCACCGGACTCATGCGAAAAATTTTTGTACTATTGTAAGTTATGGCGGCATACCAACGCCAGCGCCTGGTATTCGGCAGCGAGATGCAAAGAAGTCGAACTCCGTTGTAACTCTCGTCTGGCTCCCTAAAGGTTTTTCAAAGGAACACAAGGATATGGTCATGACTGACCTCACTATATCGCCCAATGCGTCTATCAATATATGCATGTGTTTTTTTTACGTTGTGGTTTAGTTTGCGATTTGTGTTGTTCTTTATCTACATGTTATGTATGTGTTTGTCATATTTTCATAAATAAATGTATGTGTTTGTCATATTTTCATAAATAAATGTATGTGTTTGTCATATTTTAATATCTAATAAAAGTGTAACATTTTCAATAAAAACGCTTTTTATTTATATTTTATTATATTGGTTTTCTGCTAAAAAATCATCAATCTTTATTTTTTTTGCAAGCTCGGCTTTCACCTCAAACTTGTGCAGATCAACTGCATAAATTCGAAAGTCACCCGCAATATAGTCATTTCCTATATCGTCGATGTGACACCGTCGGCTTCTCTTACAAAACTAATGGAATTTCAATACGGCATACTTTTTAGGAAAAGAAAACTATATGTTATTTGTTGCAGATGTTGCTGTTTTTAGTGGGTAAAACAACACGATTTTCAAGTTTTCAAGAATTAGGTTAAGAATTGAGAAAATTTAATTTGGAGAAAATTTTAAATTATGTTCATATCATAAAGAAGAATACTAATTTAAATTAAAATCAATTTAAGGAAAAATTTGGGGACAAAAACCCTAAATTTGTTTTGATAAAGACTTAGGGTTTTTGTCTTCTTGCTGATTCGGATCTTTAATTTTGATATAAATTTACAAATCGGGTGTTGTTTGATTATTCTTGAAATCGATTGAGGTTGATTTCATGAAATGGATTACTTAATATTTTCCCAACAAATTAATTAATGGTGTCCCAATTATAGTTAGAAAATATCAACTTGCACCTATCTTTTAAGTTATCAAACCTCCCAAGGAGAGACAGGTCAATTATGTGTATTTTTCGACTCCAACTCAATCGTTGCTTCTTGGAAAGATGAAAACTTTCTTGATAAAGTTAACAATTTGTCATGCTTGTCACATCAGAATCATGGAATAGCACGTATTGGTGCATTTCTCGCTTGGGAAGCCGAAGCACTAAACCAAAACGGATCCAAAAAAAATGAGGAACCGAACTGAAAAAAAATTGGTAAAATATCCGAAAAGATCCAAAACTCCTAGATCTAAAATGTTGAATCCGAACCATACCAAAAATCGAATGGATAACCAAAATATTCAAAATATAATTATATATAAAAGATATTAATATAACCAAATACCAAAAATTACAACTATAAATTTAAAAATATCAATTATTTTTAGATCAAATTAACCGAATTACCTAAAATATCCAGAGACTTTTAGTTATATTTTTGAAATTTAACCAAACAATTATTCAAATTTAACCAAACATTTATTCAAATGTTAACATTGTAAGTATGTTTATAGTATATCATTCGCCAGATAAATACATTATTAATATGTTCATAACATATTTTATACCACGATAAATAATAACTTAGATGTGAATTCATATATGTCACATGATATAATATTTTTTATTGTGTTAACAAAATAACTACCCATTAAAATTAGAGCTGATCTCTCCCGAATATTTTGATCGTTAACAAAATATTTAACCCATTAAAATTGTGATATGAGCATTTTTTACCGGATTTTAATGTGCATAAACTATAGTAATATGAGAGAAAAGGGTATGAGAGAGAATTAATTAGTACTCCTAAATAAGTGTCGTTTTAGGTTTTATGTTTTTCACACATATTAAAAAATAATTAAAATTTATGTTTTATCCCTCAATAATATAGTGTATAATTTTTTTTATTAGTCAATACACCAATACAATAAAGATAAAAGTTACACATTTGCATTAAAAATCTAAAACGATACTTAATCTTAAAAGATCAATCTTAAAATGACACTTATTTATAAACGGAAATAGTAGTTTATTTGTTAACAAACAATGACATAACCTTTTGCTTTTTATTATTTTTATTATAAAAAAAAAAAGTTCATAACCCTTTATATTTTAGAAAGTATATTTAATTTTTTAGGACTTATGGCGTTGCTTCTGGTTGCTCTATATATACATCTATATATATATATACTCCTTAATTTTCTGAAAATGTGTTATGTATACATTTAATACTTTACTTAAATGAGAATGTGAGATGATATTGCTAGTAATTATAAGTAGGAAAACTTCGAGGGGGATAATAATGGGAGCTCGGTCTATTGTTATTGTTGTACTAAAAGATTATTGTCATACATAAATCAATCTAAATATAATACCACAGATTTTAAAAAAAAATCTAAATATAATACTTGTACAACTCATAAGAAGTGAAAGAAAAAACGAATCCAATGCAAGTGCAGGTTTTTAATAAATTATTACGCATGAGATTGTTTTATCCCAGTTTCTTAGGGTAAAGATAAAAGAAGGACATTAGACACGTACACATGGGCCGCCAAAAGGAATCCAATGTTCGAAACCAGATTCTGTAAACAATTAGATATTTGATATTTCTCAAAGAGTGAAATTTGTTTGTTCTCCGTACAAGTTTTTAATTTGCCTCAAATCTTTAACGCGGTTTTGACTTTCCCCTGCCCATCATCCTGCCCGGTTAATTATGGCGGGAAAATTGAAGAGAGACCAAAAAAGCCTTTAATATTTTGTAAATTGAGTTTTAGAGAAGAGAGGAAGAAAAAAAAAATGAAAGCTTTTTGGCGGGAAGAGAGTAAGTCCGGGAAAGGCGGGCTTTGTTGTGGCGTGGCGGCTGATGTGTGTTTTTGTAATTTGTGTGAGAGTGGTCATATGTTAACAACACGTGTCTGTCTGAATTGACCGACTTGGAGCTAAATGACACGTCATCTTTTCATGTATGTTGAGACGTCGTCATTCGTCATCGATGACGATTGACGCATCAAATAAATTTAAGTAAGAGTAAATTTTTTACGACAAAAAAATTCGATACTATAATAAACACATTAAAAAACTCATCAAACATGATTAAGGAAGGATGTTTGAATTTGAGAGACAAAAATAAAATATGTTTTTTCTGTCAAATAATAAAGGATGTTTAAAATTAAAAAGAATTGAAAAAAACAGTAATTGAAAAGTTTTTAAATATGCAACAGAAAAAAGACTTATAGTCTCTCCGTTTCAAATTAGTTATCGTTTAAGATTGTTTCACACATATTAAGAAAATATTTAATTTTTCTGTTTTACCTTTAATTAATATTTAGTTGATTTTATTTTATTGGTCAAGATATTAAAACAAGAGGGACAAAGTTGAAAATCTTATCAAATATATGCATTAAAAAAATAAAACGACAATTAATATGAAACGAGGTCCAAAACGACAACTAATATGAAACGGAATGAGTATTTCTCTTCGTACTTGTTTACTACAAATGTATCATGACGTTCTCAGAGAAAATGTATCCAATGAAGCCCAAAAGAATTTAAATTCTTATATAGTACATTGGTTTGAACTTATCTTTCTTTAGGACCAAAAGCCCAATACGATCAGTTAGCCCAAATTTGAGTAAAAAATTATTTATAGAGATAGAGAGAAAGCCCAATGATATGCTTATCTATACTATTAAAAGGGAAGCATTATTTAAAAAAAATATTAAAGTTCTAAAATATTTACATGAAATGCCACTGAATCTAAGAAGAAAATAAAATTTATTAATGGCAAAAATGTCTTTGTATCTTAACTTATATCTATGTATCCAAACACAATTAAAAGATTTTTTAAATATTAATTAATAAATAAAAGATTTCACATAATCATAAAATCTCTAACAAAATCTTTTATAAGAAGATTTATGTGTAAATTAAAGATTTTGTTAACCTATAATAATAAATTTACATTAATAATGATTTTAATAAAAATATTTTAAAATATATTACATATATAATTTAAGTAAATAATTTAAATCTATTGATAAAATTATTATGATTACATTAATAAATCTTCTTATAAAAGATTATTTACTTAAATTATTTATGTAATATATTTTAAAATCTTTAACTAAATTAAAGATTTTGTTAACCTATAATAATAAATTTACGTTAATAGTGCTTTTAATAACAAGATTTTTAAATATATTACATAAATAATTTAAATCTATTGATAAAATTATTATGACTATGTTAATAAATTTACGTTAATATTGTATAGTAACTAACGTAAATCTTCTTATAGTTAAACTAATTACATATTTGACTAATCTTTGTAAAAACATTATTAACATGTAAACAAAAAATATATTTTATAATAAAAAATCATAATAATTTTAAATTTTACAAAATATATTAATTCAAATTGAGTTAAGTTAAATTATTTTAAGAAAAAAATTGAATTTAATTTATTTTCAAAATTCATTAAGATCATGAGTTAAAACTAAATAATGATTCGTAAACTAACAAAAGCTATATTTTATATTCTATTAATATGTTTTGTGAAAACATAAATGTCTAATGAAAAATCACATTATATTAATTCTCATATGTATATAATTTTATTTTTTAAAATTATAAGAGTTTTTTAAGTAATTCATTTTACTAACCACATATACTTTCAAAAATGATAATTAAAGTTTGATTACTCTAATATCGTTATTTAACAAAATTAATCTGTTATCTTAAATGTCAGTCTATTTTAGTATTGTAACAAAAAATAGTGGGTATGAGACGGGAACGGATAATTCGGATAACAAAAAATATTTACTCAAACGATGTTCAATAAAAACGAGATAAAAATTTTGGATAACGGTACGGGATTAAAAAAAATTGTATAGATAAATTCAATTCTCAAATTATCACTAATTTTGGTAAGAATTGACTACAAGACGGGTAAAAATCCACACATGTGTGGTTTGATGCGGGTCAAAAATTCATATAACCCGCGGTGGGACGGATCCCGGATTGCAGGTTTGACCCACTTGACAGGGCAATTTGATTCATAACCTGTGGGTCCCGGTCCGTTAGATCCGCTGCAGGACGAATGCGGATCAATTTTTTTTTCAAATCGCAGATCGCGGATGCGGATCGAAACATTTTTTGACGGGGCAGATGCGGATCAACATATTTTGTAAAGTGAGTTTGCGAGTACCCGTATTTTAAAAAAATAATAACATTAATTACTATTATTTTATAAAATTTAGTAGTTAAATTTTAAAAATAGAATATATATATATATATTTTTTTTTTTTTATTGAGCCAAAATTTTAGGTTTTTTTTTTTAAATTGGGAATTTCTTTTTTTTTAATACTAAAATTTTATTAGTAAATATTAATTTTACTAAATAATTTAAAAAATAATTTTTAATCATTATTTAAATAATTACGGGTTACTCGCGGGTATCCGCAAATTTAGACGGGGCGGATGCGGATTAATTATTTTTATTTGGCGGATTGCAGGTTGCGGTTTGATGCAGGTCGAAAATTCATATAACCCGCTGCGGGGCGGATCGCGGATTACGGGTTTGATCCTCTTGACAGGGGTATGAACAAGTAAGAGACAAAATGGGATGGAACACAATAGAATATGAATTATGTGTATCCGTACTAAGAATAAATCTAAATTCAATCGTAAGTATAAATTATCATAAATATTTAAAAAAAACACGCGGATCCGGTTAACTTAATTTTAATCGTTCTTGGCGATTTTATATCCGAATTGATAGTTCACGAGTTTAATATAAATATTACCGATCACTAATCCGGTTCACGGTTAATTGCGGTACAACATTCAGATCAGTCCGAGTGTTAATGATGAAATCATTATTATTTTTAATATTTATAAATTTGATTAAAACTAAACCGAATACGTAATTGGTATAAATTTGTATTATATATGTTATATCTAAGAAAATATTTATAAACATAATCCCGCACGTACGTACGGGTCTGAATCTAGTACGTTTATTATAATAAACGAACACCACACTTTAATATACTTTCTGTAAAACAGTTTAAAAAAAAATTATAAACATAAACGAAATTTATTTTCTTTTTGTGTATTCCATAAGAGGTGTACAAATTATTCAAAAGATATAAACACAATAATTTAACAGAAAATGTACAATCAAACCCAACATCTATGAGAATAATAGCACATCATTAGGACTCCATTTTATTCATGTTATATATACACTTACACACAAACTTCACACTATACAATTTTTTTGTTCATTGACCGTTTCTTATTCAAACAGTATTCCAACTAAATCACCAAACAAGAGACTCATAAACAACAGTCTCAATTAACTTACTTGAAGCCAATTTCATTGTAACTTCTGTAATCTGGTTCTCTTCAACCACAATCTTCTTCAACCAATGTGACGACTTCATCACAAAAGCCTCAACTTCATCAGCCTGAATCAATCGACAACTTACAATGTCCAAAGTCTTCAACTTCACACAGTTTTTGTTCACGGCAACCAACACAGAACCTGTCAAATTCTTACAACCTCTCAAATTCAACTCAACCAAACCATTACAAGAAGCTAACATCGAAACAAGTTCTTTATCAAATAACCATTCATTAAAAGGCAACTCTAGCTTCCTCAATCTTCCCAAATGCTGTCCTAACGTCGCCAACAAACCGGGTTCTCGTTCAACCGCGTCACACTTAAGCAAAGAAAGCTCTTCAAGACTTGTACTAAAGCTTAAAGCTAATGCCTTTAGACTTAAACCAGTCACAAAAATACAACTTGTAAGCCTAAGAGTCGATAAAGACTTGAAATTCGAAGCGAGAGCGACGAGATGTTCATCGGTTAAATCCATCGGTAGACGTAAATCGAGTCTTTTCAAAGTATCATTGCATCTAGCATTGTTCATAAAATGAACCAACCCATCTTTGTTTCCACCATCATGAATCAACAGAGACTTTAAAGATTCACAAATCTCTGAAACTTTGAGCAAAACCACATCAACTATACTCCTACATGTTCTTAACCCAATCTCTTCGAGATTCTTCAAACACAACCCAAAAAACTTAATTTCTCCAATGGTTCCACAAGATTTCAAATTCAATTTCTTAAGCTTTCTACAACTTTTCCATATCCAAGTAACTCCAGTATCACCAGACTGGATTCCAGATAAAGAAACCGATTCCAAACCCAATTCAACAACTTCCGGGTTAGGATTTGACCCGGATTCGAAAGTTGAAGCCTTTATTGACCAAACATCGATTAATAATTCTTTAAGAGATCGAAACAGAGCAATCCAAGTGAAATCTGAGTTTTGAGGTTTATACAAATTTGGTAGATAGAGAAGTGAGAGATAAAGAAGTAGAGAGACGAAGTAAAGAAGATGAAAAAATTGGATTGATCAAGAAACTGAGTTTTCTGAGATTGAAGCAACAAGAAGAGATGATTGAGATAAGCTCATCGTTGAAAATCGATTCAGCCTTCATAACTTCATCACCCGAAAGCAAATGGGATTGAGATATTGGTTTTAATGGCGAAGATGAGAGAAAGGGAAGAGAGACAAGGATGGTTATGGAAGATAGAGGGTAAAAGGGTAATTACAGAGGTGTCGTGACGACTGATATATAAAGACATGGAAGTCTTTGAAGCTCTGTAGAGACGAAGCCATCGTTTTGAGACTAAAGGAACTGATTCGATAGATGAAGAAGATGATGGCAATCTTGTAAATATCTCGCAGAGAATCTCATCGAAGAGAGTTTCATCATTTTTTTTGGGGGAAATTGAATTGAAGAAGAAGATGATGAAATTTTAAGGATTTTTGTTGTTGAGTTTGGGGTTTGTGACGTTTTGTGTTCTTCCTCTTACTAGTAACCAAAATTGAGTTGTGAGTTGTCGTATTTGGCTTTGGTTTTGACACTTGTGAGTTGTTGGTTCTTCGGTTACGCAAGAGACACAAAGAAATGATAAAATTGAGTTGTGTTGTCGTATGAAATTCTCACATTTAATAGCATTAATTTAAATATATATTAAGTAACATTTTATGTTAATAAATAATAAGCATCTTCTAAACTAATAAAAAGTAGACATTAAAAAAAAACAAAAAACAATATAGTAACATTTTTATAACGTAAAAAGTTTTCAAAAGTTGGAAAAAAAGTTAGGTAAATTTAGGGTAAGTCTTGTGTTTAGAAGAGTTTATACTAAGTTTTAATCTTTGATATATGACACCATATGTAAAATATATGTTTCTTACATATTATGCTTCCAAAATTATTACTGAATAAAACTTCAAATGAAGTGTTTAGATTTATAATAATCCACTTGGCTTATTTTTGTTCATAATATATTATGCGAGTGTTAATTAGGTCTATATTAATCTTATATATTTGAAAATTAAATCTCACAAGTCATATCGAAACACAGCTAATACTATATTTTTCCACCTTGCTTTACTTTAGTAGTTAAATTATTCTATTAGCAGAGCAATTCTTCTTTAATCTTTTGTTGACATCATAAGGTATCGAATACTAAATTAGAAAAAAAAAACAAACAAAAAAGGTATCGAATACTATATTTTACTTGGATGTTATAACTACAAAATGGGAATCTACCAATCTTAATCACTCTGAAAAGAACCTACCGTTTGCTTATGGCAAAAAATATTTATTTGTGAAATATATGATTTGTTTTCTTCAATTTTACAAAATTAGGTGGAAGAGGAAGGAGTTAGGTAATTTTGCTTAGGGTTGAGTTGTCGTTAAAGATAAAATTAAAATGTCGTAAAAGAAAGATAAAGCGACCTTTCTTTCTTAAATACAGGAGAAGCGCGTGACGGATGAGTAAACAACGCGCGTGGGAAAAAAGAATCCAGTCAGCTTTTATCAACTTCCCAAAAGTAAAGAAAATGACTCAATACTTCATGAGTCACCTAAAACCATCACAACTTTATTTAATATGATAAAAATAACTGAGAATTGCTTGAAGTGACCCAAATTTTAGCAAAAATAATTAGAATAACCTAGTATAAAAAAATACATCTATATTTATGTGGAAATTATACAAAAATTTAATCTTTTTAATTTAATTACAAGATTACCATTTTAATTTATATAAAAAAACTAAAATTTCTAAATTTTAACAAAATCAAAAACTTTGGACGTCTCTTCGCTTCCCCATGTAGTCTCTTCTTCACTTCTGGTTCTCTTGAGTTAGATCTATATCGGCTTAGGGAAGAGTTTATAGAACTGGATTGGAAAGTGAGAGTAACTAGGTTGTCTTTCATGGTTTCGGGTGCTGCTCGCCGCCGCCGCTGCTTCACCGTCGCTGCTGCTTCACCGTCACCGCTGCTTCACCGCCGTTGGCTGCTGGTTCTTCGTTCTCCCTTCTCTTTCGTTCCTTCGTCTCCTTTGTTCCTCCTTCTCATTTGTTCCTCTTTCTCCATCATTCTCCCTTTCGTCGTGAGTTCGCCGTTCGTGAGTTGCTGTCGTCGTAGGTTCATCGTTAGTTCCAGTCTCCACCGCCGTTTCATCTTTCATCATCGTTACTGCGGACTTGTTTGTTTAGTTTTGTGTTATCGCGGATTTATTTGTTCTTTAATTTTATCTTACCGCGGACTTGTTTGTTTAGTTTTGTGTCGCCGCCGTCAGGTGCTGCTCGGCGCTGTCGCTGCTTCACTGTCACCTCTGCTTCATCGCCGTTTGCTGCTGGTTCTTCGTTCTCCCTTTCATTTTAGGTTTCAAGGGTAGTTTGCAGATTTGAACTCTAGATCTGTTTTTTGCTTAATCACACTTGTTTGAGTTGTTTATTTTTTGGCTGCACAATTGTTGTTTGTTATGCACTGTTTATTCTTTGGCTGCACATTTGTTTATTCTTTGGCTGCATATTTGTTTATTTTTTGGCTACACATTTGTTTACTCTTTGGCCGCACATTTGTTTACTCTTTGGCCGCACATTTTTTTACTCTTTGGCCGCACATCTGTTCTTTGGCTGCACATTTACTCTTTGGCCGCACATTTGTTTTTTGGATGCACGTTTAATCTTTCACAGATCATTAACGATCGTGAGACTGGAAGATCAAGGATGAAAAATCGATGAAGGATGCGATCGAAGGAATGAACGGACAAGAGCTTGACGGACGTAGCATCACTGTGAACGAGGCTCAGTCACGTAGAAGCGGTGGCGGCGGAGGAGGCCGTGGTGGTGGCGGTGGTGGATACCGTAGCAGAGGCGGTAGTGGATATGGAGGTTGTGGTGGTGGTTACGGAGGAGGTGGAGGAAGACGTGAGGTGGAAGAGGATAATTTGATGTTGCCGCGAATTTAATTTAGTATTGAAAAGGAGTATTTATATGTTATCGCGGATTTAATTTAGTATTGAAAAGGGGTATTTATATGTTGTCGCGGATTTATTTTGCTATTGAACATTGTTTTTTTATGTTGCCGCGGATTTATTTTGATGTTGAACATTTTTTTTTAAACTTCAAACATTATTCCAATGAAATTCTCATAATTCATGATATCATCAGCTCCTAGCATTCGAGATCCTCGCCTAGCATCAACAACAAATAACCATCTATACTTTTTAAACCTCCATTTTCCACATACAAGTATAATTTGTTCCACACACTAGAAACAAGTATTGAATCTTTGATTCTCATCAACTTCAAGCCGTGTGTGTGATCCGGGATTTTCTCTTATAAACATGTACAAGTAAGCAGGTAGTAATTCATATCTACTCTCTTCAGTTCCCCTAACCAAATCTCGAGCATGTCTTAAAGTCCGATAAGCCTTCCAATAATTAAGCTACACAAGTAAAACAAATCCGCATGCAAAGAATAAACAAATCCGCAGCCAAAAAATAAACAAATCCGCAGCCAAAGAACAAACAAATCCGCATCCATAGAATAAACAAATCCGCAGCCACATAATAAACAAATCCGCAGCAAAAAAAAAAAATGTGCAGCCAAAGAATAAACAAATCCGCAGCCAAAAAATAAATAAATTCGCAGTCAAAGAATAAACAAATCCGCAGCCAAATAATAAACAAATATGCAGCCAAAGAATAAACAAATGTGCAGCCAAAGAATAAACAAATGTGCAGCCAAATAATAAACAAATCCGCAGCCAAATAATAAAAAAATCCGCAGCCAAAGAATAAACAAATTCACATCCAAATAATAAACAAATCCGCAGCCAAGAATAAATAAATCCGCAGCCAAAGAACAAACAAATCCGCAGCCATAGAACAAATAAATCCGCAGCCATAGAACAAATAAATCCGCAGCCAAATAATAACCAAATCCGCAGCCAAAGAACAAACAAATCATGCTACTATCACCTCCTAGGATTCTAGATCCTCGCTTAGCATCAACAACAAACAACCATCTACACTTTTCAAAGCTCTATTTTCCACATACAAGTATAATTTGTTCTATTCCTTTCAAAGAAAAACTAGAAAGAGGAAGATGAAGATGAAAAAAGGACAAAACTTACGCCAAGGAGAAGAAAATGAAGAAGACAAGGTCGAAATCAGAGAGGAATGATGAAGAAAGAGGAAGTTGAAGATGGCTGCAAAAAAAAAAAAAACGCTAAGGGGAACGAGGTGAAGGAGAAGATGACGCCAAGGGAAAACTCTAAATCTTGTGGTTCAGATTTCATTATACAAATCCGCAGTAACTGATAATAACAAGTCCGCAGCAACATGAAATTAACAATATATGTGAATAAATGTGCAGCAACAAGCACGTGAATAAATGTGCAGTAACAATAACAAAAGTGTGCAGCAACAATAAGAAAAAGTGTGCAGTCACATATACATTAAGTCCGCCACAACAAGAGGGAAAAAGTGTGCGATAATATTAGTTCAATTAGTGTGCATCAACGTTAAAATAAGTGTGCAGTAACATATACAAATAAGTCCGCCACAACAAGAGGAAATAAATGTGCAGTAACATTACAAATAAATGTGCAGCAACGTTACAAATAAGTGTGCAGTAACAGAAGAAAAAGTGTGCGGTAACTACTAAAAAAAAAGTGTGCGGTAACTATAAGAAAATGTGTGCAGTAACATTACAAATAAGTCTGCCACAACAAGAGGGAATAAATGTGCAGTAACTTTATAAATACATGTGCAGCAACGTTACAAATAAGTGTGCGGCAACTATAAGAAAAAGTGTGCGGTAACATTACAAATAAGTCCACCACAACAAGAGGAAATAAATGTGCAGTAACATTACAAATACATGTGCAGCAACATTACAAATAAATATGCAGTAACAGAAAAAAAACTGTGCGGTAACTATTATAAAAAAGTGTGCGGCAACTATAAAAAAAAGTGTGCAGTCACATATACATTAAGTCCGCTACAACTAGAGAGAATAACTGTGCGATAACATGATTTCAATAAGTGTGCAGCAACGTTACAAATAAGTGTGCAGTAACATATACATTAAGTCCGCCACAACAAGAGAAAATAAATGCGCGACAACTGTAAAAATAAATCAGCGGCGACTGTTTTGAATATCTGTGCGGCTCAAAAAAAAAAAAGTCCGCTATAATGTGATGAAATAAATGTGAAAAACAAACCCGCGATTCTAAATAACTCCGCGATAAGATAAAATAAATGTGCGGAATAATAAATATGCGGCAACATAGAAAACAAATGTGCGGCAACATGAAAAATAAATGTGCGAAATAAATCTGAGATAACTAAAACAAATGTGCAAAAAAATAAATGTGCAGTAACATGATCTGCGGATTTTTGTAAAAAATGCGGTAGTATTTTTGTAAATAACAACAACTTAAGCGCGCTGGGAACAAAAAATTTAATGGCATTTTCGAAAACTATTTTTTTCCTAACAAAGGGTTCAGGGGTACTTTTGGGTGAAAACACATTAAAAATCCTTAAAAAAAGGATTATTCTAGTTATTTATGCTAAGTTATAGGTCATTCTAGCTTTCGTCCCTAAAAATAAATACGAAAAGCTTCGTCAAAAAAAACTCGGTGACATTGAGGAATAAAAATGTTTTAAACATCCGATGTCACGTTCGTGTATGGAATACTAGATTGTGCGGAAAAATGTTTATAGAATTTATTTTTATAGGTTTTAAAAATATCCAAAATTTGAGTAGTTAAATTTATTTAGTAAATTCTCACTAATCTAGATAGGGTCGACAACATGTATTTCAGAAAATTATTGTATTTTTTTAAAAAATTAGAGTATTTTTGAAAATATGATTAAACTTTTTTGAAATTTTCATTAATTTTGTAAAAATTAAATAGCCAAACATAACATACGGAAACATGGGTGTATTCGTCCAAATCCCTTATCTGTTGACTAAAACATATTTGAAAAAAGGTTATATGACGGAAACTTTCCAACGAATATAGGACGGAACAGATTTTTGATCCCGACATAATTTATTTATAAAAGTTGAGTGGTGTTACATGTATATTTTTAAAAACTATTTAAAATATTTCTAACGGTTTGATTAGGAATGTTAAATCCGGTTGGGTTCGGTTTTCGTTTGAGTTATTTTGATGTATAGAATATGTAAAATGTCAAATTGAATTAGTCAAATACCAAATATCGTAACCATAATTTAATTATAGTTTATTAAATTAAATATATTTCGCAAAATGAATTATTAAAAAAACTGATAAAATTTAGGGACATAAAATTGTATACGTATGAAAATTTATTTGACAATATTTTTTTAATGTAATTCTTCTTACATGCAAAGGTGTTAAAATTATTTTTGGTATGAATGAAATTGCATAATTATGAATATACGTGAAAAGAAGCATGAACCTTAGAGATGTTACCTATCTCACTAAGAATATGTTTAAAGCTATAAACAAAATTTTATTGGAGGCTAATAGAAAAAATATAGTAAGAAAATGCATTTTTGTTTGTGTGTTCACTTCAAATGAAACAAATCTCTATTTATATAACATGAAAATGATGTTTTTTTGAATAAAAATAAAAAGATAAATTAATTTACTATGAAATATTTGACTTCAAATAATGATGCTAAAAAATATATTAAAAATCTCAGTAACCAATAACAACATAACACATATTCCAGAACCCTTTTTATTCAACTACCAATCTCAACATCCAATGACAACGTGCAAAATGACATTTTTTCTCCTCCTTCTTTTCACGTATATTCATAATTATGAACATGAAAAATGCAGAAACAACGTAAAGTAAAACATACCGAGTTTAAGCTCTTCTCGAAGTCATTTTCATCGACTTTAATAGGTGTAGTATCAATCAATACCTTAGAGATGTTACTATCTCCTCCTGTTGTTCTGGTGAATGTTTTGTTTCTGTTTGAACTTCTTCTATTACTGCCTTTTCGACACTTACCTGCGAAAAACAGAAAAAATATATACTCTCTTTCTCAGTAAAATTTGAGAATCTCTCATGTTTAAACATCAAGAAACTTAAACAAATACCTCTTCTGGTTTTTGAGTAATATCGTCTTCTTTCTCCTTCTCTACAATCACATCACTTAAGATTATTTTCACTTAAGAATCACATCACGCAATAATTTATTTAATAAGTTAGATTGTAATATAATTTTGTTGTAAATTAATTGGTGTTATGCATATATTTTCACATTATTCAAAAATCTATAACTGTTGGATTTACTCAAATATATAAATTATTATCAATGATTAGAAATTCGATATGAGATCCGTCATAATCCATCTTTCTCTGCTCTGACCCATCATGACCTATCTTCACCTATTAAAAAAATAAAAATATTTGAAGATCCGGATTATTTAAGTTAGATGGTAATCAATTTAATTTTAATTTTCATCCATAACTAATAAGTGAAAAAACTAAGTTTAATTTTATGTGAAAGTAATAATTTACAAATATTATTTACTAATTTTTTATTTAGTTATATTAATTTTATGATTATTATTGTATTCTTAATGACTTTATTTAAAAATATTTAATACTATTATTTTTAAATACTCTAATTAAAAATTTCATGTTTATTTAGGAGATACTAAATATAAATAAACAGATTTAATTTAATATATTAAGAATTAGAATTTGAAATATCTATATATTGATTTTGTGCTATTTATTAGAGAATTGACTAACTAAATATATAATTATTATGATCATTAATAGGATTTAAAAAAAATTAAAAAGATTCTTCAATGGTATTTGTTGTAATATCCTACGTAAATGTAAGGTTATTTTGTTTATAACATTGCTCAAATAATGATAGGAAGATTAGGTGATGACTCGCACATTGCATAGAAAAAATCATTTTAAACTAAAATTTAGTAAATCTTAATTTGTTGGAGATTTCTAATAATTAATATTAACTAAATTTCATTATATAATAACTCTTCATTTACTGGATTATTATATTATTATTATTATTATTCATTTTTAAACTAAAATTTAGTAAATCTTAATTTGTTGGAGTTTTCTAATAATTAAGATTAACTAAATTTCATTATATAATAACTCTTCATTTACTGGATTATTATATCAGAGCATTCAAATTTGGTTGATTTATTGCATTTGTTGATTGGTTGAGATGGTTATCTGATAATTGAACATTTGATTTTGGATTTGGAAATTTTTGGGTTTGAGAATTTTTGGATTTTAGGGTTTGTTTTTGTTGTAAGTAGGATTAGACTCACGCGATGTCGCGAGGGAACTCATTTAAACAAAAATTGATTAAATATTTAGTAATGTATGTGCATTGTATATATTATTAACATGATGACTACAACAATTATGAAAAATTATCTAAGTCATTTAATAGTATATACCTTGTTACTTTTTAATTAAACTATTTTGAAATAAAGGTATATTAGGTGATGACCCGCACATTGCATGGAAAAAATCATTTTAAAACTAAAATTTAGTAAATCTTAATTTGTTGGAGATTTCTAATAATTAAGATTAACTAAATTTCATTATATAATAACTCTTAACTTACTGGATTATTATATTATTATTATTATTCATTTTTATACTAAAATTTAGTAAATCTTAATTTGATGGAGTTTTCTAATAATTAAGATTAACTAAATTTCATTATATAATAACTCTTAATTTACTGGATTATTATATCAGAGCGTTCAAATTTGGTTGATTTGTTGCATTTGTTGATTGGTTGAGATGGTTATCTGATCATTGAACATTTGATTTTGGATTTGAAAATTTTTGGGTTTGAGAATTTTTGGATTTTAGGGTTTGTTTTTGTTGAAGCTTTCAGGTTCATGAACAAATATAGATCCTTGTTTATCTTCTGTCCCACTAGCTTTCTCTTTAACAATCTTATTGTCTTCTTCAACCGAAATAGTCTTCATCGCTTCTCCTTTTTCGCATTCTGATTCTTCGGTTTCTTTATTCCCTGATCATATAGAAGAGTATTAAGTACAAATTTTCATGCTATTGAAAAACTTTGAAACATTCTGAATGTGTAGCAGTTTCATGCTCCATTACCTGAACCATTTACTACTTCTGCTTCTCTCGGAATAGTATTGTTTCCGCAATCGCGGCTTGTGATCTCGTCATCAAGAACAGTACTCAGGTTTACCTTATCTACTTTCATGGATGAGTGGTCAAGTATTACTCCTGCAGGAGCTTCTTCAATATTTGTCTGTGTATAAGAAAACATGTAAGTATCTCAAAACGTTTAATTTCATTGATCATGGCTGTTTCTGAGTCTGCTTTATACAGTACCTTAAGCCAAAAACTCAAAACAAAACTATGATCATACATATCCCAAATAGTTGATTCGTCTCAAGTCAGAAAATTATACACATATCATTGAGTATATCAACTTCCAAATGTAATTCTCAAGAGTCAAGACATATATACAAGTTTTTGTAAGATCTAGCTTTTTATGTGTGTTTGGATAAAAAAAAGTTCTAAAATATAGGATTTAAGAAATCTAGTTTTCAATTTAAAACTTTTCAATCATCAGATTACAAAAGGAAAAAAAAAAAGGTAGGAAAAAACATACTATTTCACTTTAATTAAACTTACTGATCACCCGATTTACAAAAGCAGTTTAGTCTACTTGTAAAAACAAAAATCTGAAAGAAGAAGAAGAAATACATGTATATGTATATATATAAACACATATGTATCTTGTGTATCATAATCATCATCATCATACCTTTGTAGAAACTGGTTCTTGGATGATGACAACTCCAGTTTCCATCTTTCATGCAGGGAAGTAGTGATTTAGAGGTTTAGGGTTTGAACAGTTGTTTTCTCTGCAAGAAACCTACTGTAAGTTGTGATTCTGAATCACCCAGATCACAAGATACATATAAAAGCATATATATGTGATATATGATCACTTGACATATAAAAAGATTTGAAGTCACTGAGAAGACAGGTAGGTGATGAATAGTGACAAAACTTAGCACATTTGTTCAATTGGGTACGACGTCGCTACGACGATGAGTCTTACAATATTTAATTTATTTTTAATATTAATTTTAAAATAAATAATTTGAATTAATATTAATATATATATATATATTAATTAGTAAAAAAACAAATTATAAAAAAATTTAAAATAAAATATTAAATTAAATACGAAAAAATTATATATTAAACTTAATTTCAAAGTTTATACAAAAAAAACAATAAAATTAAAATCTTAAAATCTACTAATTGCTGAAATCTATATCAGCAAACAAATCCGCATGAGCGGCTTCTGCGGCTCTCCGATCCACATCGGATTGGTCTTGTGGTTGTCCCGATGATTGCCCCAACTCTTCGGCCCGATCCGCTGCACATTTTGCTTCTAAAGCTCGTTGCATTTCCGGATTGCCTTCCGCCAAAATGTCGAATAAGCTATCCATTCCTTGAAGCTTGCGGTCCATTTTTTCTTGGAGATCCTTTAAAGATTGTCAGAGATGTACGGGATCATCATTCGGGTTGCGCCTATGAGAAGATGTGGCAATCGAGACATCTTGAACCGATCCCATACCCAAAATCCGTCTTTTTTTCTTTGGAGCAACCTAAAAAATAATAATATTATAATTATAAATAAAATTATTAAATAAATTATAAAAAATTAATTATAAAATAAATTCTGATTCGAAGATCTTGTCTTGATCCAATGTACTCAATGCCATGGGAGTACCATCTTCGCTTTCCTGAGAAACCTGGGTCTGACGCTCCTCAATCCTAGCCGTGGCCTCATCGTAGATGCGCTGAGATCTGGCATCTACAAAAACTCCACTCTTCTTCTTGTGGGTCCGCTCGAACAACGATGAAAGGGACGGAAGTTCTCCCCCTTGTTCTTCAGCCTAAAAATACATAAAATAATAGCTAATATATAATTAAATTTTTTAAAAACTAAATAAATAGATACTTACCATCTTCAAACGGACACCCGCAAAAGGTATCTGTCCGGCAGTATGAGACGTAGGCAGATATCCATCCTCACCAACTGTAAGTCGAGAGGTTGAACACTTGGCGGAAACTCGGACCGAGTTCGGATCACGCCAATACCGAACAAGACCATCCCACACGGCTTGATTGATGAAAATGGGTTTGCCATCATTCCCTTTGAGTTGTCAAACTTCCTTCCAATCAGAGACGGTGTTGGCAAGTCGCCGCATCACCTTTTTGTAGAATTCCTCTTTGACATGCTCGTTGATGGCTGGCTCCCAATTCCATTTTTGCTGCAAAAATAAAAATAATAAATGATTAGTAATATATTAAAAAAAAAAAAACATACCTCAAAACATTTAAACCACGTCTTCTTGACGTGATCCGGTGTTTGGGACCAATTTGGATGAGGTTCGGAGAAGTATCTCTTGATTGTCTCCAAAACGCTACGTCCCACCTTGTTATCCACACTAAACCTATAAAAAATATTTAAAAATAAATATAATAATTATTAAAATATATATGTAATATATATGTTTAAAATAAAAAAATATAATTACATACCAGAAAGTTCCTGAAGGACGGTTGGGATCCAACCGCTGCAATCCTTCTCGCCCGGGCTGGACGAGGAGATCCTCCACAGTAAAACAAGCATACAGACCATCTGGCGGGACTAGTAAATCCGGATGAAGAGCTCCTGCAGGTGCAACCGGTGGGGATGGAGGTGGTGGAGGTTCTGCGGTATAGGCCACTGACTCAAGAACCGTATCGACCGCAGAAGAAGAAGACAGTCTATCAGAAGTCGATCCAAAATGATCTCCTTGTAGAAATAGATCACCATAGTGTTGATGTGATTTCCAAACCATCTGCATTATAATTAAAAACAAAATATAAAACAAATTAATACTAATATATTGATTGCTATATCCTAAACATTTGAATAATAAAAAAAATTTTAAATCCTAAAACTATATCAACAACCTAGCAATTATATTAATTTCATCCCTATTTCTAAAATCTAATCCTAACATCTAAAATAATATTATAAAAAAAATTTTTTTTTTTACCTTTTAGAGAGAAGTTGGACGATTGCAGCGTAGAGAAAGAGAATGTAGAGTGAAATGAACGACGCGGAAGGGGTGGCGTCGATCGTATATATAGATTTTGTTGCCGTCGTAAACGCGTCGTAACAATAATCCTTGTAAAGCCGTGGTTCTATTACAACGCGTTTACGACGATTCGTCGTAAACGAGTCGTAGTGTTACGACACGTGTAAATCATGCAACGAGCATGGTTTACGACTCGTTTATGACGAATCGTCGTAAACGCGTTGTAATAGAACCATGGCTTTACGAGGATTATTGTTACAACTGCTTTACGATGATTCGTCGTAAACGCGTTGTAACATCTATCGTCGTAACTCCGAGGTAATGTTACGATGCGATTACGACGAATCGTCAGCAACACGTCGTAAAGCACGCACAAAACATTGATATATAGTACACGTAGCTTAAAAACGTCTTACAAATATACTTGAAGTATATTTAACATCGATACTAGTTATTAATTTTAGTTTTCTTTTATTGATGACGTAATGTACTACTCAATTTCTTCATCATCATCTGACCCTTCGGTATCTTCAGGGTATAACCAATTGTTTAGATTTCTATTAACACCACTAGGACCACTTTCTTGTATGAATGCTGTAGCCATGTTTTCTTTAGATATAACCTGCCAAATTAACAAGTTTCTGTGTTATATACATTACTATCGGTAATGATAGAACTTAATACACTTCCTTTTATATTAGAATTGTAACTTACATTGGTTATGTTCTTAAGAGCAATGTTAAGATATGTTGTCGCCCGTTAAAACTTAACAACTACAACCTCCTTTAGAAGCAACATTGAACCCTCTTTTATATGCGCTCCATATTTGTTATCAGATATGGGGGACCTATGAATGCTCTCTTGTACAGTACTGGTCGGATCCTACAAGAATTAAAAAGTAATGTTATAGATTGCAAAATATCTAATTAGTTAAGAACATCTTTTGTTAAATTTTACCTTCATTGTGACCATCGCATCTCCCAATCCATTAGGAACCATTTTATGAATCACTGCTACCACAAAAGGTACGTGACGCCATGGTGGTGTTATCTGATGTAACTCTTTTACTACGGTCCAACCACCTGTATGTCCACCTATATTCAAAATATAATAAGTAAAATATATTTAATTGTCAATTAAGCAATCTTAAAACAATCATTTTATACTAATAACTACATTTCACTTTACCTTTTAGGTATTCAATTGTAGTCTTCCAAGGGACATCGTTGAAAAAAGGATCTTCTGGCTCAGCAACACCATTAACCATCCGTACATGTCTCTCATAAGATCTTTCATCATCCATAATTATATCAATTTCAGTAGTTGCCAAAATGTAGTATTTATAGGCACTCATGAAATTTTGTTTTAATTACTACATTTTGATAAGTCATGACTTTTGCCAGTATGAATATATCCTTTGATTCAAAGAAAATATCAAAGCTGAGATGAAACAAGATGAATAGTGGGTTTGCAATTAGTTGGTGCTATACATTTCACCTAAATATTTATTATAATCGGTGGAAAAAAATATTTATTGTAATCTTTTGTGTAAAATAAAAAATGCAACATATTCTATAATTGGAACTTGGAAGTTTCGCTTCTCTCTTCTATAATAACTATTTCAACCAGTGAAACAAATTGCTTTCATATAAAATTCTGAAAATATTATGGTATTATAAGATTCATGAAACTGTTCAATTACATATATATACAACCACAGAAATTGATACTTTTAGAATAATGCAATGTAAGCCACTTGACCCACTTAACAAAAGCGGCAAAAATTTGTCGCTGAACACTCTTAAGAGTCAAACTAAGACGTCGATAGCTTCAACCTTAATCTCTCTTCTATATAAATGCACAAACATGAGTCACACTGATATGTAAATTAAGTGGAAGTGGGATATTATTAAAGATGACATCTTCTAAAATCTCTTTCATGCTCCTCTTTCTCCTTGTTCTTCTCGTGTTTCCGCATATAGATATGGTACTTGGCGCACAAATAGAAAACCGCAAACTTAGTGAGTATTTTTTCTGTCTTTAGTATTCAAGTTAAGCCTTTTATCTGAAAAACTTATTAGTAAGTTATTACGATTTTACTTCATATTAGTTAGCTTTTCCTTTGTCAAAATTTAGTAGTTACGTTTATCTAACATTGAAAGATTTGATACAATTATAAATACTTTTACTTTAAAATTAATCAAATAATTTTTCAAAAAGAAAATTTATTAAATTTCGATTCGTACTGAAATTCAGTTTATAAGTGTAGTCAAAATAAAAAAATTTTGGTTCTACCACGATCAGAATTTGGTTTTAAGTTTGGTTTAACCGGATTGAACAGACAAACTTTCACTAAAATTACCAAAACTTGACACTCTAATAAGTAATATGTATGTATAACGTGTTTGATTGGTGCTGGTGCAGAAGAGACGAACCATGCTGATCAAGTGACGGTCCAAGCTGGACTTTTTGAAAAACCTTTGGAATAAATGGACAGACAAACCACCGAGATTTAAATCCAAAACCACCACCGGACTCATGCAAACAATATTTGGCCTTGTGTAAGCAACTTCCGCGCACCAGTGCCCTTGTATTTGAAAGCGAACTGCAAAACAGTCATAGCCAGATGTAGCCCTGAATGATATGGTCATGACTGACCTCACTATAGCAATATATGCATGAATTTTTTAACATTGTGGATTTGTTTGCGATTTGTGTTGTTCTTTATCTACATCTATGTATGTGTTTGTCATATTTTCAAAAATAAATGTATGGGTGTTTGTGATTGTCATATTTTAGTATCTAATAAAAGGATAACATTTTAAATGAAAGAACTTTTCATTTGTAATTTATTATATCATATGTAATTGTAATCAGTTTTTTTAATCGATATCATTTAATGGTATTTCTGGAATATTATATTTGTGAACTTTTTATAGGACAGATTATCATAATTTTGCATACCAATATTAGACTGTATTAAAAAAAAAACAGAAATACGGAAACAAATAAATATCAATTTACTATATATAACTACTAAATTATTTCAACATTATTGCATGTCTATATATATATAATCCAATCTTTATTCAATATCTCTTTTAATTAGTTTAACTTAAACAATTAAATCATTTTAACAATAATTCTATTTTTACAATAGATTAAACATATATACGTATTGTCAAATAGTAATTCTAAAATGTATCCTTCAACTATAATTACAATTACTTTAATTACTCATTACTAGTTTTTGCACAGCGCAGTATATATACTTTTTTATAAGATGTGAATTACATTATCAAAAGGAACAATGTATATATATTTACAGACGTTTGGAGCAAACTGTTTCAATAGGCCAAAAAAGATTAAGATAAAAAGCCATAATGAAATTAAAGAGAACAGCAATATGATCTTATATTAGCTACGAGCAATGCAGAGTTAAAAGTGGGCAAACCATTGGGATATGAAATTAAAATCAATGGAATCTTAGTAACTTATATAGCTTTAAGAGTAATCAGAAAATACGTATGTACTTAAAGTTATAATTTGAGGAAAGAGCAATTTTTATTTTTGCTCTGGAAAACAAATTCAAGCGAATCTTCCTACGGTGGCTTCCTCTTTGTTAAAACTAAGGAATTATATAATAACGGAAGCTGTACTTTTCCTTCTAACTGATTTCAATGTTCACTCAAGGAATAGAGAGAGCTCGTGATTCATATCCTCATAAAATGGATCCCAGTTGTTTTCTCCTATTTATTTTATGGGTTGTAATCATTTTTTTTCATGTATAGCAGATTTGACTCATAGATAAATCAACCTAGAAATCATTATGGACGTTCTTCTATTCAAGCGATAGAAAATGTGGTTCTTTGGTTGGCTAAATCTGTGTTCCCTCTCACAAACCATCTTCTAAATGGTTATCTAGTTATCTTTCATTTTTATAGAGCATTTTTTTCGGTGCTCACAACAACAGTATTGCTGGTGTCATGTCTAGCTATGATTGTGTTCCTCTTCATTCTTTAAACTCTTGGAGGTTTTCATCACATCCCCAAGATTCATAAGCCTTACTAAGACTAAGGATGCCCATTTTAAGATGGTTATTGATCCGACTCATATCCAACTTGAATTTTCCGTTTCATATTCGTTGATGAAATGTACATACTTATTAAATTTACTCTAAAGATATGAAACAAGTCGGGTTTGGGACAAGATATCAAATTTTACAAAAGAAATATTATATAATACATAGTCTCACAAATTTAAATGCAAAAGTTGATATGTTATGACTCTTGCTTGTATGAGTATATATATCCTTTGATTCAAAGGAAATAGTGAAAATGGGCAAACAAACAAGATGTATAGAGTGGGTTTGCAATTAGTTAGTGCAATACATTTCATCTAAATATTTATTGTAATTTTTGGTGCAAAATAAAAAATGCAACCAATTCTATATATAGTTGGAACTTGGAAGTTTCGCTTCTCTCTTCTGTATAACTATATCAACAAATGAAACAATTTGTTTTGTATAAAAAATTCTGAAAGTTTTATGGTCAATTACACATATACACCCACAGAAAATAATAATGCAATGCAAACCACTTGACAGAAGCGGCAAAGTTTTGTCGCCGAAGGAACTTAAGAGTCGACTAAGACGACAATAGCTTCAACCGTCCCTCTTACCTTCCTCATATTTCGCGTCTCTATTCTATATAAACGCATAAACATGAGTCACACTGATATGTAAATTAAGAGGGAATTATTAAGATGACATCTTCTACAGTCTCTTCCATGCTTTCTCCTTGTTCTTCTCGTGTTTCCGCATATAGATATGGTCCTTGGCGCACAAATGGAACACCGAAAACTTAGTGAGTATTTTTCTAAGTATTCGTAAGTTATTACTATATTACTTTATATTAGGTTGATTTTCCTTTCTCAAACTTTACTAGCTAGGTTCATTTAGGGGGGATTTTTTTAACGTTTTAGGGGTTTTGAGTTAAAAGTAGACATGACCACGGTTACGGTTAACATGGTTATGGTTAATTAACCACCGGTTACGGTTATAATTTTTCTTTAATTTTAACTTTAACCTTTTAATATACGGTTAAAACGGTTACGGTTAAAATGGTTACGGTTAAAACGGTTACGGTTATATACGGTTATAGTTATTACGGTTATATACGGTTACATAAGCAAACAAAATAAATTATGAATGAAAACTATTTATAGAAAATATAGATATTTGAAAAGAAAAAAAATATATAGTTACTAAAAAAGTGGAAAAACAAACTTTGACACTATCAAAACTAATTTGAAGTTACTAATTACTTTTGACGTAAAAATAGGAATCTCTTAACCATATCAAAATATAAAACTAATACATCGAATCTCTTATTCTCTTTATTTTTAGTAATCATTTTTGTTTTCTCTTCTTTTCTTTCCTAAAAACAAAATGAACCAAGAAAAAGGAGGTGTCAACAACAAAATGAAAGAAAAAAAAGAAAGAGGCGAAGATTCAAGGAATGTTTACATGATCAAATCACACACTACTCCAAAATTTGATTTAAATAAATTACCTCAAGATGAAAAGGAGCTTGAAGAGTTTCAAAGAAACAAAAAAATTGAAAGAGCTATGGTTGTGGATATGCTAAAGATTTATTTGCCTATGTTATTTTAGCTTTGGTCTTTTCCTAATTTTCTTGTTTATTTGTTTTTTATTCTCTATTTTACGTACTTTTTTTCATTAAATCTCTTTTGGGCATTGATGGTTTTTTGTTTTGAACGTGAAAGAAAATAAAATTACATTTATAATTTTGTTATATTTTTAATACTGTTAAGATTATAATTTTAATAGTTAAAAATATGATAGGTAACTATAACATATTGTTGTAACTATTTTATTACAAAATCAGTCATGCATTTACGAATAAATAGTTACACAATCATATATATATATATATATGTTGTTTAGTTTTAAAAAAATGGTTACGGTTAGAATTTTACGGTTACATCATATGGTTAACCAACGGTTTTTATACGGTTACGGTTAATTGACGGTTATGGTTAATAATTTATGGTTAACCATAACTAATATATTTTTATGGTTAACAGTTACGGTTACGGTTAAAAACGGTCCAGTTACGGTTCGAAATACGGTTACGGTTAGATTTTGGCCATGCCTAGTTAAAAGAAGTTACGTATATTTAGGGGTGTTTAATCCTGTTTTTTATTTTGGTTTTTTTTGAAATTTTGAGTTTACGATTAAAATAAAAAGGAAATAACAAAAGTAAAACAATCAAACATAGAACGATTTGATACAATTACACATTCTTTTGCTTTACATTTAATCAAATTATCTTTAATATTTCAAGAAATTAATAAATTTTGGTCTCAACTGAAATTCAGTTTATAGGTCTAGCCAAAATAAAACAATTTTGATCCGATTTGGTTTAACCGGATATTGGACAGACAAACTCTCAATAAAATTAACAAAACTTGACACTCTAGTAAGTAAAGCTTTTGATTGGTGCTGGTGCAGAAGAGACAAACCATGCAGATAAAGTGACAATCCAAATTAAGGCCTTCAATTTTTGGCCTGGATGGCCTATAGTGAGGCCTCATCATCCCCCTTCGACGCCCACTACAGGAAAACAGTCTTTTAACTACTGCAATAACAGTAGGAAATCAGTAGCAAAACAGAGTTTTACGACTGATTAGTGACTTATATGTGTCGTAGTTAAAGGTCTTGTCGCTAAATAAATCAGTAGCAATTTTGCTACTTATTTACGACCGATTCACGACCGATACAATCAGTCGCTAATCAGTCGCTAATAAGTCATAACTTATTACGACTTATTAGCGACCGAAAAGTGACTGACATTTGCTACTAAAAGTTCAGTCGGTAGGAAGTCGTAAAATATAGCTACTGAATTGCGACTGATTACCTACGACCTGGGCTACTAATTTACGATTAAACTGATCGTCCATTTAGTAGTTTTTGATTTTAATTTAATTTTGAAGCTTTAAAAAAAGAAGTAAAAACGAATGTAAAGTAAACGAAAAGCTTAGGATTAACACACACCAACATACATATTCATGTTTTTAATCAAAAGGAACAAGTTTCATGTTGTCAAAAGACAACATAATTTGAACTTAGCAAAAGAAGTGAGAAACAAGTGTCTTATGGATTAGCAGAAGCAGAAGCAGAAGCAGAAGCAGTTTCTTTGGCGAGGAATGCTAGGAATCGCTCATCGGTTTGTAAGAACTTGTGGACAATCGCAAGCTCGGCACTCTGGGAGTTTTGAGCAGTTGCAACTCGAGCATTCTCTGCTTCTTGCTGTGCGATAAGAGCAGCTTGGTCCTTCAGCTTCTCTTCAGCCATTTGAAGCTGTTGTTGCATATGCCGGAAAGAAGCCGAGGTTTCCGGGTTTTGTACCTTTCCCTTGAGCAGATTCTTGAGGCTTCCAAAACCAAACATTTCTCCTCTATCATTTGTGAATGTAGACTACAAAAAGAAAAGAAAGACTATTAATCTCAGACACTATCATCAATCAATTTCAAAACATAACAACATAAACGAAGCACTTCACCTGAATAAAGAGCTCGTTATCCTCTTCTATGGATAGCTTTGTATGACAACCATCCGAAAGCTCTGTGGTTTCCGAGTCACATTCAGACAACTTCTCTTGCTTTTTCTTCGTATAGGCCTCAGCAACTTGCTTCGCTTTCAGATCAACAAAGGTCCCATCTTTCTTGGTATGAGCCCTGATGAACACCTCACCAAAGCTCACAGGTCTCCCCAATTCAACAATCTGGAATGGAAAAAGGATAAGGTGAATCAGTAAATCAGCAAACTTAGTTAGAGTTAATGTTAAGCATTAACAACTTAAAACCCCATATATCACAGATTCAAGCACCAAGTAAATGTAAAGTTAAAACTGACTTACCATTTCTTGTTCGATTTGTCGGTAAGACTTTTGTCTAGAGGTATGTTTGTGAGCACCGAGACCTTTAGATCAGACATCCGAGCTGCTGAGGTTGTTGCACTCTTTGCTTTTTGTTCTTCAGTGCTCCAATATTTTTTCATGTCTGCTCAGATCTTATCATTGATCCATTTCGGTTGCTCGTCACTACATCTCGCAGTGCTCACGATGTCTTTCAAGCGAAGTTGAATTATAGACTCGAAATGCTCTTGAATCAAACCTGTTAAAGATGGATCCCATCTGTGTTTTTTCTACAAAACAACAGAGAACGATCAGTGTAAAAGCAAATACAAGAAAAACAGAGAAGTTTGGTGTTACAGCAAAGAGATTCTTACCGCGAATTCAATGAAGTACCGTTCTTGTCTTTCTCTAGCCACACTCGACCAATTGTAGTAGGGGCCATAAAACTTGTTGGTGAAACACTTTGTAATCTTCCGGGTTAGAGATGATTTGTCATAACCAAACCTACAAAGACACATATATAAATCATTTTTATTGAGCAACCTTGAGGTAAATTACAATCAGCCAAACCAAATCTAGCTAGAGATTACAGAATCACTCATATGAACGAAACATCATCATCAATATCTCTAGAATTCCTAATATGTTTATAACAGAGAGAAAGCAAGTTTACCAAGTTGAATCAGGCTCGAGGAGGTCGGGATCAAGAACAGTGATTTTTTTCGGCCGTGGCGCAAGAAGCAACGAGTTAAGAGCCTCCATCTGGTTTTCAGAGAGAGTGGGTTCAGGCAGAGCTCCGAGATCAGATAACTCTTCTTCTTCTTCTGTGTTGTGTGAATTTTGTGCCTGAGAACTGTGAGGAGATTGAGCTGTTCGATCTGAAGGCGGTTGAGATTGAAGTCCTTCACGCGTTGGAGTGGGTTGAGTTGCAGAAGATGGAGCTCCTCCGATTTGAGCCGCCAGAGATGGTCTGGAAGGTGGAGGCATTGGTGCAGCTCGATTTGCAGATGCTGCAGATGGTGGAGCCGTTGAGGCCGAAGGAGATGCACCAGATAGCGGAGCCGCTGAGGCCGGGAAAAGCTGCTTCGGAGGAGGGTAGTCTCTCACCGACGGCTGATGTTGGTTGTTGGGGAGAACCGGTGGGTCAGTCGCCGTTCTCGGTACAAAATCATACCGAGTTTTTGGTAGAGAAGCCGGCGTTCTCACTAAGGAGTTAGTTGGACGGACAAGTTTTCGCTTCCTCTTTCCACCCATTGCAACAGATTCGACAGAGGAGAGAAATAGGAAAAGGAGAGAAAGCGCGGATCGATGAAGAGAGGAAGAGGAGAGAATCGATTAGGGTTCCAAATTGGACAGAGAAAGAGGAATAAGGAGAGAAACCGCCGATCGATGAAGAGAGGAAGAGGAGAGAAAGATCGATTAGGGTTTCATAAATGAAATTTCTCTAAATGACGAATGAAAAAAGGAATAAGGGTTTTAATCCGCGTCCAAAACATAACATAGTCACTATACAGTCGTAAACATCCTACTATCTAACGACTGCTTAATTTGGTCGCGAAATACCGACTGTTTTGCGACTGTTTAGAAATGCTCGTAAAACAGTCGGTAATCAGTAGCAAAACAGTCAGGATATTTTGTGACTGCAGAATCAGTAGCAACAATCAGTAGTAAAAACTTTGTTTTGGTGTAGTGGCCAGATTGCCACACTATATTGGCCTACTGTAAGGCCACCATGCAAATGAGGACTCCAAACTGCCAAAGCGCCAAAGTAAAATGTGGCTAAAGGGTTTTCAAAGCAATACAAGGATATGATCACTAATCTCACTATAGCACCCAATGCGCCTACAAATATAGAGAAAATTGGAAATAAAGGAGTTCTGACAATATTTTTGTCTATCTATATCTTTATTTTCCAAATTTTCAATTTTCCTAAATTGCCTCTACTACTAGAATAATGTTATTTAAAAAAAAAACTAACATGCTAAACATGTTGAGAAACAACTTCTAAGTAACTTTGAAGAATAAAATTTTTTGAAATAGGCATTGTTAAGTAGGATTTTAGGTGGTTAAAATCTGTTCTGAAAAGTTTAGAATGCATATTCTGAGTGTTAGAATACGTATTCTAAACTTTAGAATATGTGTTCTACCAGTTGTACATGTTCTAATAAAATTAGATTACGCATTCTAAAATTAGAATACGCATTCTAAAATTAGAATACGCATTCTAAATTTTAGAATACATATTCTTGTAGTTCTTCTTGTTCTTCAAAAAGTTAGAATACATATTAGAATGCATATTCTGATAAAATTTGAATTTTCATAAAGATTGACTCAAAATCTGAAAATAAGAAAACTGAATATATGATTTAAAATGAATATAGGAAAATCGTATATACACTACAAGAAAACATGCCAGTAACGACGAAACTTTACGTCGAAATATCATCGTCGTAAATAAGAAAGGCTATTACGACGTTTTTAGGACTCAAAAGACAATCGTCGTAAAAACGTCGTAAGATTACGATGAATATATTCGTCGTAAATTGAACTTCTATTTACGAGGCTATACCAGCGTTTTAACGACGAAATTGATGTTCGTCATAAACTAGTCGCCATTTAACGACTAGTTTATGACGTAGTATAAACGCGTCATATAAGAGTCGCAATTTAACGACTTGTTTACGATGTGGAATATTAACGACTCAATAACAACAAAAATTAAATTGTTAGGTGAACACGTGTATTAAATGTTCACGAGAAATTTTACAATGGAGTATATTCGTCGTAAACGCGTTTTTAAAATGATGTTAAAGCGTTACAATATTCAGTCGTTGTAAAATCGTTGTTTTGTTTGTAGATCAAAAATTTCCTATAAATACCATATTCTGCCACATAATGAATTTATACTAATTATGGATGAACAAAGATCTTTGGTTCCGGTCTAGCTGGTATGAGACAAGCTGAAGAACGGGCAAAAAAAAAAGTAGAACACTCAATGTTACAAGATTGTCCTGGTATAAGCGAGTCTATGTGTAATTCTTATGAGAGACATGTACGGATGGTTAATTGTGTTGTTGAGCCAGAAGATTCTGCTTTCACTGATGTCCCTTGGAAGAGTACAATTGAATACCTAACACAAAAAGGTAAAGTAAAATGTCATTATTAGTATGCAATGATTATTTTATGATTACTTATTAAATTTTGAATATAGGTACACTTGAGTGGACATTAGTAAAAGAGTTACATCAGATAAAACCACAATGGCGTCACGTACCTTTTATGGTAGCAGTGATTCATAAAATGGTTCCTAATAGATTGGGGGATGCGATGGTCATAATGAAGGTAAAATGTATATATAAGTTTAAACAAAAGATGTTCTTAACTAATTAGATATTTATTTAGTAATCGATAAATTTACTTTTTATTGTTGTAGGATCCGACTGGTATTGTACAAACGAGCATTCATAGGTCCGCCATATTTTATAACAAATATAGGCTGCACATAAAGGAGGGTTCAATGTTGCTTCTAAAGGAGATTGTTGTTGTTAAGTTTGAACGGGTGTCAACATATCTTAACATTGGTCTTAACAACATAAACAATGTAAGTTACAATTTTATTGTAAAAGGTAGTGTATTAAGTAGTATCATTACCGACATTAAGATATATAACACAGAAACTTGGTAATTTGGCAGGTTATATCTAAAAAAAACATGGCTACAACGTTCATACAAGAAAGTGGTCCCAGTGGTGTTAATCGAATCCAAACAATTGGTTATACCCCGAAGATGACGAAGGGTCTGATAATGATGAAGAAATTGAGTAGTAAATTACGTGATCAATAAAAGGAAACTAAAATTAATAACTATGTGTTTATGTTTAATATACATGCAGTTTCTTATAAACGTGTTTATAAGCTATCATGTACTATAGATAGTACTGTTTATGTTAAACTATTGTGTAATATTAATAACTATGTATGTTTAATATCATTGCATTTTAATGGATATATATTGTTATATACATGGTATAGGTTGTTTAAAACCCATGGTTAATAACTCTGTGTTTTAACGACTAGTTTACGATGAATTGGACATTTGTCGTAAACTAGTCGCACTTTAACGACTACTTTACGACGAAGTATATCTTCGTCGTAAAATAGTCGCAATTTAACGACTCGATTACGACGTATCTTATTAACGATCCAATAACAACGATAATTGAATTGTTTTGTAAACATGTGTGTTTAATGTTCATCAGAAATTTTACGATGGAGTAAATGCGTCGTAAACGAGTCGTTAATATGACGTTAAAGCGTTACAATATTCATTCGTTGTAACTTTTTTGTTTCGTTTCCACCTAACTAGTACTAAAATTTCCTATAAATACCAAATACTCTCATTTCAATATCAAAAACAACAATCATTTATGAGCAAAATTTGTATTCCAAAAACACCTAAAATTATGTCTTCCGTAGGTGATATTCGGAACCAACAAAGATGGATGTATATACATAATGATTCTGAAGGAAACGTAACTAAGGAGTTTCTCAATGGGCTGGAAATCTTCATGTACGAGGCGGACAATACACCACTCACTCTAGAAACCGGTAAAATGTTCTGTCCTTGTCGAAAATACAAAAATTCAAGTTCAAGATTTGCTCGTACTGAGAAAGTGTGGAATCATTTATTAAATAGAGGATTTACGCCAAACTATTATATTTGGTTTCACCATGGAGAGGGTTATAGTGGAAATGAAGCAAGTAGTAGTAATAGTAATTTTGAAGCTGTGAGTTTGGATGAACCTAATAATTTGCATTACTATGATCATTATCATCATGTAGATCGGGGAGATCTAGAACATGATAGGGTACATGACATGTTTACAGATGCATTTCATGAAACAACTTCTTCAGTTACTGATAATACAGTTGAGGAACCTAACTTAGATACAAAACGGTTCTATGAAATGTTAGATGCTGCAAATCAGCTAATCTACGAGGGATGTAGAGAAGGTATGTCGAAATAATCATTAGCAGCTAGGATGATGAGCATTAAAACAGATCATAATTTATCTGAAGTTTGTATGGATACATGGGCAGAATTGTTCAAAGAATATTTGCCAGAAGATAACTTGTCTGCTGAATCTTATTATGAGATTCAAAAACTGGTTTTTAGTCTAGGGTTACCTTCTGAGATGCTAGATGTGTGCATTGACAATTGCATGATCTATTGGAAAAATGATGATCAGTTACAGGAATGTCAATTTTGTAAGAAGCCAAGATATAAGCCACAAGCTACTGGAAGGAATAAGGTACCATACCAACGGATGTGGTACCTACCAATTACAGAGAGGTTAAAAAGATTGTATCAGTCTGAAAGGACATCATCAGCAATGAGATGACATACAGAACATTTGCAGATGGAAGGAGAGATCAAGCATCCGTCAGATGCAAAAGCCTGGAAGCATTTCAATACGGTACACCCAAATTTTGCTAGAAATATTCGGAATATTTATCTTGGATTATGCACCGACGGATTTAGTCCATTTGGAATGTCTAGTAGACAATATTCTTTGTGGCCAGTAATCGTCACGCCTTACAATCTTCCCCCAGGGATGTGCATGGAAAAAGAATTTCTATTTATAAGTATATAAGTTCCTGGACCCAAGCATCCAAAACGGTCACTAGATGTTTTTCTGCAACCTCTTATACATGAGTTGAAGGAGTTATGGTATACAGGGGTTCGAACGTATGATTGTTCGGTAAAAAAGAATTTTAATATGAAAGTTGTGCTTCTGTGGACAATAAGTGACTTTTCTGCATACGGGATGCTATCAGGTTGGACAACGCATGGAAGATTATCTTGTCCGTATTGCCTCAGAAGGACAGATGCATTTCAACTGAAATACAGAAGGAAATCAAGTTGGTTTGATTGTCATCGTTGATTTCTGCCGATGAGCCATCCTTATCGAAGAAACAAGATGTTGTTCAGGAAGAAAATAAGTGTACGAGCCCTCCCACCGGTGTATTTGTCAGGAGAACAAATAGAAGCGCAAATTGATCATTATGGTGGTCAAAAAACAGTTAGACATGGGGATAATTGGCATGTTCCAAGTAATATGCCCGATGGATATGGCGAGCATCATCACTGGCACAAGAAAAACATATTTTGAGAACTTCCATATTGGAAAGATCTTCTGCTGCGGTACAATCTGGATGTGATGCATATTGAGAATTGTTTTTTTGATAACATCATACATACAATATTAAATGTGGCAGGAAAGACAAAAGATAGTCGGAACTCAAGATTGGACTTACCTGCTATTTGTTCAAGAAGTGAGTTGCACATTACAAGCAACGGGCAAATACCTGTTCCTATCTTTAGGTTGTCGTCAAATGCAAAAGCTACATTGTTTAAATGGGTGAAAAAGACGTGAAGTTTCTCGATGGGTATGTTTTCAACCTCTCTAAATGTGTTGAAGATGGACAAAAGTTTTCAGGGATGAAGAGTCATGATTGTCATGTGTTTATGCAAAGACTACTTCCATTCGCACTTACTGAGCTACTTCCACAAAATATAAATGAAGCACTTGCAAGTTGGATATACATGCAGTATATATATATATATATATATATATATATTAAGATAAGTTATTTATAATTTACATTCATTTTTTTTTGTTCTTACAGGTATTGGAGCTTTTTTTTGGGATCTTAGTACACGGACGTTGACCGAAAAAGGTATTCAACAACTTGATGCCAATATCCCAATTTTATTGTGCAACTTAGAGAAGATCTTTCTTCCATCATTTTTAGATGTTATGGAACATCTTCCAGTCCACCTTCTTCATGAAGCATCACTTGGTGGGCCTGTTCATTTTCGATGGATGTATCCATTTGAGCGTTTCAAGAAACACTTGAAAGGAAACGCCAAAAATTTAGCAAAAGTAGAAGGCTCAATCGTGGCGGAGAGTTTAACCGCAGAAACATCTAACTTTTCATCGTACTATTTTACACCAAAATATCGTACACGGAAAAGAAAACCCCGACGATATGACGATATTGGTGTGGCACCAACATATGCAGTAGCCGGTGTTCCAGACATTTTTTCGCAAATTGGTCGAATTGCTGGGATGCTAAAAGAAGTTTGGTGGTCAAGTACCGATGATCGTCATAACGCACACACATATATCCTCCTAAATTGTGAGGAAATGCGTTCATTTGAAAGGTAATTAATATATATTCTTTAACTAAATATTTATTTATTTCAATATTATATATATGAATTTCTGATATTATATATATATATATATATTTATTTATTTATTTCAGCTTATTTGTGACTCAAGTACAAGAAGCCATCGAGGAAATATCAAATAATGAAATTACAAGCGAAAAGATCAACACTTTGTGACGTGGTTAAAAGCACAAGTACGTTTATTTATAAATCAATAGTTTATAAATTATTTATGGTTTTAATTATTTGAAATTAAATTAATGATGTTTACTTTTATATAATTTTTAATTTAGGTTGATTATGACGATCTATTTTATCCACCATGGTTTCATGACTTACTTCAAGGTCCAAGCGCAAGGATAATCACTGCTCCCATGTATTTCACGCGAGGATATGCATTTCATGCTTACGAGTATGATAAAAGGCGAGCAACTGGCAACTATGGAGTATGTGTCAAATGGGAATCAGACTTTTATGGGATCTTGCAAGAAATAATTGAAGTGGAATTCACTGGATTAGTGAAGATGAAATGTATTTTGTTTAAGTGTGATTGGTTCGATCCTAAAGTAGGCACATGTGTTCGTTACAACAAATTTGGAGTTGTTGATGTCAACGCCGGACGACGATACAACAAGTTTGAGCCTTTCATCTTAGCATCTCAAGCGGAACAAGTTAGCTTCATTCCATATCTGCGAGTTAAAACGTCTGGAATCACTTGGTTATCAGCTATTACAGCGATACCACGAGATCGAATAATAGGAGGTGAAGCACCACCATTGCAACAAGAATCTGCTTATATTGATATACCAATAGTATCGGATCAGACAACAGATAACTTTTTACTAATTGATCCAGAAGAAGCTGAATTTGAAGATCTCCCTTATGATACAGAGAGTGGCAACGAGAATGACGAGTTTCAAGAAAGTGAGGATCAAAGCGACGATTCTAATGAAGCATCCGCTAATGAATCAGTATAATTAAATAAATATCAATTCGTGTGTCTATTTTGTAATAAACTTTTAAGTTATTTATGTGTTTAACTTAGTTTTATATTATAAAATGATATTATTTATAAAGCTTTACAAATTTAAATTATAATTATAGAAAGGATCATTCAAAAAAAAATATAACTTTGAGACAATCTAGTGATATCTTTAATTGAGAATATTTTGAAATTTGAAAGAAATTTAAGTCTCTCAATTCATTTAATGTGAAAAAAGAAGTAATGGAGTGTATACTTTTAAAGAAGAGGAATCAGAGAAGTCTTGAAGAGAAAATTAATTGTTGTTTGCATGTTGTAACTCTCATTGAATTGCTTTGAGAAAACTTCTGGAGAATGGATCACCGTACTCTCGGAGAAGTAGACACTTCTTGAATTATATTTCTCAACATTCATCCTTAATCTTGTAATCTAATATCTATCATGGTTAAAAGGGTTTAGGCTATAAGGGTTTTAATGTTTAGAGGTTTAAAACTCTATATCATATAAGTTTACAACGAATTTACAACGCATCGTCGTAACCCCGTGGTACTCTTACGACCGATTTACGACGATTATGGTTAAAGCATGCGACGTGTATAGCACGCAATGTTCATGGTTTACGACGTTATTACGATGACTCGTAACTGTACGACTATTTTACGACGGCCACAAAATCTATATATACGAGGGACGCCACCGCTTCCGCGTCGTTCATTTTACTCAAAGCTCTCTCTCTCTACATTGTCTCTGCCTTCTCTCTAAAAGGTACAAAGAAAATTTTATTTATTTATTTTTAGTTATTTTAGTTGTTAGGATAAGATTTTAGAAATAAGTATGGAATTATTAAAATTGCTAGGATGTTGATTTAATTTTAGGATTTTAAAAAATTGTTAGTATTATAATTTTTAGGATATTGTAATAAATTTCTTAGTATTAATTTTTTTTATATTTTGTTTGAATGTTAATTAATGCAGATGGTTCGAAAATCACGTCAGCACTATGGTGATGTTTTTCTACGAGGATATCGTCCTGGACATGGATCAAGTTCTGAGATACCATCGTCTTCTTCTGCGGTCGATACAGTTCCTGAGAGGAGATCATCCGAATCAGTGGCCGATACAGCAGAACCTCCACTACCACCACCACCTGCAGCCCCACCGGTTGCACCTGCAGGAGCACTTCATTCATACTTATTAGTACCGTCAGATGCTCTGTATGCTCTTTTTACTGTGGAGGATCTCCTCGTCGAGCCCGGACGAGAAGGATTGCACCGGTTGGATCCCAACCGTCCTCAGAAAACTTTCTGGTATGTAAGTATTATACTTTTTTTTATTTTAAACAGATATATTACATATATATTTTTAAAATAATTAATTTATTTTTAATTATTTTTTAAAGGTTTGGTGTGGATAATAAGGTGGGACGTAGCGTTCGGAGACAATCAAGGATTACTTCTCCGAACCTCATCCAAATTGGTTCCAAACACCGGATCATGTCAAGAAGACGTGGTTTAAATGTTTTGCGGTATATGTTTTTTTTTCAATTTTTTAATATTTTAATTTGTGTTTTATATTTAATATATTACTAATTAATTTATTATTTGCATTTTTACATCAAAAATGGAATTGGGAGCCTGCCATCAATGAGCATGTCAAAGAGGAATTCAACAAAAAGGCGATGAGACGACCTGCCAACACCGTCTTTGATTGGAAGGAAGTTTGGCAACTCAAAGGGAACGATGCCAAACCCATTTTCCTCACTCAAGCCGTGAGGGATGGTCTTATTCGTTTTTGGCATGATTCGAATTCAGTTCGAGTTTCCGCCAAGTGTTCGAGCTCTCGACTTACAGTTGATGAGGATGGATATTTGCCTATGCCTCATACTGCCGGAGAGATACCCTTTGCGGGTGTCCGTTTGAAGATGGTAAGTATATTTATTTAGTTTATCAAAAATTTAATTATGATATCTTAACTCTTATTTTATGTATTTTTTAGGCTGAAGAACAAGGGGGAGAACTTCCGTCCCATTCATCGTTGTTCGAGCTGACCCACAAGAAGAAGAGTGGAGTTTTTGTAGATGCCAGATCTCAGCGAATCTACGATGAGACCACCGCTAGGATTGAGGAGCGTCAGACACAGCTTTATCAGGAAAGCGAAGATGGTACTCCCATGGCATTGAGTACATTGGATCAAGACAAGATCTTCGAATCGATATTTATTATATAATTTATTTCCTTCTATTTACTTAATAATTTTATTTATGATTATAATATATATTTTTTAGGTTGTTCCAAAAGAAAAAAAGATGGATTTTGGGCATAGGATCGGTTCACGATGTACCGATTGCCACATCTTCTCATAAGCGCAACCCAAATGATGATCCCATACATCTCCGAGCTGAGATTGCATCCTTAAAAGATCTCCAACAACAAACAACCCACAAGCTTCAAGGAATCGATAGCTTATTTGACATTTTGGCGGAAGGCAATCCGGAAATGCAACGAGTTTTGGAAGCAAAACGTCCGGCGGATCGAGCAGAGGAGTTGGGGCAATCATCGGGCCAACCACAAGACTAAACCGACTTGGATCGGAGAGCCGCAGAAGCCGCTCATGCGGACTTATTTGCGGATATAGATTTCAGCAATTTATAGATTTTTAGATTTTAATTTCATGTTTTTTTGTATAAACTTTAAAATTATGTTTTATGTATAATTTTTTCCTATTTAATTTTGTTTTAATTTAAAACTTTTTAATATAATTTTATTTTACTAATTAATATATAAATTAAAAATAATTCAAATTATTATTTTAATTAAATAATTATACTAAAATTATTTATTTATGAATTTAATTAACTTACGACTAATTAACGACCATTATACTCGTAAAGTATAACGACGAGTTTGCGACGACGTGAACTTTTCCAACGCATCTACGCTGTTTTCTCTTACGTTGAGTTTACGACGAATTCAACAGTCTTCGTTAACTTGTCGTAAAACATAACGACGAATACAGTAGTTGTTAAATCGTCGTAAACTATAACGACGATTTTACGATGACGTATACATTTACGATGCATATACGACGACCAGTATTACGTCGAGTTTATGACGAATATTGTGCCTTGTTCATAAGACGACGCGTTTACGATAATTTTTCTATTACGACTAACCGATTATGATAATTTCGTATTTCTCGTAAAATCGATATACGGCTCCATGTACGACGAATTAACAACGATATGGGTCGTTGTTAACCTCATGTTTTCTTATAGTGATATGTTAATATTTAGTTTAAAAATGTTATTAAGTTCAAAACTAATAAATTAACATTAAAAATATTTTGTTATACGAATGTGAAAATCTTCTTCTTCTTCTTCTAAAAATTGTTTTCTTCTATATGAAACTAGGGTTCTTTTTTTCTCTTTCATGAGTTTGATGAATATTTATGTTAGTTGTGGTGTATGGAGATTGTATGAGAACAAGGAGTGGGATTTTGTTGTTGATGAACAAAAACGTGGGAGATTACTTAGTTTCCATGAACTCTATACTTCTTTTGAAGAGTTGAAGGTGATGCTTTTAGAAGACTTTGGAGTAGAACAGAGTGTTGTTGATGTGGAATTTAGTTATCTACCCTTAGATCTTAGTATATATCCTCCTCCCGTTGTTATGATGAATGATAGACAATTAAAAAACTTTTTTGTCTATTTTAAAAGGAGCAATTGGCTACAATTGTGTGTGATATTCAAAGGTAGAGTTGATGCTCGTACTAGTAGATTCAAGTTTGATTTGAATTAGCCGGAGCCAAGTGATGATGTTAATGAGCCAAGCGACAATGGTAAGGATCAATGCTATGAATGACGTGATCACTGTAGGAGTCAAAACATAGAAAATCTGCAATATTTGTGAAGGCTGTTGAACTGGGAGATGACCGTATAATTCGTAAGAATGATGCTAATGTTCCTAAGGTTGTTGATTGTGTTGGATCTGCATTGGTAGAGTCGATGGTGAGTGTGGGGAACTATTTCAAAAGTAAGAAAGTACTACAAGCAACTATGAAAATATATGCAATGAAGTATAACTGCGGCTACAAGGTTACAAAATCTGATACACATTGGTGGTCTATACGGTGCACAGATTGTATCTGCAATTGGCGTCTTCATGCTCAGTGTTTAGAGCAGTCTACATATTTCAGAAACAAGTATGTCGGTGAACATACATGTGCTCCTTCGAGGAAAATAAAATTATGTAGGACACCTTCAGCAAAAACAATTGGACATCTCATTATGCATAAGTATGAAGGTGTCAAGGAAGGTCCTAAACCAAATGACATCATTAAGGTTATTCGTACAGAGTGGGAATGCGAACTTACTTATTTCCAAGCTTGGGAGTCTTGTGAGTATGCAGTAATGAAATTAGAAGTATTCCAGAGAAAAGCTATGGTAAAATACCAAAATATTTGTACATGGTACAAGAAGCAAATCCGGGTATGTTTACAAATTATGAAGTTGATTCTGATGGTAGGTTCAAATATCTGTTCATTGCTTTCGGCCAATCAATTAGAGGCTTCCACAAGTCTATTAGAAAATTGATTGTAGTTGATGGAACATTTTTGAAGAACAAATATAAAGTAGGTTTACTAGTTGTTACAACTATAGATGGTAACTCTAATTTGTAACACTAATTTCTCGGAGAAGAAGAAGAAGGAGGAGTTCTTGCCGGCGAAGAAGAAGACGGAGGAGTTGTCACTGGAGAAGAAGAAGAAGGAGGAGTTTTCGGAGAAGAAGAAGGAAGTCGATTTGGGAAAATCAATTTGGATAAATAGCTAATTGATCGATCGAAATTGGAGAAAGAAGTGTAAAAATGGAGTTTAAAAACTCAAAAATGGGTGATGATTAAGATGAAGAAGAATATGATTTGGGGGTAATATCGATTTAGGGATTTTTTTAATCTTTTTTTTTCCTTTTTTGTATTTCTTTTAAGAGAAATTTGTTATATAGAGAATATATATCTATATATTTATTAAGAAATAGCCAAAAAATCAAAGACTCTCTTTTTATTAGAGGTTCCAAAATATGTTGATTTTTTAATTAAGATTGAAATTAAGAGTATAACTGTGTTTTCATTAATTCAAAAGCTTATTTCACCAATTTTTTTTAAAAGACATATATGGACAAAAAAGAAGTAAAATGTCTTTTATTTCCAAATTTCTCATAAATATATGCAATGTTTTTTTTACTTTGTGGTTTAGTTTGAGATTTGTGTGGTTCTTTATCTACATATATGTGTTTGCCATATTTTAATATATCATAACAAGATAACTTAAAATAAATAAATGACTTTGTACTTTATTATATGATACGTCATTAGAATCACTTTGTTATATGTCAATAGAATCACTTTATTATATGACATGTCATTGGAATCTCTTTGTTTAATTTAAATCTTTTAGGTGTCAATTTTGAAAATTTTACATTTATTATTTTTTTACAAGACAGATTACCATAATTTTGTATACCACTACTTAATTTTATAATTAGAATAACCAGAAATATGGAAACAAACCGAAATCATTTCACTATCCATAACTAATAAATTATTTGAAATTTCAAAAAAAAAACTAATAAATTATTTCAACATAATGACATATATCTATAATCCAATGTATATTCAATATCTCTTTTAATTAGTTTAATTTTAAAAATTTAAATCGTTTTACTATAATTTTATTCTATTTTTACGATTGATTAAACATATATAAGTATTGTAAACAATAATGATTCTAAAATGTATTAAAAAATCATTATATATTATTTTATTTACTAATTTTTGTAAAACGCATGTTATCATATACAGTAAAACCTCTATAAATTAATAATATTGGGACTAATATATTTTATAAAAAATATTAATTTATCGTGTTTATTAATTTATAGAAGTGATATTTGAGTCAAAATATCAATTTAAAACCGAAACAATTATTGATTTATCGATATATTAATTTATCGAATATTAATTTATAAAGCTTTCACTCTGGTACATTCATATTATACCAAATATCCAGATTGGTAAGTAGTCCAAAAAAACTGTAATAAAAGGTAAGTAAAAACTAAAACGATTTAAATGCTATAACGGCATGGGAGGTTGGAACTTGGAAGATGAAATTTAAAATCAGCGGAATCTTAGTAAAGTAAATAGTTTTAAGAGTAATGAATGATATTGTCGATTTCTTAATGTCACCATATTTTCTTTCCCTTTACCCAATTTTTCCAAATAAAAAATGCAACCAATTATAAAGTTGGAGCTTCGAAGGTCCTCTTCCCTCTTCTATAACTATGGTTTTTTGTTCTATGTTAACCAATGAACTAATTTGTTTTTAGGGATTATAATTTTTAAAAAAACCTCAAATATCGGCAGATCCATTTTAAAACCTTCAATTAAATTATTAATGAAAAATAATCTCTTAAATAAAAAAAATTAATAAAAAAAACCATTCAGATGCTCACCATGTCATCTTAAAACTTTCAATTAAATTATTAATAACAAAATCTTCAAATAAGAGATTTCAGTGAAAGAAATCTTTCATTTATAACTCCACCTAACGATATGTCATTTAATCAAATATTGTATGTTGTTGCTCGTTAAAAATAACATGTTTGTTTTTCTTTAAATTTAAAAGAACGCGATGATTTTTTAGAAACAACATAATTTTAAAATTAAATGTCATTGATGTCAGTTTTAAAATCCCAAACTGTATATTGTTATTGGTCCGCATGCTTTTCTGTTGTTTGACATGCGTTTAATTCATGAAATTATAAATAAGTTTGTCAATTTTCATCATTTTATGCAACATAAGAATGTGATATCTTAATTATTTGTTCGGTTCAGATTTTGAACCGATTGCATCTATGTTTTTGATGTTATTTTTAATAAAAGCCTTTTTCTCTTATGTCTAAAGAAAATGTATACAGGTCATTTTTAACAAATCAAAATGCAAGAGAATTTTTTTGTTAATGAATCTTTATTTTCAAGGTTTTTTGGTTAGTGATATTTAGTTGAGGAGTTTTTCATTAATAATTTATTTAAGGGTTTAAAATGATTAGTCCATACTTGAAAGATTTTTAACTAGTAATTTAGTTGAGGGATTCAAAATAGATCAGCTGTTTTTTTCTTATTAAAATCCCTTGTTTTTATACAAAATTCTGAAAATTGGTATTAAGTTTCTTGAATGTAGTTGTATACACCACATAAATTAGGAATATTATAAATTCTGAATAATGCTATGCAACCCACTTGGCCACCCAATGTTTTGTTATATAAAATTTTGAAAAACTGTACTAAGATTCCTGAATGTTGTTATATACACCACAGAAATTAGTAATGTTAGATATTTTCAATAATGCATTGAAACCCACGAGACCAAAAACTTAAATCATGTCGGCAAAGACATTTCGCCGAAAACATCCAAAACTTAAAGACCCTTAAGGGTTTAAGTCGTCGATAGCGTCAACCTTCTCTCTTATCTCTCTCATATTTCCACGTTCCTCTTCTATATAAATGCATAGACATGAGTCACACTGATAAGTAAATTAAGAGAGAATATATATTAAGATGACATCTTCTAGAGTCTCTTCCATGCTTCTCTTTCTCTTTGTTCTTCTCGTGTTTCCACATATAGACAAGGTCTTTGGCGCACAAATGGAACACCGCAAACTTAGTGAGTATTTTTCTGTCTTTAAATATTCGTAAGTTATTACTATTTTACTTTATATTAGTTAGCTTTACCTTTTACAAACTTTACTAGTAAGTTATCTAGGGGTTTTGAGTTTTTTTTTTTATATATATATAAAAATCAAACAATCTAACATAGAACGATTTGATACAATTATAAATCCTTTTACTTTATATTTTAATCATATTCTTTAATTTTACAAACAAAAAAAAAATTCGTTCCGTAGTGAAATTCAATGTAGGTAAAATAAAACAGTTTTGGTTCTACCCCGACCCAATTTGATTTTAAATTTGGTTTAACCGAATTGAACAGAATAACTTTCACTAAAATTACCAAAACTTGACACTCTAATAAGTAATTTGTATGTGTAACGCGTTCGATCGGTGCTGGTGCAGAAGAGACCAACCATGCTGATGAAATGGCTTTCAGAATAATTCGTATTCCTAATTGGATGAAACCCGCTACTGAAATTTTTAGTCGCCCGTCGCCACAACCTGATGCTCGATCGCTGTGCCCAAAACGTTCGGAGATATGTCTACGTGTTAAGCGCGCCTACAGGGCGAAATGCCATGAATTCTTTTCCTTCTGTGGCTAAAGTTTTATCCAAAGGAAGACAAGGATATGGTCACTGACCTCACTATAGCGTCGAATGCGTCTATAGTTATATGCATGTTTTTTTTACGTTGTGGTTTGAATTGCGTTTTGTGTTGTTCTTGATCTACATGTATGTGTTTGTCATACTTTATAAAAAATGAATGTGTTTGTCATATTTTAAAATAAATGTATGTGTTTGTCTTATTTTAATATCTAATAAAAGAATAACATTAAAAATAAAACTTTTAATTTGTAATTTATTTACTAGCTTTTGTAAAGCGCGGGTTATCATATAGAACATTCATATTATATCAATATCCAGATTGGAAAGTAGTCCAAAACAATAATGAAAATTCACAATTAAAAATTAAAACGATTTAAATGCTATAATAGCATGGGAAGTTGGCCGATGAACTTAAAATCCATGGAATCTTAGTAAAGTATATAGTTTTAAGATTAATAAGAATATATGTAGTTTTAAAGTTATAATTTGAGGAAACAGCAATTTCTAATGTTAATGGGAAGATGAGTGGATAGTTTTACTCTTTAAAACAAATTATGAAATAAAATATTGAGTTGATAGAAATTTTTGTACCGTCGAAGTTTTGGTTCTTTTCTTTTTTGAACATAGACATACATTTTTTTTTTGGACAAAGACATACATATATGAATTGTTTTCTGTATATATAGATATGATAGTCAAAATACTAAAACAAAGAAAAGTAAAAATACCATAAGAAACCTCCAACTTCTTATATTTTCAGTTCAAACCTCCAATTAAATTGTTTTTTCCAATTTAACTAGAAAATACTAAAACATATTTAGAAAAAAAAACTAAATAAAAATATATCTATAACAATTAAAATTTAATGTTTTATAAATAAACCTATTTTATTTAATTAAATAAATAAAAATATAATTAGGTTCAATTAGCTTATCTAAAAAATTGTATTTTTCTTTAAATTTTTAATTACATATATAAAAATATAAATTCCTGAACAGATAAAAAAGATCTGTTGAACTAAATAAATTAAAAATATATTTTCCTGAATATATACGAAATGGAAAAAAATGAATTGATTATAATATTAGCAGCTAAGATTGAATATAATTCAACATTGTTAATATTAATTAATTTTATATTGATATTTTTTATTATTAAAAATGTTAACAAATAAGAAACAATAATTGATTATAATATAACATTTTAATACTATATTCAATGAATTTATGTTAAGATTGTTAATATAACAATAATATTAATAATTCTTATTATGTAAACATTTTTTTAAAAGTATTGTTATATATTTTTTATTTAGTTTTTTCTTATTATGTTTTTGTTTCTAGCTAAATAGAAAAACAATAAGTTTTTAAAAAAATGAAAACTGATTTGTTTTAAACGGTGTTAGATAGAATTTGTGTGACCATTAGTCAACCGGACGTCATGCGCACTTTAGATTATTTGAAAGATTGTTTCAAAAAAATATTAATTGGAGGTTTGAACTGGAAACACGACAAAAATGGGGGTTTAAATTGGAAAAGTGTAATAAGTTGAAAGTTTTTTTATGGTATTTTCCAAAACAAAATATATAAAGTTTAAAATCTCTAAAATTGTAATGTTAGAAAATAAAATTAAATAATACAAAAGAGAAATCAGTTAGTCTCGCTCTAAATTCCCAGACTAAAACTAAAGTAGTTGATCACTCGACCACCCAATTCCTTAAACTAGCATACATGAATATCAGAACTTATCTGTACAATCTTATTGTCAGGGCTAATAGGTGCAAAGAGACAATCATTCAAGCTTGAAGAAATTTTGGTATTATCAGTTTTGTAGAAGTTTTTCCAGAATATAGATCGGGTTTAGTTCCATCTTATGATATTAACTTCATAGTTGAGTTTTTTTTCCAGGGACATCACCCATTTATAGAACTTTTTACATGATAGTTCGGTCAGATATGGTAGAACTGAAAAAGCAGCTTATGGAATTATTAGGAAAAAAAAGTTATTCTTCTTAATTCATCTAATTGGAATGTACATTTTTGTCGAAAATGAAATTATATAACAAAAATTAAAAGAAGAGGATACATAAGGTGTTCATACTAAATGGTTATCTCCTACTCAATCGATCACACTCACCTATAGAGCATCAACTATTTGTGCAGTCCGAAAAATCAAACTGCAGTAGAACCTCTATAAATTAATACTCGATAAATTAATAACCTCTCTAAATTAATAAATTTTTCTTGTTCCGAATTAGGCCGGTTTAATAATTAACACATTTCGATAAGATAATAAGATAATATATATTTTTAAAATATCTATGTAAATATGTGGCCCCATTGATAACATAAATTAATAATAATATCAATTTATTATATATATATATATAAGATATTTTAGTAAAATATGATTATAATGTTGTTTATTTATTCATAAATTTGTAATTTTGTTAGAGTTTATCTCTAGTTTTCTTAAAATATCAAAAATATATGATATTATCTCCTCAAATTGTATCAAAAACTATTAAAAATTATATATACAATGATTATTTCCTAATGTGTAAATACATTAAAACACATCAAAATATTGTTTTCATTTTACTACTTTTTATATAACATTATTTGAAATTCGGAAAAACTCTCTATAAATTAATAATTATTAATTTATTGATAAATTAATAATCTCTATAAATTAATAAAATTTTTCGGTCCCAACATTATTAATTTATAGAGGTTTTACTGTAACTAACCCTTAAAATATATTTTCAACTATCATTACAATTGACGTCAAAAAAAAAATATCATTACAATTATTGTATTTACTAATTTTTGTAAAGGCCAGATTATCATATAGTACATTCATATTATATCAACTATCCGGATTGGTAAGTAGTCCAAAATTTTTTTTTAAAAATGAAGTTGAAAATTAAAACTATTTAAATGCTATAATAGTATGGGAGGTTGGAAGATGAAATTAGAATGAACGGAATCTAGTAAAGTATAGTTTTAAGAGTATTAAGAAAATATGTAGATTTAAAGTTATAATTTGAGAAATCAGAAATTTTAATTTTAATGCCTTAATGGAAAGATTAGTTGATAATTTTACTCTTAAAAAAAGGCATTGAACTGATAGAATTATTTTTTTAGTTCATTTTAGATGTTCTCTATTAATTTAAGAAATAAGAAAAGAATTTTTAGTAATAAAACTCCTCAAGTAAAGATAAATCGTAAACAAACCCCTCAATAAAAACATTTAGTGAAAAAAAATCTCAACTTTAATTCCGTTAATGAAAAAATCACTCCATCTATAATTCTGTTAAATTTAAAACACAGCATTTTCTAAAATTAAAAATAATGGTTTTTAATAATAACCTTTCAACTAAAGATGAATCGCAAAAAAAACCATCAATTATAAATTTAATAGATTATACACGAAACGTTTTTTTGGAAAATTGATTTACTATTTTGATTTGTTATATTGTATCTAAAATCTAATAGTTATGCTAGTTGCTAAAATATGTTCCCTCTGTTTCAATATATATGATGTTTTGGCTAAAAGCACAATATTTAAGAAACATTAACTTTTAACCAAAACATCATTTATTAGTAGAATAATAATCAATAAAATCCAATCTCTACTCCCTCTGTTTCATTTTATATGTAGTTTTAGGTTTTTCACACATATTAAGAAAACAATTAATTTTTCTGTTTTATCCTCAATTAATGTATGTTTGGTTTTATTTCATTGGTCATAACATTGAAATAATATGGGTAGAAGTAGAAATTTCATCAAATATTTGCATTGGAAATCCAAAATAACACTTAAAATAAAACAAATTTAAAAACCTAAAACTACAAATAAATTGAAACAGAGGGAGTACTATTTTTTTTAAAGTTGCATTGATATTCTAAAACTTAAATAACATTCTTTTATAATTAAGATAATAAAAAGTTGCACTGAAATCATAAAACATCATCTATTTTGAAACACAATTTTTTCTCTAAAACATCGTATATATTGAAATAGAGGGATTAGGAGATATAGATTTGATTATAATTTGTTTATAATGTGTATATTAATTGTTATTTATGTGTATGTTGTAGTGAAGAAGCTTTTTAAATCGGGTCTGGATATTGCCGTTAATGCCCAGCCAAAGTCCGAGTATTGTTTGTCAGGATCCGCTTATGAACGTTCAGAACTTGGAAAATTAAATCTGCGTATTTGTTTTTAATTTCAAACGATTTTTAATTTTTTCATTTTAATTACTCATAGAATCTTTGTATTGATATGACATTTGATATAATTTCTATCAAAATTTTTTTAATATTTAGTATTTTTGAATTAATAGTAAAGATGATTTTATGGTTTTAAGAAAGGTTTCAATACTGTCAATGTTTTTATATACATCAACAAAGAAAAAATAAAATAAATAACACCTCAAAGAAGAAAGTAAATATAAGAAAGAGTGTTACTTGTTAAGGTTGATGTCCTTCTCGAGGTTGACTTTTTCGGAAAACTCATATGTGTCTCTTGATAAGTCATAAACCCAGATAAAATATCATATTTCACACAGAACTCGATCTGATTTAAGATTATAAAAAAAGACTAAAGTTAAATGATTGATTTCCACATAAACCAAATGATATTTAAATATAATCAAAGCAAAAGATATACTTACATCTCAATATTGTGTAACTTAGTCACTAAGTCCAACTGTTGCATGCAATTCTTGTTAATTTCTCGTAAGCAAGGGTCTCATATAGTAAATTTCACCTGAAAAAAGAAGAAGAAAGAAACATCAAAAGTGTATGTAAAATCCTTAGAAGCAATCATATAACAAAAAAAAATTATCGTAAAGCCAACTTTTCTAAGCAAAAAATTAAAAAATATTAGGTTCTTTTTTTTTCCTTTGATAAATCGATTTCTAAAGAAGGTGACTAATGAGTTTTTGTGAGTTTAATTTTATATATTTATAGGGAGAGATAGAGTTAATGAGAAAAATAAGGTTTACCTACTTCGAATTTCAAAAAATGAATTTAATATCTTAATTGATTCTTATTTTGGATTTTACATCAAAAGTTTTTGCTTAGATATTTTTGTTTAAATATTTTGTATCTTTTAAATTAATGGCATCAGATTTATGTTTCCTTTTTTTCCTATCATCAATATATTGATTTTAATTGTGTAAACATATTTTAGGAAATATGCTAATAAGTTTTTTATAAAGATTAGTCAAATATATAATTAGTTTATTTATTAATTAGAAAAAATTTGAATTCAATTTGAAAAGATTGCTCCACAATTTCAAATTTTACAATAGTTATTTTTTGAAATTTATAAAAGATAATAAGTAAATACTTTATTTTAAAATTAATATTAAAAATCATTGTGTTTGGTGGTTAAGATAGTAGATAATTAATATTTTAAGATTATAGAGAATTAATTGTAAATGTTGTTTGGATAGAATGATATTTTTGTCATTACTGAGATTTTTTTTGTTCTTTTTCTAATGGCATTTCATATAATTACTAACAATTTAATGTTCATTTTACAATGTGTGCTTCCCAATTAATAATATAGATAATAGCTCATTTCCTTGATTAAGAAATTGAGATGAACTTTGGATTAACTTTTAAGATATAAATAAGAAAAACAAATTAAAGTGAATATACTTTAGATTATCTAGGTTTCGTTTATTAATTGTATGAACAATAAAGTTCCTCTCTCTTCTCTCATCCTTATCCTTTAGAGAGAGAACTCATCCTTCTTCATGAATAGATCTGATTTCATTCAGATTTATTTATGTTAATCGAAGAAAGAGAAATTTGTTCTTCCTTTAGGCCGTCCGGTTAGTATTCCGGCATATGTCCATCAACGATTCCAAACAAGAAGAAGAAGATTGGAGAAGAAGGAGAAGAGTGGATAAAGTTAGATTAGGTTAGTAGTGGTTATATTAGGTAAGTGAATAAGATTAGGTTATATATTTCGGTTAACCATTCGGTTACACTGAACCAAACCGAACCAATGAGATAACCGATTTTATTTTATATTATTACTGATCGGTTATCATCTAATAACCGAACCGAACCGAGATTTGGAAAAATTGCTTCGGCTTCGGTTCGGAAAAATCGCTTTGGTTTTTTATCCCAGGCCTATGCTACAAGTTGTAATATAACTGTTTCAAAATATTATAGGTCTTTTTCAAATTTTTGTTGAAGTTATGATAAAATACTTATTCTTTTGAAATTCATAAGCTCCATTTCATATGTACATTTAAATTTTTCTTAAGAAATTAGCTTTTGAATCGGATCTTGTTCGATTGTTTTGTTTACACATAGTGAAAGAAGATTCCGAATTCTAAGACCCTTTTTAAGGCCCTAATATAGAATACATGGAATATAAAAGAAATATTTTATTTGAATAAATCGTATAAAATCAAATACCTTTTTTTCTTTTTTTTAATGCAAAAATTTACTCCACATTTAAGTGGGTGGAATTGGTTTTTTTTTAATAGATCCACCCCATTTATAGCGCAAAAGTTTGCACTAATATTTCTTCTCAATCATCCTCTATGATTTTAAGTCATCTTTCAAAAAAATACTTAGTTTGAACGTTCGGATATTCGGATCGGATTTGAATCGGACATTACGGGTTTGAGTATTTTGAATTCAGACGTCTATATCCGTTTAGGTATTTTAAAATTTTGGATTGGGTTCTGGTTTACGCTAAGTATTCAAAAATTAAAATTTTTGTATCCAAATCTATCAAAACTACTCAAAAATACCTAAATACCCCGAGTATTTTTACATAAATTTACCTAAAAGTAACTGAAATACACAAAAATATCCAAAACACTCAAAATCCCAAATATATTAGACACTTAGGTTATTACAAGTATAAATATTACTAATATATGATTAATATGTACTTATATTTCAAGTATGTTTGAGTATCTATTCGGGTTCAAGTCGGGTTTGCATTCGGGTTTTCTTTAGGATCCGTTCAAGTATTTTAAAATTTTGGATTTGGGTTCGGATCAACTTTTTTGGGTCGGGTTTGGATTGAGTCCTCGGGTTCGGTTATTTTGTCCAGGCCTACTTAGTACATTTTGCTACTAGAGTATCCAGGTTTTCAAATTCAACATTCTTTTTTAACATTTCACATCATCTTCTCTCTCTTCCACATAATAATTCAATATTCATTCAACTTTTACACTCTACAATGGTTTTGTTTAATAAAATTAAACACCTTACTCCACTATTTTTTATTTCATATTCTTATTTTCTTTTATGTTTTTGTTTGTGATTACTATTAACAGCAATTAGTGATTGGAATTAAATTAAAATAAATAAGAGTTAAATATTTTTTTAAATAATGCATTTAAAGCTAATAGAAATTGTGGGGATCAATTTCACTAAAAATATGTTTAAAGCTATTAAAAAAAATTCATTGGAGGCTAATAGAACAAATATAGTAAAAAAAATGCATTTTTGTTTCTGTGTTCACATCAAATGAAATAAGTCTCTATTTATATAACATGAAAATGATTTTTTTTGAATAAAAATAAAAAGATAAATTAATTTACTATGAAATAATTGACTTCAAATAATGATGCTGAAAAATATATTAAAAATGTCAGTAACCAATGAAAACATAACAAATGTTCCAGAACTTTTTTTATTTAACCACCAATCTCAATATCCAATGACAACGTACAACAAGACATTTTTTTCTCTCCTCCTTCTTTTGCGATTCAACATGTTAAATTTCTTCAAAGCAATTTAATCCACAGTCAGATTCAACACTTTTTTCGACACCCTCATTAAAGCAATTGAACAGTTAAATTTTATTTTCAATACCTCCATTGCAAGTACTCTTACTAGAAGAGTACATGCGCTAAACTAAACACATAATATTTTAATGTATTTTTCAGAAAGATACTGAAATTTTATATATAATTTATATTTTTGTGATATTATGGAATATAAATTACCAATTCTATATTTACAATTTTTAAATAGTGATATTTAATTATTTGTGCTTTAGACATATATATTTAAAGATGAAAATATAAGTTGTTTTTTGTAAGTACCATAATATGCATTTAACTAAACGAAAACTAAGATGAAGATAACGATTAAAGCTGTGAAAATGAAAAAATAAAAAAGTAAGATAAGTTAAAGTATATGAATATTTAATATTAAAAAATTCTCTATTGATTTTATACTTATACTTTATAGTTTATAATATAATTAAACTCAAACTAATGAGTTTTGTATATACAATGACATATGATGAAGTTTCAAGTAATGCAAAGTTATCTTCATCATTTTTAGATAGGATTTAAACGGTATTTAAAGTTATAATTCAAACACACATTGACTATAATAATGTGATACGATTTTTACTGAAATTTTATCATTATATTGTAGTCATTATAAGAAAATAAAAATTGAGAAAAACAAACAAACAATAAAATAAAATAAAAAAGTACAACATGAGCAATAAAAAAGTAAACATAAGCAAACTGAAGATAAAGATAACAAACAAATGAATATGCATTGGCGTATATTAACGTTGTATCATCACATTTGTCTCAATTTCCACAATCTCGTCACCAGGTTGCTGAGTATTTGCTACTGTGTGGTTTGGTTATGTCAACTTTTGATTGTGCTTTATATTCCTAACTAGATAGAAACCAAAAGCTCCAACTGCAATCCCAATGAGAATTCCCACAATAGTTGATCTTTTCTTGTTCCTTGTTGTCGAAAGATCAAGAATATACATCTCAATGTTGGGATTCCCTTCAGAGTCTACAATTTCTCCTAAATTGTGGCACTTTTCAATTGATATAGAAAACATCTAGATTGCTCAGATTCAACAATTGGGTGAGCTTGAATGGAATGGTGCCATTAACACGGTTATGAGAAAGAGAGCTGTGATCTGTGAACCGTGGAGATATGGTTTCCGTCAGATTCATAGATGCAAAAGTGATAGTCATGATGCTACCTTCCTAATAGTTTATCCCAAACCACTCACAAGGGTTATTACCTTTCTAACTCTTTGCAAAATCAATTGGGTACCTGAATTCTCCAACAATTGAAAATAACGTAATTTTGATGGGATCACAAGAAATATTTTAAGAATATAAAAGTATATAAACTTTACATGTTTTTATCTTAAAATATAAAATAATATTTTTGCAAGAATCTCATAAAATTATAATAAAAAATATAACAATCAGTCGTATCGATCATTCACGGTGACTACGAAATGAACAACACAACATACCACTAGTTTCAGTCACCGGTCGATGTCGCTGACGACTATCAAACTAATCTCACATCATAACCATTCTTCTCAAGTCTTTTCTTGAAACTTATTGTTTTTGTTGGCTATTGTAATTATAGTGAGTAAGAAAACAAACAAAAGATTTCTCCATATCGTTCTATGTATTTTAAAGTAGCTGAGAATGTCATATTATGATTAAAGTTTTTGTGTTTCCACCAGGCCATGCCTTAATAGTAATATTTGAAACAATGGCTTATGGTCTTTTTTGTGGAAAAAACATTAGTAGCCAATCTTTAAAGTTAAGAGTAATTAAAACAAAGAAAATAGTTTTGGAGATATTAAATGGTGCAGATGAAATCGTGTGACCTTTCTAACTAAGACTAGAGTACACCGCGGGTAAATTGTTTTAAAACAAATTTGTAGTTTTTTTGTCTATAAATATTTATATTTTATTCGTGCTACATGAAGTTGCTATTTGTTTTGTTTGTTTACTGTTTATATTTTTTTTGGTTGTTTAATATATGTTTGAAGTTTTTTTTGTTTATTCACAATTAATCCGTTTATAATATATTTAATGTAGTTTTAGGATCGAATTGTAAAAATTGTAATCTTGTCAATGTTCTAAAATCAAGTACACTTTATAATAGTTTATTTATTAATAATAGTTAATTTTTTTTATAATTTATATTTTAAAATTTTTGTAAAATTTGAAACTTACAAATTTAAGTATATCTATTTTAGGACGGAAAATCTGTTCCATGTCGTAACTGTCGAGAATTTCCAATCTCATAAGCAATTTTTTTTATAATAATTATCTCTTTGAAAATTTTTATTTTAGTCCAACAAATAAGAATTGGATAAGAGAATATCCATATATCTCGTTTATGTTTCTTTTTTGATGTAAAATGAAATATTGTTTTTTTTTACAAAAATATTGGAAATTATCAAAAACATTCATACTTTTAATACTCGAAATACTCATCCCAAAGTTGAAACTTCAAAAATTAGTGAGAGTTTGAGATTAAATTTATCTACCCATTTTTTTGATCCCGTCATGTTATCCAAAATTTTGCATTCAGTATTTTATGGAGAATATTTTATATATTAATAATAGTTTAAACTTGTTTTATAATTTATATTTTAAAATTTTTTCTAAGGCTTGAAACTTTAAAATTTAAGTCTATCCATTTTAGGATGGAAAACTTTTTCTGTGCAGTTTGAGAATTTTTATTTTAGTCTAAAAACTAAGGATTGGGTAAAGGATTAGAATGGAATACCCATATATCCCATTTATGTTTTTATTTATTTTTGATGTAAAAAGAAGTTTATATTTTTTTACAAAACTATTAGAAATTATATAAATTTTTACATATTTTGAAAATAATTATATGTTTGAGAATTTTTATTTTAGTCCAACAAATAAGGATTGGGCAAGAGATTAGAATGGAATACTCATATGTCTCGTTTATGTTTTTTTATATATTTTTGACGTAAAAAAAAGTTTAAATTTTTGACTAAACTATTGGAAATTATATAAATTTTTACATATTTTAAGAAAATTATCTAATTTGTTACAAATAAACCCAGAATACATCTCCTGAAGTTGACACTTCACAAATTAGTGAGAATTTGAATCTATCCATTATAGCACCAAAAATATTTTCCATGCCGTACCCGTCGAGAATTTTCTATCTTATAAGTAATTTTTAGTAATTATCGGCTTGAGAATTTTTATTTTAGTCCAACAAATAAGGATTGGGTAAGAGATTAGAATGAAATATCTATATGTCCCAGTTATGGTTTTTTTTTCTGATGTAAAACTTTTTTATATTTTTACAAAACTATTGGAAATGATATAAATTTTTACATATTTTAAAATAATTCTCTATTTTTTTTACAAAAATACCCAAAATACATATCCCAAAGTTGACACTTCAAAAATTAGTGAGAATTTAAAAATTGAACTTATCCTCCCATTTTTATTGATCCTGTCCTACTACCCAAAATTTTTGTTAAGTATTTTATCAAGAATAGTTTATATATATTGAAACTTTTGAATTTTTTTAAAAATTAAATATTTATAAATCTTTTTTTGTATTTGGTAAAACTATAAGTTCAACTTAAGAACCGTATTAAACCGGGTAAAACTTTCAAATTGGATGATTGTTAAGTCGTTAAGTCAACATTCCTGCTCATTCGGATTTGGAATCATTTTTTTATTTTTCATAATATGATTCGGAATCATTGCTTTAAATATTTAGTCAATGTGGGATATTGAACACACGTTTTTTCATCGATTGAGTAATATATATCTGTGTTTAAAAATATTGAATCGCAACATATGTAAAAATAATCTAGATTTTATTAGTTATATTTATTATATGAAAATTTAAATCTAATTATAAATAAAATCAAACAAAGATGATAGGAGAATTATAATTTTAAATCTTAACCAAATCTTCCATTTATAATAACAAAAATAAATTAATATGCTATAGATCTCAACTCTTCATTTTGCAATTGGTTAACAATTTTTGAAAAAGTAATTTTAATTTCCGTTCATAACTAATAAGAGAGAGAAAATGAGTTTTAATTTTCATTAAAATATTAAATATTTTAATTTAATAAAAATCTTGGGGTGGATGTAATGATAAAACTATTCTCATTTAAATTTACTTGTAAGTAATGTTTGGAAACACTCTCTTAAAGTGAATAATATTTGGAAACACTCTCTTAAAGTGATTTTTTTTATAAGTGTAAGTAGATAAATAGTAGATTTAAAATATTAAATATTTTAATTTAATAAAAAAATTTGTTTGGATGTAATGATAAAACTATTCTCATTTAAATTTACTTGTAGTATATACTGTTTGGAAACACTCTTTTAAAGTGTCTTTTTTTTTAATAGTGTAGTAGATACGTTAGTTATATATCCTGCTAATGACTCGCTATATATCCTTGCAATATCCTTTGTGTCTTTACTCAATTATGCTATTTTGTTCACTTGTAATCTTATGGTTTTTCTTGTTTGTAATTTCACCATTGTGTAACACTTCTACATCTGTCAATAGGATACATTTTATCAAAAAAAAAAAAACGATCTAATTTTATAAATTTTTAGTAGATTTCGGTTGAATGATTCAATTCATTTCAGTTCAAATTAAAAAAAATTGGTAGGAATATTTTTATATCATTTAGGTTAATTTTTAACTTAACTTCAATTTAGTTTGATAAATTTCGCTTCGATAAAAACCATTCGGTTTGGTTATTTTACCCACCATATAATCTCCATCATTAATATTTTACAAACAAAGAAGGCTACAAGTGCAGCATAATAATTTATTAAATGGGCCTAAACTAAATTGAAGCCCAACTTGTGAGATGCGATCATCCTCTAGAAGATTCGTTTGTCCCGTCCAACTCTTCGCCGACGCCGAATGGCTCGGATCTCCACCATCTCGCCGGAAAACCATATGGCAAAGAGTTGAACGAGAAATCAATTTCAACTTTCACCAGCAAGCTTGAGAAACGGTGAAGATAGCTTTTGGAGTTAGACCAAGAGCTTTCGAAAGACTCCAAAAATCAAAAAGTTTTTAAGTTAAAGAAAAAAAAAAAAATCCCAAAAGCCAAAACGGGAAGCAGCTTTATTCCAAAAACATAAACAACACGCTTTTTGCTCACCCAAACGTAAATTTTCTCTTCCAGAGCATCTGAAATAAAAAACCCATCGGCGCGTGAACAACACTCTCCTCTGCAAAACTCCAAGAAAATGCTAAAGCTACACTGAATCTTCCCTTAACACCTGTAGAATTCTGCCACGTATCATAACATCACCGTCGTTTCCCTTAATTTTTTCCCCCTTTCCATAAACCCTCTAAAAACCCTCACTTTAGGGTTTCAATCTCATCTTCAAACTCTCTCCAGATTTTACTTTCACACTGTTTACTCAAAAGGCTACTGCTTTAAGCTTCTTCTTCAATCACTCTCTTTTGTTTGAGTTGATGTAGCAAAAGAAAATAAAAATGGTTCCTTTATCGTTCTTCTTTATGGTTGTATTGCTTTTACCTGGAGAAATTTCATCGCAGTTGGGTTCTGGTCCGCACATCACCGATGTTAATATACTCTTACCTCCGAGGATGAAGAACCCAGTTGAGTATCGGCTTCAAGGAAGTGATGGCTGCTTCAAATGGTACACATTACCCCCAAACCCCAATCTTTCTTATAGTGTTCAATTTAGCTCAGCTTAGAATAAGCATGAGTTTGATTAAGGAATGATTGCCTTTTCTTAACTGTGTTTTTTTGCTAGAGCTTGAAATTTCTCTTGTACTTGATTCTATTGGGATTCTGAGGCAATTCGTGTTCATTTCTGTATATGTATGCTACTTGTTTTTTCTGTATGGATCCATAATAGATTATACTTAATTGTGCTAAGTGTGTGTTCTTTAGTGTTTAGGAACTTAATAATTCAAGAGATGCGAGCTAATGTGAGCATTAGAGTGTTATGGAACTCAAATGTATTGGATATTAGATTTACTGTGTACTGTATTTCTGAAAGCTTAAAGTGTGTTTTTTTGCTGTGATTCTGTGTCTGCTGCGTTAATGGAAGGTCTAACTCTTGATGAGATATTAGAGATCAAGATTCTTTTTTCCTTCTTGTGAATACTTAGCTGAATTTTCTTGCAGGTCATGGGATCATCATGATATTATTTCGGTTACACCTGAGTTTAATTCGAGCAGTCATTGCTCAACCAGCGCTCGTGTGAGATCGATTTCCTCGTATAGTGGTAGAAAGGAGACTGCGGTTTATGCCACTGATATACAGACTGGGATGGTGATTCGCTGCAAGGTGTTTATTGATAACTTCTCACGGATCCAGATTTTTCATAATTCTATCAAGCTTGATCTTGATGGACTTTCTATGCTTAGAGTCCGCGCTTTTGATAATGAAGGTTAGTAATTTCTTTGGATTAACCTTTTTTCAGTCCTGTTTGATAATCAGATTTTAGTTTATCACCCACATTCTTAAGAGTCACAAGTCCATAGCCTAATGTTTTGATATTATGCACTGTTTTTCTTTAGTTTGTGCTATATTTTTGAATTTTCTGAAATCTATCTGCAGAAAATGAGTTCTCCTCACTGGTGGGTCTACAATTCATGTGGAAGCTGATGCCTGAAAGTGGTGGATCAACACATCATCTTGCTCATGTGCCTTTGAAGGAATCTCCATTGACCGACTGTGGAGGACTGTGTGGCTACTTGGATATCCAGAAAAAGCTTGAGGATAGTGTATGTATATCTATTGAGTGTAAATTAGTGAATTTTAAAATTTTCATGAATGAGAGATCTAATGTGGCATTGTAAATGCAGGGTGTGTTTGCAGACTTGTTTGTGGTGAAGGGAACCAAAATTGGACATGAGAAGGTTTCAGTTCATCTGCTTGAGGCTCCTCATACCCATATAGCCGATGAAATAGTACTAACGGTAGCAGAGGCCATGTCACTTGAACCTCGTTCACCTGTCTATCTCCTTATGGGAGCTTCTTTTGGTTACACTTTAAAGGTCATGCGAGGGAACGTTCCCCAAGGTTTGTCTACATCTTTATCACTTGTATTTGTGGCGTTGATTCATATTCCAAAGACTTTTAATTGTAGCTCTAATGTGACATGCTATATTATGTTGCTTACCAGTCTCGTTCTTGATTGGTTAATTGTATTTGCAGCCGTGCAGCTACCATCATCACATCATAAATGGTCTGTGTTGAATTCTTCTGTTGCCCAAGTGGATTCTTTGATAGGTCTGACTAAAGCATTAAGCTTGGGGGTAACAACAGTTGTTGTTGAGGATACCCGTGTCGCTGGTCATATTCAAGGATCATCTATTAATGTGGTCACTCCAGATACTTTTATCTTGTACATGTCACCTTGGTCAATGTCAGGGGATCTTATTACAGAATCGAAACCTTTTCCATCAACCATGCATTGGTATCTGGTGTCTGGTCGTCAATATGTAATTCAAATGAAGATTTTCTCTGGAAGACCTGATGCGCAAGAAATCTATATAACTGAGGTATTTCTATTTTTCTTTTACATTCCCACATGCAGTTTGCATCAGTTTCTTTGTGTGACAATGTTACCTTACCTCTGTGTTTTCTAATATAGGAGTTCATAGTTTTAATCTTTAGGTTGTCAATCGTTCATAAGCTTGTATGAGTAATCACAATGTTATTTTTTCGGAGAGGAAACTGCTGGTGGCTATACAGTATTTAAATCGTTAACAGGCACTGAGTCAAAATGGAGACCTGAAAACTGAAGAAAAGACTGTCTTTTGTGACTGCTTTTCTCACTGCTGTTCATTTGTTTGCTTTTAAGTTTCTCTTTCCTATTCCCAGTCATGTCATTCCTTAAGATTCTTGGTATGTTCAACATTATTACTTCATTTTTCTTGATTGCAGACGAATGATATCAGACTGTATGGAAATGAGTCGGATTATTGGAAAATCTTTTCACTGCCAGATGATCTTTCCTCTGAATATGATCGGCGAAATTCTAGAATTTTGAAAGCAATCTCACCGGGATTAGGAGACCTGACAGCTACATTGACTTACTTCAATGGCCATCAGGATTCAAAAGAGGTGAGATATTACACATCCTTTCTTTAGAAACCTTTTTGTCTCTTTCCATTTGTTGTTACTGCAAGTTCAACAACTTCTTCTCTGGCAGGTTCTCAAGGTTGTCCAAGAAATTATGGTTTGCGAAAAAGTGCAGTTCAAATTGAACAGTGAAGATGACACACCTAAGATTCTACTCCCTTGGACCCCTGCTATTTATCAGGAGATGGAGTTACTTGTGACAGGAGGTCAGTTCTCAAGCTATCGTTCTCGTGACCTGTTCTTTTCCAATTTAGAAATCCATGGTGACTTAATGTTTGTTCTCCTTACTGTAGGTTGTGCAAAAGCATCTAGTGACTACAAGTGGTTTACTTCAGATATGAGCATTTTGTCTGTGTCAGCTTATGGAATTATCCAGGCAAAGAGGCCTGGAATAGTCACTGTAAAGGTGGTGTCAACTTTCGATTCACAAAATTTCGATGAGGTACATTGACTTTCTTGAATGGATTATTTTGTGAATTGATGCTTCAACAAATAGATTTATTGTTGTTATGGTGCTTCAACTGATTATCTTATTATTCATAGGTTATTGTTGAAGTTTCTATTCCATCTGCTATGGTTATGTTGCAAAACTTCCCAGTTGAGACGGTTGTTGGATCACATCTGCAAGCATCTGTCACAATGAAAGCTTTGAATGGTTATGACCGGAACTTTTCTTTTGTTACTTTTACTGTTTATATATTATATTTGTTTTTGTTTTGGTTTTGTTCTTTAAATTGTTAACTTGGAGATCTTATATATCAGGTGACTCATTCTCTAGATGTGATGCTTTTAATTCATTGATAAAGTGGAAGACAGGGAGTGATTCTTTTGTGATTGTTAATGCAACATCAGAGAAAATGATGTTGGACGAACTAAGAAGCATGGACTACGATCCTGCTTGTTCACGGGCTTATATATATACTTCATCCCCTGGCCGCACAGTGCTACAAGCAACTCTGGCAAAAGAGTTCCATTATTTTGATAAGTCTTTAAGTGAATCAATTGATTTGAAAGCAACTTTAAGTATTGGATCTTATCTGCCACTTTCTGTCAGACAAGAGAGTAATGGTAATCGTCATGGTGGGTATTGGTTTGACAAGACACAAGAAGAAACTGGCTTTGGAGTTAGTATGCTATATCTTGTACCTGGGACATATGTTGACGTTATGCTTCTGGGGGGACCTGAAAGGTGGGATGAGAATGTCGAGTTCACTGAGACTGTGAAGACATTGTATGAGGATGAGGAGGATCTTACAAAGAGAGTTAACGTCCATCATGAGTTTGACCGCCACGCGAACATGTATAGAATTTCGTGCCAGAAGCTTGGCTCCTATGTAAGTTGCAGAGATTCTATGTGATTATCTTATAATTGTTGGTATTACTTTTTATATCTAGAGTGAAAGATGACACTGTCACCTCTTCCATGCTTGTATTCATCCAGAAACTAATCTTCTTGCGTGGGAATCTGGTGGGTATGGACCATCCTCTACCTGCAGTTGCAGAAGCTTCCTTGTCTGTTCATTGCAGCTTACCATCCTCTGTTGTACTCATTGTTGATGAACCTGGTATGCTCATATCTCCAATTCCATTGCTTGGTTCTTTCAGAGTTCTCTAGGAACTGATTTACCTCCAATGTTATGGAATGCTCATGACATGAGGTTATACATGTCATTTTACAGTTAACAAGCTTGATGTGATAAGAGCTGCTAATCAAGCTGACAGGGCACCAGGACGACTTCGTGTAACTCCTGTGACTGTGGCAAATGGGCAAATAATTCGAGTGGCTGCTGTTGGTATTAGCGACTGTGGAGAAGCTTTTTCAAACTCCTCAACTCTTTCTCTTTGGTGGAAACTGAGTAGTTGCAACAATTTGGCACATTGGGACGATGATTATAATTCAAAAATTACTAAGTCTAGCTGGGAGAGATTTCTGGCTCTTCGCAACGAATCAGGATTGGTAAAGATATAAACCAATTCTTTCATTATTATTTCATTCCTCCGATGTTAAAGTTATTTATTTTTTAATAAATACCATATACTGTTTTGGTAGTGCACTGTCCGAGCCACAGTTTCTGGTTTTGATCATTCTGTAAAAAGCGAATACTCAACTCTGCTTCCACAAGGTTCTGAAAGTACTCTCACCGATGCTGTACGCTTACAGGTATGCATTTTGTAAGATTTGTTGCAAATAGCTTTATTCATTACTCCCACATTTCTTTATCATCTATTCACACTTAAGGCTCCAGTTCAACTTTCCTTAATTTATCTGATAATCCTTTTTACTATCTCAGTTGTGACTGTAGTTGTTTCTCATTTCTGTCTATTGGTTGAATATGCAGTTGGTTTCCACACTAAGAGTCACACCAGAGTTCAACCTGGTCTTTTTCAATCCTAATGCCAAGGTAAATCCTACTCACTAAGAAACACTTCCCTTTAAAATCCTGGTAAATGATAGATTGATAGTTTGATGCATACAGTAATACAGTGGAAGCATGGATGGTTTTGCAATGAGTATTTGCATTTTCCCGTATTTTTTTTCTGTCTCTGGTTTGTACTAATTCAATAGTTTTCCAACCATAGGTGAATTTGTCAATGACTGGAGGAAGTTGTTTGTGGGAAGCAGTTGTGAATGATTCTCGTGTAGCAGAAGTTATTCGACCCCCATCTGGCCTGCAATGCTCGCAGATGATGCTGTCTCCAAAAGGATTGGGGACTACACTCGTGACAGTATACGACATTGGGGTTTCTCCTCCACTTTCAGCTCTTGCATTGGTAAGTTTGTGCTCTAAACATGATAATTCAATTTTTAAGACTTGTGAGATTTTATTGATTTGGTTGTGTACTATAAACATGACCATTACTTCTATGGGAAGTATACTTCTGAGGTTGTCACTCTTGTTTCTAGTCTAGAACTGAATGAGTCTCATGAACCCTGAATCTTTCATGCAATTCGTAACATACAGATTAAAGTTGAAGATGTGGACTGGATAAAGATTGCATCTGGGGATGCGATAAGTATAATGGTATGTTTAACAGGTCTATTTTTAGTTCTTTTTTTGGTTCCACATTACTTTCTGTGATCTTTATTAGTATGCTTAATTTGAATGTGGCAGGAAGGAAGTACACACTCCATTGATCTATTGACTGGCATTGACGATGGGATGACCTTTGATTCTTCCCAGGTTTAAGACAAAACTTTCTTGGATATTTTGATTTCACTTATTCTTGTTTTTCTTGTTCTAACATGTTATGAAAATATCCTGTACGCATTGTCTATCGAACATATCTGAATTTTGGATTTAAAAAGACCAGGAGAAAAAAATGATATTTTACTAATGTCTACTTATTACTGATTTTCTTAGTATCTATTCATCATACAAGTGATTGTTACTGAACTGTTAATATGTGCAGTACCCACTTATGGACATTATGGTGCATATTGAGGATGATCTTGTGGAGCATGTCAGTGTCGACGATAATCCACTTTCTGTTGGCGAACACTTGGCAACTTCCTCGTTTAAAATAGCTGCTAGACGACTGGGAATCACAACCCTATACGTGGGTTTACTTCTTGACTCTTTCAGTGCTGTTATAACTATGTTCTGGAACTAAAGCAATAGTTTTTTAATAGGTCAGCGCAAGACAACAATCAGGAGATAAAGTACTGAGCCAAACTATTAAAGTCGAAGTTTATTCCCCACCAAGACTTCACCCACAAGGAATATTTCTTGTTCCTGGTGCTTCTTATGTGGTATGATGGAAATATATATTTTTCACCCCACCAAGATTTTGGTCACTGTTCCAGATACCGATCTTTTTTTGTTGACTTTATCTTTATAGTCTTGATTTTTTGGCTGATTAGATTTTTTTTTACTTATAGCTAACTGTTGAAGGAGGTCCTACCATGAATGTTACTATTGACTACACCACTGTGGATAACCAAGTTGCAAAGATTGAAAAATCAGGACGACTCTACGCAACATCACCCGGCAACACGGTGCGGGCAAAATGCTTCAAATCTACCTTACCTTTTCAATACTTAATTTGAAAATCATTTCCAACTACACTTTATGGAAAGATGAAGACTCAAAAAATATGTCATTTTGACCTGGTTTCTTTTATGACCAGACAATCTATGCAACGATTTACGGGAGTGAAGGTACTGTAGTTTGTCAGGCAGTTGGAAATGCGGAAGTGGGGCTTCCTGCTGCTGCAATGCTGATAGCTCAAAGTGACACTGTGGCCGTTGGTCATGAAATGCCTATGTCCCCATCATTTTCTGAGGTGAGAATCATAAGCCAGAAATAACTCACTGCTTAAGTTAACTCGTCTGGAGTCTATTCTCACTTGCAAAAGTCTGATTTTTTGGTTACATTATCAGGGAGACCTTTTGTCCTTTTATGAGCTCTGCAGAGCATACAAGTGGGCTATCGAAGATGAGGAGGTCCAATATAGTGTTTACCCTTGTAGTATAAATAGTAATCTAATTTTCCAACTACTGTGTTTATGACAGAGAGCTCTGTTTTTTCTTGTTAAGGTGTTACGTTTCATTGCATCCTCCATTGACGTGGAAGAGAATGCTGGCTTTGTCAATGTCGTCCAAGGAAGGTAACCTACAATTATTGCATGTGCACTCTAGCCTAGACACAGTACATAAGCTAGACGACTCAGAAAATTGAAATCATTGTCCATTTATTGTTGATAAATATATTCAGTTTGGCTATAGTCCATTTAGTTAGTTCTCTTAGAGAAGTTACTTTTCACTACTCCAGAACACCCTTACAATGCGTCATCATGCTCAGCTAGTGCAATTAGATTAGCTTGCACGTTAAAAACTATTGGAATAAGATTATTTACTCAAGCTTAGAAGGCAATGACACAGTTTGTTAGTAATAACTTAAGCTCAATATTCCTGTAATCTGTGCAGCTGAGGTTTATGCAGATTAGTAAGCTTTGACAGTACATAAGCTGGACGACTCAGAAAATTCTAACGAGCAGCTTATATTTTCTATTACAGATCAGCTGGCAAAACCAGAGTTACAATTGCTTTCTCATGTGATTTTGTGTCTCCTGGCTTGTACTCTGAATCTAGAACGTATGAAGCATCAATGATTTTATCTGTTGTGCCTGATCTCCCTCTTTCTCTTGGGGTTCCTATGACCTGGGTTCTTCCGCCTTTCTATACATCATCTAGTCTATTGCCTTCATCTCTTGAGCCACAGAAGCGCAGGGATAGTCAAAGTCACAGAGGCAATATAGTCTATTCCATACTGAAAGATTGTAGCTCTCGGGCTGACTTTGAACAAGAGACCATATCTATTAATGGTGGAAGTGTCAAAACAACAGATAGAAACAATGTTGCATGTATTCGAGCCAAAGACCGCACAAGTGGAAGGATTGAGATTGCTGCTTGTGTGAGGGTTGCAGAGGTACTTTGAATATGCGGAACTGTTTCTATAAACAATCCTTCAGTAGGCATAGATGTCTGCTCTAGTTTCTGACCACTCTTCTTTATTAGTTTCTTTCATCATTTATATTTCCGCTTTGTTGGTAACATAGAGTTTTATCAGGTTACTCAAATAAGAATGAAGAGTGAGGGGATTCCTTTCCACGTGGTAGATCTTGCTGTTGGCGGTGAACTTGAACTTCCAATAAATTACTATGACACTTTAGGTAGTGCTCTCTACTTCTACATGCATACTTGATTTTCTTGATGTGTGTGTGTTTTTAATATCTTTGTGCTTTGTTTCAAAAAGGAATCCCTTTTCTGGAAGCACATGGCGTTACTACATACAATGTCGAAACCAATCATCGTGATGTTGTATCTATTAAGACTGTGAGTGACCAAACAAGTGTCTACATTAAGGTGTGTTTATCCTTACAATCAAATTTTGCTGATGGTTACTAAATCTATGCTTCGCCACTTGACTGCTCCTCTCTAATCTCCTTCACTTTACAATGAAGGGAATAAAACATGGTAAAGCTCTTATTCGGGTCTCCATTGGCGGTAATCTCAAGAAAGCGGACTACGTTCTGGTATGGGCTTATTCTATGAATATTGTTGTCTAACTTTATAAAAATTCTTAGTTAAAAATAACTTGCTGTTGTATAGGTACGCATACATCTTTTATGATATCTGCAATTGGCTAAATCACAGGTGTTTTCTTTTGTCAGGTTTCAGTTGGGGCGCATATATGTCCTCAAAACCCGGTCGTTCACACTGGAAATTTGTTAAATTTCAGCATTATAGGTAAAATGTCAAATCTAAATCTACATGATAAAGGCATTTTAATGCTCATCTTGCTAGAAAATACATATTTCTTGCAAATTATAAGACAAGTGCAATGTGATATAGGGGCAGATCATCAAGTGTCTGGTAAATGGGTTATATCAAACAAAAGTGTCATATCCATCAATGTGGGATCTGGCCAAGCTAAAGCGATTAGCCAAGGCTCAAGTCACGGTAAAATCAGTTGTGTGTTTAGGGCACTAAGAAATATTCTCTATCTTGCTGCTGATCCGTTCTCGCGTCTGCACAGTTACATTTGAAGGTCATGGTTTGAAACTGCATACAAAAGTCACAGTACTACCTGGAAACACTATACATGTTGACTCTCCTAGAGAAAAACTGACAAATGTCCACGTCCCTGTGGAAGGATATAGCTTTCCTGTTAAATTCAGGTATGTAATCTTTTAATTTTGCCTTCAGAAAACATATAGGAGACAAAACTTATTTTCCGATGATGATTTAAACTGCAACAGGGAAAATGGTATCAGGGCCACGTTTAACTGCCAAGTAGACCCTCCATTTATAGGGTATTGATGCTTACTTCATCTATACTTTATTGCAGTGAATTAATACAGATTTATGCGTGTGTACATATCTAAATGATCGGTATTGTGTTGACTCTCATTTTTCTTGCATTGAAGATATGCAAAGCCATGGGTAGATCTTGATACTGGCAACACTTATTGTCTTTTCTTCCCATACTCACCGGAGCATCTGGTTCACTCCATGTCTACATCAAAAGACATGAAACCTCATGTGTCCTTCTCCATTAATGCTTCACTCAAAGAAGCTCATCATATTTCGGGATCTGCATCTGCACTTCTTATTGGAGGCTTTTCTGTAGCAGGGCCAAACAAGGTTATCAAGTTTCTTAATTTCTTTGCATTTCTGAAGGAATCCTTAAGCAAAGCCTATATTTTCAGAATATGTGTTTGATCAGTTTGACATGGAAATATCTTACAGCTGAATATAAACCCGGATTCAAACAAGAAGATCATTTCCATACTGGGGAACACCGGTAAAACTTTTATATAAATTGTTACTTTCTTTAATTTGTTCCTATTAAGAAATGCGAATGATACTTAAAATACTCATTGCAGATGTTCAAATTCACTGGCGCAACAAAGGTAGGTTATCGATAAGCTTGATCAAGAGAGAAGATTTTGGTATTGCAGGGCGTGCAATATACGAGGTTATTTCTCACTCAATGCCTATCTATAAGCTTGGTAATCTAAACCATACTAAGAAGAGATCAACAATTTACTAAGCTATCGATTTTCTTCAACCTTTTTCAGGTGAATGTGCTAAGAACAGAGCAATTCACAGATAGAATCCTCATCACTCTCCCTGCTACTGGTGAGCTACTTCTTACTACACTGGTTACAGACTAGGCTCTGGTTTTTTAACTACTATGTGATGAGATTATAAAATGGTTTCTACAGGCCAAAGTGTAGAAATTGATGTCTCCTATGACACGGGCGAGTCCCTAGCAGCGCCGTCTAAAGATGGATACTCTGTTTTGATCAAGATACTATGGAGTATTTTGGTGGTGATTGTATCAGTGATCATCTTGATGAAAGTGATAGATAGAACGAGTCCGATTGGGCCAGCGGGAGCAACTAGGACTGCAACAAATGGTGCAGCTGCAGCACCGGGAACGCCAGAAAGAAGAAGTGGTACAGTTATATACCATGAAGAATCTCCAAGAACACCATCACCATTTATGGAGTATGTGAAGAGAACAGTGGATGAAACTCCTTATTACAGAAGAGATGGAAGGAGAAGGTTTAATCCTCAAAACACTATGTAGAAATTTTGTATTTGATGATTTTGTTGTGAGTTGCAAAACTTTGTTCATTAGGGATTAGAAATGGATTAGAAATGATTAGAAAATCTTTTTGTTTGTAAACCACCATACTTAAGGCCAACAATGTTTATATAATTGTCATCAAAGGATCTCTAGAATGAGTCAATTTTATTTTGACAAGCATTGCAACATATTAAACTATAAAATCTAGCCAAAAAAAACAGATGCTAAGTCATTGCTACTTTTGTATAAATCTCACTATGTTCAATGATAGCAACAACTTTTTACTACTCAAGTGAAAATCCTAATAGTTGGTGAACAAATTGGTATCCAATTACATAAATAACTTTATGGAGAGGTTAAACCTATTTCCCTTTTCCCCAACTTTGGGGCTTCTTTCTTGAGTATCACTTCAGATGTGAAATACGATTCTCTCTAATTACGCAAAGGATTTGATTCTCTTTTTGTTTTTCAAAGCTATCCCTTAGTTATTAGTATCAAATAGGTAATCTAATGTTCCAAATGCAAGTCAAATTAAACTATAAATTCCATATCCAATCCATTTAGTTTGATGTGAGAAAAAAAATCCATTTCTTATTCTTATTATTATTATTTTTCATTATTATACAAATCTCCAGCAAAATAAAACAAAAAAGAGTAAACTAACGCTGAAAATAAAAAGGGGGAAGAAGAAGGTTCCAACATAGCAATCATGGATCAAATGGGTATAAAACTATGCCCTGATCATCGTGGTTCTTCTCTAGAATCTACAAAAAGATCATTGAAATGTCATGCGTGTTATGAAGATCATCATGAGAACAAGTAAGGCTACATGTGTAAGTACTGCGACTTTTATGTCCACAAAGAATGCATCAACGCCAACATTCCTTCTCGTCATAAACACCCTCTTGAGCTCATCAAAGGTAATTACTTTGTTTCATGTTGCCTATGCGGAATTAAACAGAGTCTATCCGGAAAACCGAGTCTATTATATCAATGTTCACAATGTTCTTTTAATATATGTATCCCTTGTGCGAGAAAACCTCTGATCTTTCACCAAACTAAGGCCCATGAGCATCAACTCCACCAAGTACCGGTAGCAGTCTCCTTCACTTGTGATGCATGTGGGTTATGCACTACAGATCACCCGTGCTTTTGTCTTTAATGTCGTTTCATAATCCATAGAGCATGCATTAGCCTACCACGCGTTATATACATTAACCGCCACAACCATCGTATCTCTCGTGGCCATGGGAAGTGGAAATGTAGGGTATGTTATGAGAAAGTTGATGGAGAGTATGGAGCATATTTTTGCTCGGTTTGTTCTTTTGTTGTTCATTCAAAATGTGCAACAGAAGATAACATTTGGGATAGGAAAGAACTTGAAGGGGTACCCGAAGAAGATGAAAAAGAAGAAAGCAAACCATTCCAAGTGATAGATCAAAACCTAATAAAACATTTTATCCATGAACACAATTTGAAGGTTTCATTGTCATCATCAAGACTCGAGGAACCAAGAGAACACTGCTATGCATGCGCCATTCCTTTGTACTCTGAATTGTGCTACAAATGTAAACAGTGTGATTTTATTCTTCACGATGCATGTGCTAATTTCCCTTTGAAGAAAAGACATAAGCACAAGAAAACTTACTTTGCGAGACATGAGTGAACATGAAGAATTCATTGAAAGCTTCTTTGTTTGTGATGCTTGTGGACGTTATTGCACCGGTTTCTTGTATTGTAATGACAGCAGCGTCTGCCGCATCGATGTGCGATGTGCTTCAATTTCGGATACATTTAAACATGAAAGTCATCCACATTGGTTATTTGTTATTCGGGGCGGCGAATGGATCAGGTGTGAAGGTTGTGACTTGGTTTGTTGGTTTTATTTATGTTGCAAGGATAAAGATCATTGTGGTGGCTACAATTTATGCTTCACATGCAACTTCTTTGCCCACACCAGTAAGACACGAATATGAATGCTACGGTGAGAAAAATGTGAATGCGACGTTTTGTTGTGGGATATGCGAAGAGGAAATATATCTAAAGAGTTGGTTTTACAAATGCGACGAACGTGGCTCCACTCTTCATACTAAATGTGTAATTACAAATCTAGTACATGCCATACCTGGATACAGTTTAGTGCTGGGTGACAGGGGGTCATTTGATTTGCTTCCGAACAATCATCTCTCTCGGCCGATTTGTTGTATATGTAAGACTCGTTGTATGGGCGATTTAGTTCTAAACAATAATGCGGATACAAGTATATTCATATGTTGTTCTTGTGGCTTTTCTAAGAATGTTCTTAGGAGCTTTAAGAAAACGATAGAAAGGTACATAGCTATACGGATAGCTATATGGAATTAAGTGATTAGTATATAAAAGTTATGGGTCAATCCATTCATTGTCCATTGATTTTGAGTTATACCGTGGTAATTAGTTTTATTTTTCGTAAATTTAACTAAATTATGTTATGTCTCTCGTAAATTTATTTATAAATATAAAAATTGTACTGATTTAAGAAACATAATCAATTATAAAATAAAGATCTTTATGTTATTTACAGTAATTTTTTTAAGAAATATTTTAGGGTAAAATAATCTTTTTAGGTACTCGGTTGAGATTTTCATTTGACAATGCCAAGGAATGAGCAAGTAAGTCAAAGTTGGAGAAGGTTTGTTCAACGGTGGTCTTCGTCGTCGCGTAAATATTGCTTGAAAATGGGTGAAAAGGAGTAATTTCCTTTTTTTACCCTTAAATTGCTAAAAACTAAAAAGACAATCCAACGGCTAAGATTCACTCATTATAAAATCAAAAGCCATCCTTATTTCTAACGCAAGAAACGGAGATAAGATCAAGTGCAACGCGGAGTACAATAAGTATCGACCTTTCTCTTCTCTAAGGGTTTTAGAAGGCTCGCTTACACGGCTCTTAGGTGGCTGCTGCATCTTCTTCATCTTCATCTTCTTCTTCTTCTTCCTTCTCTAAGGTTTTAGGGTTTCGATTTTTCCCGGCATGGACCCTTATGGAACGGAAACAGTTATCGATGATGAAATCCACGATCCTAAACCATCCGAAGATGTTGAGGACGATGATGACAAATCTCATCCTCACTCTGGTGGCGTCGATAGTGCTGGGTACGTTTCCTCTATTTCTTCCGAAAAGATTCTAAGATTCAGGAATTAGGGTTTGGGTATTTTCTCAATTTCAAGTTAAAAAATAAAATCTTCTAGGGTTTTCAAAATTACTCATCTTTTTCGCTTAATTGTGTGAAATTTATGGCCTTTTAGGGTCTGAGTTGTAGAAATTTGAGATAGAAAGCTTAGTTAAGTTTCTTTGTTTGGCCCTAGAGAAATCTGGAGTGGACAAGGATACGTTTAGTCCTCTTCTCTAGTTTCTTTATACTTAGTGATTAGTGTACTTATACGATGTTTTGTGGAATTTGTAGAAAGATATTTGTTGGAGGTTTAGCCAGGGAGACAACTTCAGGTTAGCACATTGTAAGAGGTTAGCGGTTTCTCGTTATTGTGTAAAGTTCAATACTTTATAACTCGATGATTTGCTTATGCAGCTGAATTCGTCAAGCATTTCGGCAAGTATGGAGAGATTACAGATTCTGTGATTATGAAGGATAGGAAAACTGGACAGCCCCGAGGATTTGGGTTTGTGACTTATGCTGATTCCTCGGTGGTCGATAAAGTCATCCAGGACAATCACATCATAAATGGGAAGCAGGTTAGATTCAGTTGTGCCTTATATTCTTAAGTGTGTTAGTTGTGTTGTGTCTTATAGTATGATAACATTCACTTTTGGGCTCTTTAGGTTGAAATTAAGCGGACTATACCGAGAGGATCCATTAGCTCCAATGATTTCAAAACCAAGAAGATATTTGTTGGTGGAATTCCTTCTTCTGTGGATGATGGTAGAACTCTCTTCCATTTTATCAAATAACTTTATCATATGATCTTTATATCACAATCATATTTATTTATGAAGTTACTCATCTGGTGATTGGTGTTTGTATAGATGAGTTCAAGGAGTTCTTTATGAAATTTGGAGAGCTGAAGGAACACCAGATTATGCGTGATCACTCAACTGGAAGATCACGCGGTTTTGGGTTTGTTACATTTGAAAGTGAAGATATGGTTGATCATCTCTTGGCGAAAGGGAACAGAATTGAGCTCTCAGGGACTCAGGTAACTGCACACTCTTACGAATATTGTTGAGATTTTAAGGCTTTTGTAGCTATTATCGGAACACTCACATCTCCCTTGTTGCTTTGTTTAATTGTCTGGGGAAACTTTTCTCCTACAGGTAGAGATAAAGAAGGCAGAGCCGAAAAAACCAAACTCAGTTACAACCCCGTCAAAGCGGTTTAGTGACTCTCGCTCTAACTTTGGTGGAGGTTATGGAGATGGTTATGGCGGACACGGTGGTGGATATGGTGGTCCAGGTGGTCCTTACAAGTCAGGTGGTGGTGGATATGGAGGTGGCCGTTCTGGGGGTTATGGAGGTTATGGAGGAGAATTTAGCGGGTATGGCAGCAGTGGATATGGTGGTGGTGTTGGACCTTATAGAGGAGAACCAGCAATTGGATATTCTGGTCGTTATGGAGGAGGAGGCGGTGGTTACAACAGAGGCGGTTATGGTATGGGAGGTGGCGGAGGTGGTGGCTATGGTGGTGGACCAGGTGATATGTATGGTGGGCCATATGGTGAACCTGGAGGTGGTTATGGTGGACCAAGTGGCAGTTATGGAGGTGGATACGGTAGTGGCGGTGTTAGTGGGTATAGTGGTGGAATGGGTGGTGCTGGTGGCGGAGGCTATAGAGGCGGTGGTGGCTATGACATGGGTGGTCTTGGAGGTGGAGGCGGAAGTGGAGGATACAGTGGTGGTGGCGGAAGTGGCGGAGGCTCGTTTTATGGAGGTGGAGGAGGAGGAAGTAGAGGCGGATATGGAGGTGGGAGCGGACGGTACCATCCGTATGGAAGGTAGAAAGCTCCTCCATAAAGCTTCAATCTTCTTCTTGTTGTTCTGTCATGTTTAGTTCATGTATGGTTATCAAGATTGATAGCTAGTTATTGTATTCTGAGAGAGGAGGCTTTAGGGCTTTGAATTTCGTTGAGTAGTTTAATACACATTTTTTAGATAATTATCTCGGCGTAACAATGCCAGATTCTTTTTTTGCTTAGAACGCTTTGTTGTGACAATTAGATTTAGCTTGTTTCATCTCTTGTTGAGTTTTGACTCAAAATCTTATTCTACTAGACTTGCTTCCATGTATCTTGGCATAGTTGTTTCTGGAGAAGCCTCTGTATGTGTCCGAGGGTTTGAAAGTCTTGTCTTTGACCTAAAGGGAGAGCCACAAGTTGACGTAAAAATATCTAGTGGTCAATCATCTGTCTCAATTTCTTTGATTCGTGTATTTATCGTATTCAATTTCACAATTCAGGAAAGAAATTTCAACTAGGTTTTGTAATTTTCTCGGGAAAATTTCACCAAGTCTATCTCTGTTTCATATAAAAATCCCAGGAAAATCTGTTAACAGTTGTGGTTCTGGGTTTCTGAGAATGGCAACACTTGCATCAAATCTCGTATGTATTGGAAAAGTAACGATTTTTGGATCAAAATCAATCGCAAATCCCTTTTTTTTTTGCGTCTCTTTGTGAATTTTTTTTCCCCTTTCTGATTATGCAGGTAGAGAGGTTGAAGATAAATTGCAGAAAGAAAGAGAAAGGAAGAGATCAAAGCAATTATCCTTATAAAGTTATTGAAATCACTCCTCCTCCTAAATCTCTTGGCGTTCGTTGTCTTCCTTATGTGAGTTTCAAAATTCTCATCTTCTTCCCTTTCGCTTAAATTTTCTCGGGAAAATTCCAGAAGAAAATTAGAAATCCTTAATAACCATTCCAATTACAGATTCGAACTGAGAATTTGTCAAATTGATTTGGTTTCCCGTCAATGTAGATTATTTGAAAAAAAAAACCTTTTATTGCAGAACCTTAAGGTTCTTCATCTTCTTCCTCAACTAGAGTTTTGATGATACTGTAAAACCATTTCAATTACAGACTCCAAAGTGAGAATTTTTTTTTGTTAAAGTGATTTGGGTTCTCATAATTCTTCTATATGATTTTGATTTGCAGAATCTTCAGTGTGGAGAGAATGTGATGATCGAAGGGCAAACGTATACAATCTCGGCCGTGACTCATCGGTATCAGCTCCGGAAAGGCAAGTATGAGCCAAGTGAGAGGCGGCTTGATGTTCTCTCCGCCGCTAGATATGTCTTAAACCTTTACTTCGATAATTTGCTACAAAATTCTTGAACTTTTAGCCAAATAGATTGATGAGATATTTTCATTGTGTCCGTGAATTCTTGTGAATTTGTAATCAAGAATTTACTTCTTCTTTTATATATATAATTATAGACCAATTGGCTTATCTAATGTTCTTTAGAAAATAATCTCCAAACTATTACTTTCTCGGCTCCAAAGGTTTTTTTGATAAAATTATGTCTGATTCACAAGCAGTTTTTATTTCTGGTAGTATGATTTCAGATAATATAATTGTAGCCCATGAATTAATATATTCTTTAAAATTTCGTAAAAAAGTTTCACAAACTCATATGGCTATTAAAACGGATTTAAATAAGGTTTACGATCGAGTAGAATGAGATTTTCTAGAAAAAAACAATAAGAGCTTTTGGTTTTTCCGAAATTTAGATCGGGTGGATAATGGCGACCGTTAGAACTGTTAAATATTGTGTATTTATTAACGGAACCCCTCAAGGTTATATTATTATTCCATAAAGAGGTTTAAGACAAAGCGATCCGTTATCACCATATCTATTTATTTTTTTGAGCAGATGTAATGAATCACTTATTAGATGTTAGTGCACAAAAAGATAAAAATAAAAGGAATTAAGATTGGTAATGGGGTATCTCGGATTACACATCTTTTATTTGCTGATGATTCTCTATTTTTTTGCCAAGCAAATCAGAAAAATTGTCTTGCAATAAAAGAAAATTTTCGGATTTATGAAATGTGTTCAGGCCAGATAATTAATCAAGAAAAATCTTTAATAACTTTTCGTTCAAGAATATATGGACAAACACAAGAAAGGCTAAAACATATATTGGGAATAAAAAACCAAAGGGGTAGAGGAAAATATTTGGGACTTCTTGAACAATTTGGTCGAAAGAAAAAAGAAATGTTTAATTATATTATTGAAAAAGTTTGACAACGTATATCATCTTGGAGTGCCAAATATTTATCACCGGCAGGTAAAAAAATAATGTTAAAATCTGTTGCTTTAGCTATGTCGGTGTATGCTATGTCTTGTTTTAATTTACCAAATCAAACCATATCAGATGTAGACAGTATTATGTTACAATATTGGTGCAAGAAAGGTGAAAGTCAACGAGGAATACCTTGGGTTGCATAGAAAAAAATACAATTATCAAAGCAAGATGGTGGCTTAGGTTTTCATAACTTAGAACAATTCAACGATGCTCTTTTAGCCAAGCAAGCATAGAGAGTACTCAAATTCCCGAAGAGCCTTTTTGCGATTTTTTTTAAATCTCGTTATTACAATTATGATCATTTATTTGAAGCAAAATCCAAACCATTCCAATCTTTTGGCTGGTCGTCCATATTAGTCGGGATTAAGCTACTCAAACAAGGTTGTTTAAAGATCATCGAAAACGGGCGCTCCACCAAAGTTTTCAATGATATATGGATTCCATCGAACCCATCGAGATATGCCGCATCAACAGGAGTAAATAAGAAAATGATGGTTAATGATTTAAGTAAAACACAAGGAAACTACAGATCATGAAATGAAGAAGCTCTCGATGCTCTTATGGATGAAGACAAGGAACACATTCAAAGAATATACTTAGCGCAAGTGGAAGAAGAAGATAAGGTTATTTGGAATAAAACATCTAATGGGCACTATTCGGTTAAAACATGATATAGATTAGCAAGAGAAATAATTAATATGCAACAACCATTATTGGCACCACATGGAAATACAAAAATTAAAAATCAAGTTTAGAAATTATCAATAATGCCTAAACTCAAACATTTCATTTGGCGCATTTTATCAAAGGCTATTGGAACGACAACAAAATTAAATACATGTGGAATAAGAATAGACAAAAAATGTCAATGATGTTGTGGGAATGATGAGTCGATTAATCATCTATTGTTTACTTGTCCTATTTCTCGCCAAACATGGAGATTAACACATTTACCATTTATATTCCATTTCAGGCCAACATATAATGTTGAGGAGAACATTAAGTTTTTCCTTCAAATGCAAAATGATAAAAATTTAACAAAGGCACAAAATTACTACGTTTCTGGATTATGTGGAGAATTTAGAAATCAAAGAATGATCTTTTATTTAATAAAAAAATAATACTTCCAAAGAACGATATAAATCTTGCTAAATTAGATGTCGAGGAATGGATTCAAAATAATAAAACACCAAACAAATAAACTACATTGCACCACCATAAAACATGGATTCGTCCAGTTAATGATTGGTTAAAATATAATTATGATGCCTCATTCATTCAAGTGAATAATCAAGCTTTTGGTGGATGGATTCTTCGAGATAAACATGGAGTTGCAAAATTTTGGGGCTCTTCGAATCTTAATTATACATCATCCCCTCTCGAAGCAGAAAGTAAAGCTTTATTGATAGCACTTTAAATGGTTTGGAGTAAAGGTTATAAAAAAGTTATCTTTGAAGGTGATAGCCAAATGCTTGTTAATGCAGTGGCAAGTGATCATGAGAAAATTTTTCAATCCTAAACATTTGTAGAGATACAAAAACATGGTGTAAAAAATTTGAGGAAATAAGTTTCACACATATAAGGAGAAGCAACAATGAAGCAGCACATCTTTTAGCTAGAAATGGACCACGAACCGCATTTTCTTTTCAAATTGTATTTACCCGCCTATCTGGCTAACAAACCAATTGTACTACGATTTTGTTTGTTCAAATTAATATATGTTATTTGCATATATATATATATATTGTACAACTTTGTTTAATCGTTTCCAATGTCTCACCCGAATTCTTTGGCACATGTTCAAAAACCAGTCAATCTTTATAATTATAGATGAAATAAAAACTTTATCTGACTGCCGGAGATCCCCCTTATAATGTTGCTTCTGCGTTTATACTTCGACAAAGGAGTCTCGCTGTTCTTCTGTTGTTTCTTCTTCTTCTTCTTGTGGCTCACTCTCGGTCTCATTGTAGAAATGTGAGTTTGGATATGTAGAATAGTGTCCATAGAATGTCTCGTATCTAGTAGATATGTGTCTTTTCTCAGACCAGCTGTAATCATCTTCAACCTCAGAGCTGTAATTGTGCCTTTTCAAAAATTAAATCGAGTTGTTTCAATTAATACGTCTAAATCAACTAATCGAAACAACATAGTTGTTTGAAATGATTTGAAAACGGATCGATGAAGCAAAATTAAACATTTACATACAGATTTTGTTCTCCGGGGTGAACAAATGGGCTGACGGTGGATCTGTGAGGAAGAAGGAGGCGGCGATCTGATGAGCTTTTTTTTTTCCTTTTCCCAATTTTCACTCAAATAAAATGTTGTTAAATTGGGTTAAATCAGGTTTTGGGACGGGTTTAATTCGGGTTAAATCGATTTGGGGTTGTAATTCAGGTTTAAGGGTTTAAATTGGGTTTAATTAGGGTTTAAGGGTTTAAATCGGGTTTAAGGGTTTAAATCGATCTTGGACCGAGTTAATTTTGGTTAATTGGTTAAAGGGCAATGATTTGTAAATGCGATTTAGTGAAATTGATCGCGATTTAACTAAATTGATCGCAATTTAAGATTTTAAGCTTCATATGTGCAACTGCGCAAAGAAAGATAATTTAGGGATAACAGTGAAGCAATATAATAGTATAGGGCAAAAAATTAAAAGTTTGAAAGTTTGGATGAATCAACGTTGAAACCAGTATATTTTGGGCTCCTCTGTATCCATGGACCATGGTTATTGTGGAATTTGTAGATGTGTCGGAACCAAAAATATCTTTATCGCTAACGGCAAGCTGATCAACTACAATTTGTTCATTTAAAATGTTTTCTTTATTTTATTATTCTGTTAATCTGATTATGCATTTGATTTACTATCAATCACCTTTAACTGATTACAGTCTCTGTAAAATCATTCTAAAACGTTAAAAGTTCTTTTTGTATATTTTTATGGTATATAATAGTTAACACTCTTAACGTAAAAATTGGAAAAATGGAAAAAGAATGACAACAAACAATGTAGTAGAATACAAAATGGACTTACTATTCACCAATCTGACTTTAATCTTTTTTATTTTTTTTTCAAGTTAAAAACTAAACAAGTAAATTGACGACTTCCTTAAACTATCCGGTTAAGCAATGTATACAGCCAAGAATTTAAACCAAATGCGTAAATTCTTTCTTCTTATACCTAATGGTTTATTTGTATAATCGCGAAAAGGTACTAGAAAGTATAAACAAACATTTGAGTCATGTTCATCCAATTAGCTTTGAAAAAAACATGAACTTAATACGTGTAATTGCTCCCATAGTTTATAATTTAGTTGACCAACGTGGCTTGATCTAACTAAAGCTACAGTCTGTCCCTGGAAACAACAAGACTGACGAATACATTTGTACACATCTCTCCACGAGTCCCGTCTGTGAGCTTAAATTTGCGTCACTGCCTTGTCACATCACAAAGAGTGGGACCCACATTCGTGTGGACTCCGACGTGTTATGAACATAATATTGCACTCTTCTTCCATTTTTGATTACTTCTCTTTCTTCAAATCTCTCTACGAAACCTTAGTAACTCGTCAATGGCTGAAGTTGAGAATCTTAACTCTGTTCCGGCGTCGGAAGACACAGAGTATGGATTTAAACGGCCGGAGATGTACAGCACTAACATTGCTAATTCAATTACTTCGTATGGTCGCCATGTTTTTGTTCTTTACAAAACTCCTGAAGCTTGGCTTTCACATATCGAAGAAGAAGGTTTACCTCAACGTTTCGCTACGTTGCTTAAAGATCGTAAATTTGATCTTCTTGTTCAGGTAATAGAATTAAACTTTAGATTCACTTATCATATCTTACGATGATTCTGCTTAGAAATAAGACATTACGTTGACTTTTTGACTTTTTTGTTTGTTTGTTTGTAGACGAAGCTTAATGTATGTGAAGGTGGTGGATCCGATGGTGATGTGTTGATTTTTCCAGATATGATCAGATACAAGTGAGTTCATCTCTATGTTTTGATTTTCTTAGCTTTTTATGAATTTTTTGGAAAATTAGTTGACTAGAATATGGTTGACTCGTATTTAGATTTATAGAGAGTTGACTTTGTACGATCCAAATTTGAATTTTATGACTTATGTAACTTCTTTCTTGTGTTGCTATTGTGATTATTATAGAGGGCTTAAGGATACGGACGTGGAAAGTTTCTTTGAAGATGTTCTTGTGAATGGTAAGGCATGGAGATCTGGAAGACAAGAAGAGTTATCTGGAACATTTGTATTTGTGTGTACTCATGCTAGTCGAGACAAGAGATGTGGTGTTTGTGGACCAGTGATCTTAGAGAGGTTCAAGAAGGAGATTGGTTCTCGTGGACTTTCAAACCAAATCACTTTGAAACGTTGTTCTCATGTTGGACAGCATAAGTATGCTGGTAATTTGATCATTTACAGTCCTGATTCAGCTGGAAAGATTACTGGAAATTGGTAAGTAAATGGTTTGGATCAAAAAGTAAAGAAACTGAAAATGTTATAGTTCTTTGGCGTTGTCGAAGAATTAATAGTGTTGTTTCAAATGTAGGTACGGCTATGTAACTCCTGATGATGTTCCTGAATTGCTTGACCAACATATTGCAAAAGGAGAAATCATACAAAGGATTTGGAGGTATATAGGTTTCAAACACTCATGTCTCTAGCTAATACATGTATGTCTCCGTCAAAATATCTTTTAATACCAACGTAAGGTTAAGCTAGTGGTTGAACCCATAAAGCTAAAAACGTTGTCAGGGAGACACGAGTTCGATTCTTTAGAAGGGATAATTTATTAAAATCTGATCCCGACTATAGTAAATTTTATGGGCCTAGGCTCAAAAATTTTAGATTATCAAACAAAATATATATCTTTTTAACTTACATTGGTACTTAACTAAGTTACTTATGTTTCAGGGGTCAAATGAGCTTACTGGAGGTGAAGCTGAGAAAGTGCATGAAGAGAAAGTGATACCAAACGGTAATCGTGTAGTAGAAGAGGAGAGTAAGGGATTCACAGGAGGATGCTGTCAAGGATCAAACGGTGTTTCATGTTGCCAAGAAGAAAACTCAAAGCCAAAGCCAAAGCCAATCAAGAAAGAAGAAAAGTGCACCACATGGTTCCAGCCTCTGGACAAAGAAGAGTTCTATATTGGAGCCGCTGCGGTTGGAGCTGTTGCAACTATAGCAATGGCTTACACCTTTTTCAAAAGGTCAGGATAAGAAACCTAACCTTACTTACCAATTTGATTCATACATAAGTGTTTTTGGAGATTGCCACGAGACAATGGAGAAAGAAAACATTCATCGATTTGACCACATTACAGAACAGAGGAATTTTGTTTTTGTCTGTGATCTAAAGAAACAATATAAACTTTGTGGTTTCTGAAATTTTTTGTTCTTTTTTTTTGGTACCGAACTACCAATATTGTTGGAAAAACTATTATTCGTGATGGTCTTGAGCGTTTCTTTTTTTGCGTTGCTATGTTCACCCATTATGTGTTTTTGTTGTAATGACTATATCTTTTGTGATTGGTCTAAGTTCTCGCTTAGGTGCATAAAAAAAACTTTGATTTGTTTTACTATTTTAGTTGGGCTTTGTTTAAGCTTGATTTAGTTCCATTTTAGACTTCAAACCAGGTGAACAGATTTGGGTTGTTTTGACAAAGGATCGTATGCAAAACTGGTGCCACGCCAATGCATATATGTTATGGTTGCTTCTACACATTCGCACCGCCGATGTCAATGACAATTTATCTCACCATTCAAAGGTAAGACATCACAAATTGACGTGAATCTTTCACCCCGGCCCCGGGACTTGATCATCAGGTCCAATGTTTTAGATATCCTATGCAAAGTAAGAAAGTGTGTCCTTTCTATTTATCATGCAAAATCATAAATAATAATAATATAAAATCACATTAAAATTTTATAAAATAGTTTTCACTTCTATAAACCGTTTGTAAGAAAAGGAAACACTACAAATAAAATTATATTACTGAAATACAGTTTTCTTTGCGTTTAGGGTAAATAAAGTTTTATCCAAAATTTTACTAATGAAAATTAGTATTTTTAATAAGGGGTTTTAACGAGATATGCCACAGACCCATTAAAAATTTTAGGAAATGCCTTTTCTAAAAAGACCTTTCAAATCTACTTTTTTGTGGCATCTATTTTTTGTCGTGACCAAAATACCCTTATATTTTTATCCACCAATATCATCAGAATTATTATCCACGAGATACATCGATAAAATGGATAGGTTCAGAAAATAACAAATGATGAACACGTATGTATTTTTGTCCACCAATCATATTTTTTCTTAGATTTCTGGGTTTAAAACTAGATATGGACAATAATCTACTGCGATGAACAAAAATATAATGCGATCTACTGTCCACTGTTGAGTTTTCTGGGATTTCTGGATTTTCTGAGACAACAATGGACAATAATCTACTGTTATAATTTTCTTGGGGTTTTTGGGTTTTCTGGACAACAATCTATTGTACTTTTTACAATTTACTGTCATGAATAACTACGCAAAAATGAAAAAAAATCTGGATTTTTCTCTGAGGAGGAAAAAGTAAGAAAAAAGGAAGAAAGAGACACGAAAAAAACGAAGAAAGAGAGAAAAAGGAAAAAGCAGAAAAGAGGAAAGAGGAGAAAAGAAAGAATATATGCGATGGAAAGAGAGAAAAGATGAAAAAGTTGAAAATAGATAATTAAATGAAGGTTAATTTAGTCTTTTCAAAGACAGAAAGTGGTAGTTTTGAAAGAGGTTTTCACAAATGTCATTATTAATTAAAAAATATGAACATTTGGCATCTGTCGTAATATCCCCTTTTAATAACATACTTAACTACATTTTGTTGAATAAAAGCCTACAAATATTGTTTGAAAAAACCCAACAAGTATTGTTCTTATAAAAAAAATGTTCCAGTTGTTTTATATAAAAAGGTCCAAAATACTTTCACCTATAAAATACCCTTTAAATTGGGATGCCCTAATTCATATATTCACTAGCGTGTGATATGAGCCGCTGACCTGATATAACACACGTTTTGAAAAAAGTTAGAGATTCGATGTTTCTTCGGTATTGTATTATAGAATTTCTCTCAAAATTAGCTTGAATTATTTAGATTTTTATGTTTCTGATTTGAATATTTTAATAAAAATTTTGAGTTGTTTGAATTTGTCGATTGTTATTTTTAGGCGAATCAATAGTAAAACAATTTTGAAAACATTTGCTGAGTAATTCAACAATATACTCAATGAGAGATGAAGAATCATATGACATCGATGAATAATTTCTCTTTTAGGTCAATTTTACCAATGTTTTGTATAAGCTAAGTGTTGTATTACGCATCCTTGTATATCCTAATAAGTTTTGAAAGTTATGGTTGCAATCAAAATTTTTGATCAATTTGTTATTACTTTCAAGTTACAAAGTCTGAGACTATAAGTTATGATATAACTATAAACACAGATAAATGAAAAGAGATCTATAAAATATAAGAATCACAATTTTTATGTGTGTTATTATTATCATTTTTGCATTTTATTATAAGTATATCTATATTATATAATTACATTCTTTTTTTTTTAATGTTTCCAATATAACTAAGTTAAAATTTCTATGTTGCAGGTTTGAGTCAGAATAAACATATTCTTGCTAAAACAGATGCTAACAGAACCATCAATTCAGGAAATGTAAAATAAAAGAGGTTAGATTATTCAATTTTTGAAATTTGGTTATAAACTCGTTTACATAATTAACAAGATTTGACAGAAACTTGATTGTATGCCAAAACTATAACCCATACTTTGTAAACAATATAAACTCTATAAACTTTTAAACACTAGCAGCATTCAAAAAAAGAATTAGAGTAGCATAATGAGTTTTACATTTTTTGTGAAACATGATGAGTTTTCTTGTATCCAACATCATAACACTTCCTTACGTGCCAAAATAAACTCAAATTTAATGTAATTTAAGTATTAGAAAAATATTTATTAATAAGAGATCCTCTCAAAAAATTTTAACTGGTAAATTACTTTACCATCGAACTTTTGCAGATTTCTTCAACAATTGCTAATTTTCCAAGTTCTTAAAACACATCTTTGAAGACTACATTCATTGTTTTCCTTTGAATATTTCTTTCGTTATCAACAATAAGTAATTTCAATCCCTTTTATGAAGTTATCCTAGATAGTTCATTATGAGAACGTTAGAAATTAACACTTTATCACCAATTATGTCCCACAAAATAACTATAACTTCTAAAACATGATTAGCCATATGTGTAATCTGTAATTTTGTGTTGTTGCATAAGTCACCTTTACGATATATGTTTCTAAGCGACATAACAGAAGCACTGATCTTTAGATGTAGACTATGGTTTGGAAAACAAGAAAGCTTAATAGTGTTTAGAAAATCTGGTGTGAATATATATTATTCCTTGAATTTAAATCATTGATTCTACAACAGTATGATCTATACTATCAGCACTTAGGTATATTATTTCTTCACTTTTAGGCAAAAACACAAAAAGAAGAATTTCTCTGGTAATAGCTTTAATAAGATCATTTGCTTCTGTAATTAGAAACTCTTCAGGAATATCGATTAGAGCCTCACCATCATTAGGGTTTGCAATTTTTCCATCGCTAACATCTAATATCCACTTAAAGAATTCTTTGATATCATTTACTTCATCAATACTCAAACTTTTTGAAAGAAGCCATATGATTTTTGTTCACTTAGGACTTTGCAATGTTCCCAAACATAATTAATTTATTGACACAAAACAATTTTTTTCATATCAACACCATTGATTACATGAAGTACTTACATGAAATCTCCTCCAAAACACATGAACTTTTTTACCAAAAGGCTTCTTTTCCACCTTTTCAATAATATCATATAAAATTTTATCCAAAGTCTGAAAACAATACATGTTCATCAGTGGTGCCTCATCCCATATTATAAGATATGCTTCTTTTACTAAATTTTCCCGATCTGAATTTCATTTCATTGAATATGTTGTAATCCTTTCAGAATTTATAGGGATCCCAAACCTGAAATTCGAATACCTACTACCAACTTCTAATAACAAAAAAAAAAAAAAGGAATTTCGCTAGATTTCTTGCAAGTGTCTTGTTCTACTATGATTGATAATATGGTAGTGAATAAAATTCATTTGGAGATTCTTGACATCATATATATTTAATGTGAAAGATATAATTTCATCCTCGATGCCCAAAAAATCTATTTTAAGAGAAATTATTGGGTTGAGGAAATTTCCTTCACATCTGCTTCAATATAACACATATCACTTATGTACAAGTATATGTTATTGCATTTGGATAGTTAGAAACTATTTTAAATTTATAGTTTGCCATGTTAGATATATATGAATCTTAGATGAAAATAAGGCATTTGGCTTGAGCTTATGGTGAGGCAATTTTCTGATATGAGACGAACTAGATCTTTATCGGTGAATGTAAACGTGACAAATACGAAATAACTTGAAATTTTGAAAGAAATTTTACTTTTGCAGAAAGAAGAAATGAAAGAGTTTGCGATTGTACTCTAGGTACATTTATTTCAATATTTTTTTGTTTTATTCGTGATTTAGTTCTAATTGGATAAATTTTGGCACTTTCTTACTCATATATCATATATATATATATTTGTCTTTTAGAACAAAAATTCTCCTAGGCAAGAAGGTAAATGTTTAATTAATAGAAGAGCACAAAAAAATGGTGGGATGATGAAAAACCATTTCCAGAAATAACCATTTGGAAATGATTTTTCATCATTCCAACATTTTTATGTGCTTTACCATTAATAGAACATTCACCTTCTTCTCTAGGAGAATTGTTGTTCTAAAATAAAAATATGTATGACATTTACAAATACAAGAAAAATGATGAAATTTATCCAATTAAAATTAAACCATAAATAAAACCAAACAAAAGTTAGGAAATATATGTAATTTGAAAATAATCTCAAGTTCTTTTATTTCTTCATCCCACAAAAGTAAAAAAAAAAAATCAGAATTGAAGCTTCTTTGATATTTATCATGTCTACCTTACATCACCGATAAAAATCCAGTTTGTCTCAGATCATAAAATTGGCTTATAGTAAGTTCAAGTCAATTGCATTTTTCTTCTAAGATTCATATACATTAAACATGTCCAAAATGCAATAGCCTGTATTTGAACCTGAGCGAGATGTGATATATTGAAGCTGATGTGAGGGGAATTCCTACCAGCCCAATGGATTCTATTAGACTAGATTTTAGGGGTAACAAGGGTGAAATTTTATATTTCGTAATAAATATTTATGATGTCGAGAATCTCCAAACAAGTTGCATTCACTACCATATTATCAAATAATTAAATGAAAACCATCTTTTGGACCAAAAAAAGTATGGGAAGACACTTGTAAGACCTTAAAATTCCGTTACATTGGGAAAAATTATATAATTGCGAGGTAATATGAACACAACAAAATTTTATTGATATGTTACAAAATACCGAATTAAGATTGAAGAATCGGACATGTAGAGTTAAGTAGATTTTTTCTTAATTTTGAAATCGTCTTGTAGTGTAATAGTTTTTTTTTGTGATTTGAATCCAAGGATATAACTGCAACGTTCTTCTGTCACACACCACTCACAATCCGAAGCTAAGTGAACTGTAGACCAAGGAAAAGAAGAAGAGGAGAGAAAGATTGCTTGAGAAAACACTACACAGAATGAATCTAAATGAGATCGATTTTTTTTCAGTCTTTATTGAAAATGGAAGCAAAAACCGCAACATTAATTAAGCTTAGAATTAAACGCCGAATTGATGACTGTTAATACGTTGGTCTTATAGCTAATGAAAGGAGATACTTTGATTTTGTATGACTATTTCAACCAAAAATAAAAGACGAACTTGGGTAAAAATGACTATTGGGCCGAAGATCCATCCACATCTACACAAACTCGGTCATGTTTAGCATTTGTATGTTGTTTTATATGGTAGTCCTCTCTCCTCTAGGACCTCTACAATATAAAGTAGTCAATGCTAATGCAATCCGCAGAATTACATCAGATCAAGGTGTGAATCTATTTCGAACGCCCCTTAGCCGATATAGTTACCATGCTTACCAGCTCTTATCATTGCCGCTTATAGGGGCATAATGACAGAAACTCCATCTTATAAACTACTCCCTCTTTTTTATTAATCATATTTTTAGGATTTTCACACATATTAAGAAAATATTTAAAAGTTGATTATAAATGCATATTTTTGTGATTAACAATTTTCTATAATCCTAAATCAATTGTATTCAATTATTTTTCTTGAAGTTTGCTATTCATCATTAATAACTAATAAAACATTTATACAAAACTTAAAATTTTAATTTTTTTGAAATACGTTTTTTCTAGAAATAAGATTAATAAAGGACAGAGGGAATAGTAGATTTTACTCCAAATTTACGAATGACATTTTATCCAATTTTATGCATTTCATATACATTCCACTTTTCATTCAAAAAAAACTTCATTCTGTTTGAAAATACCTCGTAGAAATTTTCAATAACGTAGTTGACGCAACTTATCAAAAATGAATTCAAATAATATCTCACATGAATAGAAACAACTTAACTCAACTGATAGACTTGATAGAAGACTATTGAGAATACATGTGAGAAACCACTAAGCTAAAATGGTGACATATTTCAGTTTTGAACCACTCACTTTGAATAATTATCAAAAATTTATTAGACCATGAGGTGAATATGGTCTTTTAAACCAATCGGCCTTTGATGTACACCAAAAAACAACTACCACAACTTCATTTTTTCATAGAACTAAGTTTTTTTATTGTGTTTTATTTTGTCTTTGAGCATTTCTAGTTATTTATGAATGAACTTGAAGAAGGTAGCCTACTTCCATTCTCCTAGAACAGGCCCTTTTATACTCTCTTAGTGAATTACAGTAAAAAAATATCATGTCAAACCCCACTTTTATTTTATAGGCTTTAAACTCATTCTTCTTACAATTAAATAACTTGATCTCGTGATATATTTTTGGTAAATAGATATGTTAGGTTGTTAGCCGATTTAATATAATCTATTGTAATTACACCATTTGAAATCAATTGTCTAATGATTTTATGTCATCTTCATATGTAATAAGGTTTACCGTTATAGAGAGAACTCAATATCTAAGCTATATAGCCAATTAACTATTACAGTGTACCATATTGTTGGCACTGGCTTTTCTCATCCGGATATCTTCAAAAATACTTTTTAAGCTGCTCGACTACTTTGTCTAAAGCTTTCTTTTCTAAAATCAATTGGGTCGACAAGTTTCGACTCATAGCCCAATATGTATTACTTGGGGTAACATGATTTCTTGGAATCAAATTCCAGTAAAAAAGACCGCAGAGATGAACCGCTAACTATTTGACTAAAACACTTCTAAAACTAACTATTTTGTCTAAAGCTATGAACTCAAAATCTATAATGATCCCACCCTAATTCTAGTTATTGATTTTTTCTAAAAATATGAAATCGTTTCGGAGCTAGTGTAACAAGCCTTCGTATGTTAGGTCAATTTTCAAAAGCCCAATGGACCTTAAGTTCAAGGCCCAAAAGATAACAAACTATCTTCTACCTCTGACTGAAACTAACCTAAACGCTGAGAATGTTGAAGACGACGACGACGGCGAGAGCCATGAAAGAGGAAAGTACAAGCAGAAATAAGAAGAGGAAGAGACAACGAAACCCTAAACCTTCTAAAGAAGAGCCTAAAGAGACAACACCGAAGAATCAAAATAACAAAAAGAGTCAAAAAGAAACCAAAATCCATCAACATGGAGGAGGATCGAAACGACCTAAATCTTCCAATTTTCTCGATTTGGTACTCTCTTCTCTCTCAATTGATCACATTTCATTGAATTTTAATGGAGATTTTGATCAATTTACACGAAAAATTGCAGCTTCGAGAGAGATTATCCGGTGGACAATTTCGAATGCTCAATGAGAAACTCTACACTTGCTCGTAAGTTTCCATTTTTCATTTGCTTATGATTTTTCTTCAACTTCACAGAGCTTATTTCAGTAATCTTCGTTTTCTCTTAGTGGACAAGAAGCATTAGACTACTTTAAAGAAGATCCAGAAATGTTTGATATGGTAACTCACATTAGCTCAAGAACAATGAAAATTCTGATGGAAAATCATACAATCTCTCAAGTAAATTGATTTTGTATTGTTTCAGTATCATTCAGGTTATCAACAACAAATGTCGAATTGGCCTGAGCTTCCTGTTAATTCCATAATTAATTGGCTTTTGTCTCGGAGCTCTTCTTTAGTTGTTGCTGATTTTGGCTGTGGTGATGCAAGGATTGCACAAAGTGTAAAGAACAAAGTTTTCTCCTTTGATCTTGTTTCAAAGAACCCGTCTGTTGTTGCCTGCGATATGTCAAATGTATGTCGAATATTTACTTCGTTGTTTCTACTTACATGATGCTTGTTTTTTTCCCTCAGAATTAACTTGTTTTTTTGGTTTACTTGGTGTAGACTCCACTTGAGTCTTCATCAGTGGATGTTGCGGTTTTCTGTCTTTCATTAATGGGAACAAACTATTCTAGTTACATCAAAGAGGCACATCGAGTTCTTCGTCCAAGGTCTGCTTTGTTTGCTGTCTTGCAAGACTCTTCTTCTTCATAGATTTTTGGTCATGATTGCGAATAACATTTCCTCGGGTGTATTCAACAGCGGTTGGCTTCTTATGGCAGAAGTAAAAAGCAGGTTTGATCCAAACAATGGAGGAGCAGACCCAAAAGAATTTGTGGATGCTGTTTGTGATCTTGGATTTACTTCGGTTTTAAAGGTAAAACCTTTTGTCTCTACACTCTTCTTTTTGTCAATTACACTATAAGAAATAAACTTATTTGGTTCTTTGCGCAGGACTTCTCGAATAAGATGTTCATCTTATTGCATTTTAAGAAAAAGGTTAGTGAGTGATACTTCCTTTAGGCTTGGTTAGGCTCAGAGCTTGGATCTATACTTTAGCAATAATTTTTTTAATTGTGTGATTATATAGGAGCAGTTGAATTCAAATCAGAAGAAGATAGAGTGGCCTGAGTTAAAAGCATGTTTATACAAACGTCGATGATGAGTTTATGATTGAAGATTACACAGAACACTCTTTATGTTCTTCAATGTTGTATCATTTAAGGCATATAGATTGAAAAATTTCAGAATTTTGATTTGCACCTTTTTTTTATGAATTTTGTAAGAGGAAACCAATCACATTGGTCTTTCAATTGTTTAGATACATTTTGTCATATTTTTATGATTTTTGTTATGTCACTTCTAGACTTCTAGTTGCTTTCTTACACATTGTACACAACTTCAATAATGGTGAAATGTTATATGAAATTGAAACCTATTTTAGTATTTATTTTTTCTTGTTACAATTATATGATCTGACTTATAAAGACCAAAAGGACTGATCTTGTTAATGAAAGGGTCCACTTTTCTCAACCCCACCGACGAACTATTATTTCTTTTATTTTCTTTTTTTCTGGCCCACGATATTAAATTCATGCACATTTTTTTTGTCTTTTTGTCAATTAATAAAAATTTGTAGTTCGTTAAAGATTAATAAAAGAGTTTGTTTTTTTCTCTCTATTATAATTTGATTTTTCACTGTTCCTATCTTAACATTCTAGGAAACTTCCTTTTACAAATTTCTTGTTTAATTAATTTATTCACACAAGTTTGACTTTTCCGGTTTTAACTTGGTTAAGTCCGGTTTTTGATTCGATTTTGTTCGGTTTAATATGTAGGATTTACACTTGTGCCGACCAAAAAAGGGCAGAACAAAACAGCGAAAGAGAAAGGATAAAGAGATGAGATTTTCTTGTCACTTTACTCACAGGGATATAGCAAACATTGTTTTGATCATTCAGAGCTTTTTGTCCTATACTAATTGAAATCTAAAAATCCCACAAAACAAAAGTTTATAAATTCATTAAATCTTTACCACCAAAGTACGACCATTAATCATCAATTTTTGACCATTTCTCCATCTGGGTTTTTATTATCTTCAGTTCTTTGTATCAACTCGTCTTTTTGTACTTCTTTCTTATTCACAAATTGAGATTGTTGTTTCTTCTGAGTTTTTTTTTTGTTTTATTTATATTTATGGAAGTCTTTTGATTTGGCTTTATAACACCAAAAAAAGTATCTTTGTTTCTTTCTTGATAGCACCAAGAATGATTGATCATCAAAAGGGTTTGGATTTGACAGGTTTCTAATTAGTTTTTTTTTTGGTTTGAGAAAATAAAAAATCTCAAGTTTTGGAAATGGGATCTGTAACTGGGTTTTACTCAGATGAAGTGTTTGAATTGGATCCTAAATGGGTCGTTGATCCTCAACATCTCTTTGTTGGTCCCAAGATTGGTGAAGGAGCTCATGCCAAAGTTTATGAAGGAAAGTAAGTTTATTTCTTATTTTCTCCACATTTTTATCAGATTAGTTTCATAACAATTCTATTTTTGACTTAAGTTTTAATCAATTTTATGGTTAGCAAATTCGGCTCTTAATTCATGATTGTCTCCTTTTTTTTGGGATTGATCTGATTGAAGTGGTTCTTAAACTTGAGACTTTGCATATGTCAAATAAATATAAACTTTTTGCCTAAAAATATTTAGTTTTTTGCATATATCTTTTAGTTTAATGGTTGTTCCATGAGTTAAATATCAAAAAGGTAGATTTTGCATCAACATTTTCAAAGAAATGTTTCCACTAATTTAGTGTGAATCAGTTTTTGATGTAACTGAGAATTTTTGTTTTGGTGTTTATGCAAATTCAATCATTTTTTTTTTGTTAAAGAATGCAAATTCAATCATAGAGATAATTATTATTGATGAGGAGTATAGGGATTGATCGAAATTTGGTTTCTTGTTTAGGTATAAAAACAAAACAGTTGCTATTAAGATTGTTAAAAGAGGAGAATCTCCAGAAGAGATTACAAAAAGAGAAAGCAGATTTGCAAGAGAGGTCTCTATGTTGTCTAGAGTTCAACACAAAAATTTGGTTAAGGTTCTGCTTCAATTCTTTTATTGAATCTTCGGTTTCTTTTGAGGATCATAGTGCTAGAGAGTTTGGTATAGTGACAAGTGACAACACTAAATGTTTTGATTTGTTTTTCCTTTTTTGTAGTTCATTGGAGCTTGCAAAGAACCAATCATGGTTATAGTCACCGAGCTTTTACTCGGTAGTACATTGCGCAAATACCTTGTTAGCTTGCGTCCAGGGTGTTTGGACATACGTGTCGCTGTTGGTTTTGCTCTTGACATTGCTCGGGCTATGGAATGCTTACATTCTCATGGAGTCATCCATCGCGATCTCAAACCAGGTAATAGCTAAACCGAAATCACACGTAAGTGTGATAATGAAAAATACAATCTTGGTCTTTAGTTATATGTTTCTTGCAATTGCAGAGAACTTGATCTTAACCGCTGATTACAAGACTGTGAAACTAGCGGATTTCGGTTTAGCTAGAGAAGAATCACTAACCGAGATGATGACCGCAGAAACTGGTACATATCGTTGGATGGCTCCCGAGGTACTATAAACAATGAAATCATTTTCTGTGTGTTTTTTGTCTTTTGCTTCCAATTTTTTTTGGTTAATCCCAAATGCGGTTAACAGCTTTACAGTACGGTCACATTGAGGCACGGTGAGAAAAAACACTATAACCATAAGGTAGATGCTTACAGCTTCGCTATTGTCTTGTGGGAGCTTATTCACAACAAGTTACCTTTTGAAGGCATGTCAAATCTCCAAGCTGCTTATGCTGCAGCATTCAAGGTTTGGTTCTTGATTTCTTCAACTGTTTGATTCTTGATTATTCTTGATTTTGAACTATTTGCTTCTCAATTTTCAACCGTTTGATTCTTGATTACAAACAGTTTGGTTCTTGCTTTCCAAGTTCCAACCGTTTAATTCTTGATTTTTTTAAAGGTTTTGGTTCTTGATTTTTGTCAACCGTTTGATTCTTGATTTTCAACCAATTTGATTCTCGATTTCCAACAGTTTGAATCTTGATTTTCCAACCGTATGAATCTTGATTTCATACCGAAACACCGATGAAACTGGTTCTCCAACATTGTTTAACTGATTGTTATATGTTTTATTTTTCCGGTTAGAACGTAAGGCCGAGCGCAGACGACTTACCTGGAGATTTAGCAATGATCGTAACATCTTGTTGGAAAGAAGATCCAAACGATCGACCAAACTTCACAGAGATTATTCAAATGCTTCTACGTTACCTCTCCACAATCTCAGCATCTGAGCTTGTTCCTCCATCCATTAAACGAGTTTTCTCATCGGAAAACACTGTATTGCCACCGGAATCGCCGGGAACTTGCTCATTGATGGCTGCTAGAGATGAAGATCAGGTTCCTACGGATACAAACTTGCCGGAGAAAGAAGTTAGAGGAAGCTTCTTCTTCTGTTGCTAATTAAGATTGGAAAAATGAGGGAAAGTGGTTTGAAAATTAATGAATCGTTATCGTTATGTATCAATTTGTTCGGTGAATGATAATAGCTTAGAAGTTATTGTTATGAGTTTATTGAAATTGTGTATATTGAATAAAATTACTGAGAAATATCCGGAAATTAAAAGTATTTGGCTTGAAAATCCAAAAATATATGAAAATCGCCGTTGCCGGGGATCGAACCCGGGTCACCCGCGTGACAGGCGGGAATACTTACCACTATACTACAACGACTCTTGTTGTTAATTGAGGCATATTTCTTTTATTATATGTAAAAAAATATTTGCTTAAATCCTCCATTATCTTGCCTTTTTTCCTCCAAATGATAGATTTAATCTTCATTTTTGTTGGGTTTTCAAAATTTTCAATCTTGAAGGTATCGAAGTTATAAGTTATAATTATTCAATGACCTTAAGTAATCAAAAACAAAGTTGTCAACTTTTCATGACCAGTTTTATAACCAACTTTTTTAAGCTAAGAAAAACATGAAGAAAAAAGCAAATTACATTTTAAAATTAGACAATAATTTCGGCATTTCATAGTCCTAAAGATTTATAAGAAGAAAATACAAATCGAAGAAACGACATCAAACCATACTTTCTTTCGATAAGCGTATCTTTAAGTGTCTGATTCATTAAAATTCATTGTTACATTCTTGATCCTGTAGTTGTCTAAGTTAAGAATGATCCAATTTAATGGAAACAAGTTTACCAAAGATCTCTAATATAGTGCTTGTAAATTACTAAATTCATTCATTATGGTCATGTATGTTAAGGTAAATTATCCATCGGTAATGTAGGCTCTGTTCTAGAAAATAGGCCCATACTAAAAAAAAATGGTAATATTCGGATATCATTTGATTTTTCCTTCTTGTTTATATCAAACTCTAGTTTCATATTTTCCGCCGTCAATTTCTATAAACTTTGGGAGAAAAAATCAAAGCTCCTACTTGGTAAAACAAATTTAGAAAAATTAAGGATTCTATATTTTTCATACTTTGCGCATCTTCGATTCCGGACATAAATTGCAAGTACAACTATTTATCGTGATTTTTGTAATGCAAATAGAGTTTATCTGTTGTAAAAGCGTTCTTTTTGCTGATACAAAAATATGAAATTAGCTCATTATCAACAATAAAATCATCATTTTGTGATAAGATGATTATAACAAATGAATGCCTCAAAATTAAACCAAAAAAATATTTAAGCGTGTTCCTTTTATGGCGCTTGTATCCCAGACAAGGGGGCCTATTGGTTATAAATGTTACTTTATGCTTTTGCTCTACACTTTTGGCTGTAAAAATTTTGATTGTAGAGATTTTAACTGTAGAAGCTGTTGCCGTATAATAAGTTTGATTGGTAACAAAAATTGTAGAAACTGTGACTTTAAATCTTTAAAAAAAAATTTTTGGTAACAAAACTGTAGATATTTTCAAATAAATATATTTTATTATACCATATTTAAACAAAAAATAATAACATAAACTGATAAATAAATTTTATTAATAGTAAAAATTTTAGAAACAAAATAGAAAACTCATAAATAACTATTAGTAACCAAAAATTTCATCTGGTCTTGCTTCAGGAGCTTCCGAATTATGAAGATAAATATTGTAAAAATACTTAAAATCAAATTAAATAAAATAACTACCGCAAAGTAGCCCACATAGTATTAGCTATCTCTTCACGCACCTTCCATGTATTCTCTAGAATTAAGCTCTTCTTCCGTCATGTTTGGAAGTTTTTTCTCATATGCGGCTGCATGTTCGTTTGAATGTTCTTGTGGTGACTGAAAATCAGGATCTGCAATCTTTGACTTGCGAATAAACACATATGTATTGGTATAACATAATATACATCAAAGTTTTGAAATATAATAAAATATTATACATACATTCCAAGAACAAGATGAAGCCATTTCTACAAAAAAAAAAACAAAAAAACAAAAAAACTTAAGGTTTCAATCAATCAAAAATATTCTACATATTAAAATTACAACTATCTACATAAATATACATGTTGAAAATACAAGTTTGAAGAACTCTAACTATCTAATAGAAAATAACTCTCCATAGGTTCATGTATTTATAAAGTTTTAATAATCTCTAAAAGTAGTAATTGATTTTTTTCTTTTGAAAATTTCTCCATTGTTTTTGAATGATTCTTAATAGATTATTATGTGCTAATAATATTAATTTATTAATAATTATGTGCTAATTAGTTATAATTTTGTAATTTATTTTGAATAGTAAATAATAAATTATTATAAATAATAAATAATAAATTATTTTGACTAGTAAATAATAACTTGTTTTGAATAATTTTATTGTTACATGTATGATTTTTTCGTTTTTTTATTATTTGATAATAATTTATTATTAATTTTGTATTATTGAATTGATTTACAAAACAAAAACATTATTTCAACAATTGTTACATAAAAGTTTTCTACAGCCTCAAAAGTCTCATTTTGAAACTTTAAAAAATTAAAGTAAAAAGATTTAGTGGCTTTTAAAAATAGCAGTTAGACTTTTAAGGATTAAAAATAAAATAAAAATTTTAAAATTTGATTGGTTGAAAAATAATTTTGAAGATTTTAAATTTTTTCTAAAGCCTTCAAAGTCTCTTACCGATCGGGCAAAGAGTAATTTATTATTTGTTCCAAACGACGTCGTATAGTTCTTAACCTACGAATTACAATTCCATTTTCACCCCGAAGAAAAAAAAACTTGAAATCTTTTAAGGAAAGATCTTAGAACTGAAAAATCTAACTTTTTTTTGTTGGATTTTCCAGCTGCAGAGATTGAAACTTTCGTTATTCGAACAATCTTATTAAGATTTATCGGGTCTGTCTTTTCTTTCTTTTTTTTCTTTCTTTCTTTGTTTTTGGACTCATTTCAACGATTTTGGTAACTATCTGAGCACAAATGTCGTCACCGGACATTGTCGGAATTCTGGAAAACACAAAGGAGCTTGATCGGTTAAGGAAAGAACAAGAAGACGTGTTGATTGAGATTAATAAGATGCATAAGAAGCTTCAAGCTTGTAAGTGTTTCCATTAACTATTTCTCGAACCTTTTTTTTTCTTACAAATGTGTGATGATGATCTGAGACTAAAGTTCGCTTTTTTGGGGGAAATGTTTGTGTTTGATAGTTATTATCAGTGAAAGTTTTGATTTTGGATAATATAAATTAGAGAAATTAATCTAAATTAGTGATTATACAATGCCATTGAAGTTATAATTAAATACTAATTTAGATGCTTCAAAAATTATGTAAGCTTTGTTGTAATGTAGAGAGAATTGTTTAAGCTCTTATATTTGCTTCAGTGGAGATTTAAATCTGTAGCAATTTAGCATATTTTTGTTGGGTTTTTGAAATGGGGATATAAGGCACAGTGAATAATGTGTTATTGCGCAAGATTAAGCTCTTGTTGAATAAGAATGTTATATATGATCTAATTGATTATTATCTGATTTGATTTTGTAACTATGTTGTGATACAGCCCCTGAGATAGTTGAGAAGCCTGGTGATACTTCATTGTCAAAGCTTAAAATTTTGTACATTCAAGCAAAAGAGCTATCTGAAAATGAAGTAACGTAAGCCATTTCTTTATACTTGTTACAATGGTGATTAAAAAAGTTGAAGACTTTGAATGGTTTATGGACTAATGCAATCACTGAATGACCAAATGTGTATCTAACAGTAAGACCCTTCTGAGACTTTTGATTTTGTGTTTCAACATGCAGCGTGTCGAACATTTTGCTTAGTCAATTGGATTCACTGCTTCCTTATGGACCAACAGGGCAGCAAAGAAGAAAATTAGGTAACACACAAGTTACTTTAATTTAATAGTAATGTTATTCTCTAGCAAGACTTATGTGATACTTATAATGATATCACATAAGTGGCAGAAGGCAATGATCAGAAGAGGAAGAGGATGAAATTTGATTCAGATGTAATTAGACTTTCTCCTTCTATGAGAAATCAAATTGAGGCATATGCAAGTCTAAAGGGTGAACAGGTAAACACTATTATGACCCGTTTTCTTTATTTTGATCGGTTTGATGCTCACAATGTCTGATTTATGCAGGTGGCTGCGAGAGTTACAGCAGAGAGTGCTGATAAGGATGAGTGGTTTGTGGTTAAAGTTATCCACTTTGATAGAGAAACAAAAGAGTAAGCTTTTGAACCTTTCTTCTGCATTACTTAGTTGATTTTATTTTAAGGTATCTCTTGATCGAAGGGTTCAAGCAGTTAAGGCGGAAAGATATATCTTTTTATCTCTTCGCCTGAAGCGTTGTGTATTTAGGCGTGTTATTTAGTTGCCGATGGCCTGATCTTATGCCCAATTTTTATATGTCACACAAATGGATGATTCTTATACATATCTGAAGTTCAATAGATTATGGCCTTTTAGTTCTTTGTCAAGAACTGTTCTGAAAATGCTTTCATCCATGATATGGCATTAACTATTATTTATCATTCGTCTAAAATATAAGAAAGAGTTCTGAGAAAGCTCAATCCACTCTGGTAATTTAGTAGCTGAAATTGATTTGTTGCTAGCACATAAAAGAGGTTGTTCATGTTAGCTGCAAAGACTTCATTTATGAGTCTAAAATTGTTTTTAAACTTTAAATCACAGAGTTGAAGTACTTGATGAAGAACCAGGAGATGATGAAGAAGGAAGTGGACAGAGGTAAAAGCTCGTATGATTTGGAACTATGAATTGGCGTTCGAAAGTTTACTGAGATTATTCTCTTCTGATGATCTATAGGACCTATAAGTTACCAATGTCATGCATTTTACCATTCCCCAAACGAATCGATCCTTTGAGCACCCAAGAGTTTCCACCCGGTAAACACGTCTTAGCTGTATATCCCGGGACAACAGCACTCTACAAAGCCACTGTAGTAAGCACCCCACGAAAGGTTAGTTTTTTTTTGTCACAACCATTTACATCTCTCTTTAAAACCGTCTTGCAGTCTGAATAAACACTAACCTCGAGCTATTGAACACGGATTTCAACTCCTCCAACATCAGAGGAAGTCTGACGAGTAAGTTCTTCAACCTTTATCTATTTACATTGTCCAGAATTTGTAGTCCAAACACTTGAACCGGGCTCTTGTTCATCGATATATCATATAACAAGATTGTTCATCTGATTAGGTACTTGCTTGAATTCGATGATGATGAGGAAGATGGAGCATTACCTCAAAGAACAGTACCTTTCCACAAAGTGGTAGCTTTACCAGAAGGTCATCGCCAGTGAATTAAAAACAACATGGTATCTATGATTACATCAGTCTCAGGTAAATAAACCGAAAAGCGAGAAATTCCCGAGAAATTCACCAGACTAATCAGAAAAACTTGCGGTCTCAGGTAAAATCATCCATGGATTTTCAGAAGGTAGATTGAGATGAGTTGATGTTTATGTGTGCAATGTAAGTTAAAGTTGTTACCTTTGTGTCTAAGGAGATGATACTGAGAGAACAAAAGAGAAGCCTTTTCAAGTTTTAGCGCTTTGATTTTGTTTCTACATTATTCTGTAGAAGTAACTGAATTATAAAATTTATATCAACCGAACCAAACTAATCCAAATGGTCCAACCGAACCAACCCAATCTAAATGGACCAATTGAATGAACCAATTACCATGAACGAATAAACTTCTCAGTTCTCTGGCAGTTAGAGAAGTTAACTTATGCATCTAAAAAGCGTTAGGCGTTCGAAGTTTTATACAAAACAGGAGATTAGGGGTGGACATATAATAGAACCAAACCGAAACTCATTAACCCGACTTTCATAGAAATTTCTACGGTAGAATTTTGTTTGCTACCAATAATAAACCGATCTTGAATAAATCGAAATTCATTAAAATTTAATAGTTTTTTAAATGTATACTTAAATATACATCTAAATATGTTTAAAATTTATATGATTAGTTAAGTAATTTAAAGATCCTTCGTTATATTTTAATAAAAACGCGTGGTTTATTCTCTTCTCTTCTTTGGTGTTGTTTGTATGTTAATTTCGACTTATTTTTTTGGAGTTTTGATTTAGGGTTTGTGATTTCGGGGAAGAAAATTAGTACAAACGCTCATGTGGTGGCTCATAACATATTGCTGCAAGTCATAAAGCATGGCTCACCAAAGAAGTACATAGCAGAAGTTGAATTTTGTGGTTTTGACAACTACTTTAATTTTGTGGTTTTGACCAAAACAGGTACTTAATCCCAACTTCAGTAGTTAAACATTTTATAACCTGTCAAAACGTTGGTTTCTGCTCGCTTAATCTATCATACCAACCTATGGAGGATGCACATGTCCGTAGCCATTTTAAGATGAATTCTAAAATGACAGGAATTCTTATAAACAGTATAAATCAACACTCGGATGCTCACAATATTCTAAAAAAATATGACATTATTCTTTCAATCGATGGTGTTGCTATAGAAAATGATGGCACAGGTAATACATTTCTTTTATTATTTTCATTTGTATTCCATGGCTAATATTTCTCCATATGTGTTGGAGTAATTACTGAGTTTTTTTTTTTTTTAAATATTTGTTGCAGTTATTTTACGAAACAGAGAAAGGATGACGTTGGAGCATTTGGTTTCTATGAAGCAATTAGGTGAAAAAACCACACAAAGTTTTAAGAGAGGAAAAACTGCATGAGTTCAGTATTACTTTAAAGCCAGCAAGTTACGTTTTTTTTGTGAATCAATAAATCATTGGCTCACGTTTTAGTCAAAATTAAACGAATGATTCTTTGAATTAATTTGTGGTCATTAGTCTATGAAGATGCAAAAGCTAGTTCAAAACATCCCAAGTTATTACATATTCGCCGGTTTTGTCTTTGTGTCTCATCACACTAAACAACACATTAAAGGTAAATTTGCATATAATAATATGCCACAAAAAGCCGGTGAACAAAATGTCATAATTTCCCAGGTTTGTACTTTTCTTTTCAATTGCTAATATTAAAAGCATGTATATAAATATCTATTTCAATTTTTCTTGAAAAATTATTACTTTTCTGGTATAGTAGTTAGAAAGGAATTAGGATACGTTGAGATACATAAGTGCTAAATAACAATGTCTTCTCCATTGTTTTGGTATTTTTGTTTCGTATTATACGTTTTGGTTGATGAGATCAATGTGGCGTACGAGATGTTCAAGAATTTGAAGGTGACAAAAACTAGAAAAAGAGAAATCATAGTAGTAATGATCTGGCTAAAAGAAATTATATTTTGTGGTGGAAATAGGTGAAGAGAGTGAACAATGTGAAGGTGAAGAATCTGAAGCATTTGTATCAACTCATAGAGAAATGTTGCACCAAAGATTTGAGGCTTGATTTAGAAGATGATCGAGTTATTATCTTGGATTATCAGTCGGCCAAAAACTCTACTTCTTTGATTTTGGAACGTCATAGAGTACCATGGGCAATGTCCAAAGATCTCATGGTTGAACCATATTGAAGAGATTATATTAATTTTAATATAAAATGAATTTCGGTTTAGTCATTTTGGTTGCACTAAATTTGGATTCGGTAGCTGATTCGCTTTAAAATATTGTTACCAACCAAGATCGATCAAAGATGGCACTCACAAAAATCTCTCGGCGATTTACTTGGCTGTTTATTTGGCCGTTTTTAACGAGTCATTGCGACTTCACAAGGCACTAAAACGCAATTTTGGGGGGAGAAGAGTGTATTGTGGAATCTAATTTTTGTGTGATTGTATTTTCTGTTGAAATTTTGTAAAAACGCATTTTTGCAAGAAAATGTATTTTTTGGGAAAAAATTGTGAAACTACATGTTTTTGAAGAAAAATTATAGAATCTAATTATGGGCGAAAAAATACATAACATATTTTTGGTAAAAATTGTGGAATGTGGTTTTGACGAGAAATTGTGAAGTTGCGTTCTACAATAATATTTTTGGTTCAGATTGATTATAACACAGTAATCGTGAACTTACCAATGGATAAAATTCTCAAAGGCTTATGACATATTTCGGCTTTCGTTGACTATGAGAATTTTATATTTCCTTTGTTGTCATAACATTTCTTTGTAACTAATCTAATGAACCATATTTTTACCTGTCTCAAATGCATTGTAGGGGAAATTTTGTTAAGTCTTGTGCAATAGGAACAAGCTGTCTTGATTTTATGACTAAGTGGCGTGCAGGAGATTATGATATTGACAATAGTTGGTGTGAAAAAGTGTTGTGTCCTTGAGTTTATGAGAATCATTGAACATAGAGGTAAATCTCTGAATTTTAAAATGTTTGTTTCCTTTGCATTTTATGAATTTCAGAATTTAAGATAAGGATTTGTGTTTATGTAAGAGAGTTATATGTAGTTAATGGAATTGGATGCTCTAAGGTTATGTTAAACCCTTCATTGGTGGAGCTTGATGAAATTAAAAACTGGTAAGACATCTTTTGTACATTTCAATCAAATTTTGATAAGATTGTAACAAAGTTTTAAACATGGATCTTAATCTAATTCTATTGTTCTTTTAAACTACACCGAATGTTTTTTCGAGACTGAGAAGAGAAAGAGGAGATTGAGTGGTTTCAATACTATGCATTTGCTTGAATGAGTGTGTTTGTGCTTTGCTTTGCTACTATATCCTTATACTTTGCTTCTGTTCCTACAGACATAAGACTTATTTTTCTATTTTAAATGTTTGTTTCGTTTAGACTTGCCTGATTTGTAATGATTTCTCAGTTAAGACTTATGTGTCTGTCTATTATGCATTAAAAAGTGTTCAAAATTAATGTAAAACTAATCACGGATAATACAATCTAATCCTTATTCATTATAACTATAACACAAAATATGTATTCTACAAAGTCATTCATGATCTGACCTCTTTATCAGAGAAATTCGAAGTGATTTTGATCTTTTGTTGCGTTCCGTTCAATTTTTTGCGCCAAATTAAAATTTCGGTTGGTTTTGGTTTAATGAATTTTGGTTCGGTTAGGGTTGATTTTTAATTTTTTATTAGCGAGACTGAATCGCAGACGAGCAACTTTGAGAATGAAGAAGAAGATGAAGGAGAAGGCGAAAGAAGGGAAGAATCTGTTTGGCTCACCGACGTTCGTTGATATTGGAAACGGACGGCTCCGATGCGTCGAGACTGGTCACGAGGTTTTAGCCGGAGATAAAGAATCATACGCTCGTAACAAACGGTGTCGTTTGGGACTCATCGATCTCGCTTTGTCTCAGGGGAAGTCTCCTCTCAACATGTTCTCGCAATGCCCTTTTTCTCGGTTAGCCTAAAGTTTCTCATTTTTTTCTTTCTGGGGAAAATTGAATTTTCTGAGATTTTAATTGGGGTTTAGGGTTCATAAGAGTGAAAGATAGAATCATCCAATACTTGTACTAATTCAAGATTCAACCAGTTTTTTTTTAGGCAAATTTTCAAATTCATACGAATTGCAAAACAAACAAGTAATTGTTTCTCTATCTGTTGAAGAACCATTTTATGAATTGGTGTATGAATGATGAAACTTTGATGGTTTTCTGAGGAAATAAAAGGATGAAATTTTCAGTGTTTTGTGGGTAAAAAATTGAGACATTTTCATGTCTTTGGATTCCTATTGAGTTGAGGATCAATGGTTGTTAACTTCTGTTGTCTTCAGTGTGAATGCAACGAAAGTGGTTAAGAAGTTATTTAATCAGTTCTTCTGGTTATGGACCTTTTGGCTATGTTCTCAGCATTGAAAATAGTTAAAAGGTGTAAGCTTTGTTGTGGTTTAGACTACTGTTCTCAGCGTTGAAAATGGTTTAAAAGTTGTAAGCTTTCTTCTTGTTTTTGGCTATGTTCTCAGCTCAAAACTCGTGTGCAAGCTTACTGGAGATACTGTAAACAAGAACGAGGAACATATCTGGAAACACGTGACCGGGAGAAGATTTCTTAACAAATTAGGTCAAGAAATGGTTTCTCCCATCGTATTCAGATTCATTGACATCTTGTAGGAATCTTATGTCTTGGCTCTTAATGTTTTTAGTTGATAAATTTGATAGAGCAAGTGGAAAGAGGAGCTGGGACAAGCGCAAGGACCGATAAAACACAAGTAACCAAACCAAGACGTGATAAGGAAGATAGTGATTCCGAGGAATCAGACTTTTGGATGCTTAAGTCAAGTTCTGGTTCAGAGTCAGAGCAAGAAACTTATGAAGGAAACTCTAAAGGTTGTACTCTCTTTTTCTTTTTGTTCTACTTTAATCTCATAACGAAACTCTAGTTAGATATGCTTCTATTTTTGTACAGGTTCTAGTTGTCATGCGAAAGAATCAGAGGAGCTCTCAGAAAGGTGACATTTGCTCTTTTTTTTGGTGTATTATATGCTTAGTTTAGAATTTGTAAGATATTTTTATTATAATTGTTCTTTTAATTGTGTCTCATAACTCAATTTGGTCTCTTGTACAGAACAAAGAGAATGACAATAGAGATTGGACCAAGTAGCTTTGCTTCGAGGAAGAAAAAGAGTAAGAATGATGAGTCGTTTTAAGACATTGTTTGTGGAGAACAGAAAAAGAATACAATTTTGCTTGTTAATGTTTTCAACTTATATGAGAACCTCATGACGGCTAAATTGCAAAACCGAATCATCCATAATAATCACAAGTTCAAGCCAAAGCCAAAGACGAAATGGAGGCAATAAAGATTTTGATTATAATCGTTCAAAGTAGACAAAAGTACAAAAGATGTAAAACATGACATCATGTGAGGTAGAACAATGATGTCACTCTCAGTGTCTCGCTCATACAAGAGATTCATTCCTCCATTGCTTCACCAACTACTTCTACAACTTCGACTCGCTCCGATAATGGTGTGATTTTGGTGAGTAAAACCTCTGTTTTCACAGAGAAACAAAACAGTAAGAAGAAGAATGTGATTGAAATAAACCAGAAGCAATCAAGTGCAGCTTCTTACCGGTTTTCTTGGTGAATGAATAGCCTTTGCTGCTAATATAGGTTCTTGGGTTTGGTTCCATGTAATTCCTTAAGTATTCCTTGTGCCCCTGTCCCAAAATCATCTCAAACAATTAGTTTTGCGGTGAATCATTTTGGTTTAGTTTAGTTTAATATCTGTTTGTTTCAAGCATTGCATGAAGCAAAAAATTTGTAGATATTACAGTTATCGGTTAAAAGCAGAGGAAAATAGAGAATGATAAACCTTAGTGATAACACAGATATCCACATTGCTACCACTACCAAGGTCGTTGAATATACCAGAGCATATGGCCTCAGCAACCAACTTGATTCCTTCGTCTCTCTGGACGATTTGAGTCAAGAATCAACCAGACAGAAGAAATCTGAAAATATATAGATAAATATTTGTCTTTGCTTTACTTACAGTTAGACCTTCTTTATACTTTGCCTCAAACACTGACATGGCAGCAAGAGAACCAGATCCCATTGTAGCAAATGGTAAAGTGTCAGTGGAACCGTGTGGGTATATCTGCAGTTTAACCAGAACGTTAGAGATGAATACGAAATGAAAGAACCTGAACTATAAAAGCTTTTTACAGCTGAGAACTTTGATTAGTAGTTTAAAACTCACGGTATGCAGATGAGGCCCAGTAATATCAACTCCACCAAGCACAAGAGCAGCTGAGACATGACCTTGATAGCTGAATGATACTTCAGAAGTTAAATTACATATGCCTATTAGTAAAGATAAGACGAGTTTCTGGCTATGGTAAAGCAAAACTACCTGAAAAGATGTTTTTTCAGAAGGGTCAATGCAGTAATGACTCGAGAATCTCGGCCAGTCTGGTATCTATGCAACCGTAGCTGTGAGCTGACCATATCTGCAGAGTGAGATATAAACCAATATAACTAAGCATTGGCTTTCATGGAGCAGGTGTTTGTTAAATTCTGATTAAATAACAAAAGGTCAAAGAATAGAAAGTTTGATTAGGCTCAGCAGAATAGAAATTTGGTAGTTACGAATTACCAGTTACTGCTTCAGTGTCAGCAGCAGTTCCAGCACCACAACAGTAAATGTTTGGTGCCATATAATGAATCTTCTCACAGTTCTTATCAGCGACAATGGGCCCTTCAGTTGCCCGTGTATCAGCCCCAAGTATCACACCATCCTATACAAACACATAAGAAATCAGCAATAAACTATTGAGAATCTGAAAGAGAACGTCAAGAACACATGAGCGCTCACATCACCCCATGTCTCATACAGTGTTCTAAAGTATAGAGAGAGACAAAGAGCTAATAAAAAACATCAACATGTTGTCACATGGTCAAGGTTTGAGAAAGCAATAACACCTCATACTTTCTCACAATAAGTAGAGCTATCCAATTTTTATCTGAAGCTGCCACAAGGTACTCAATTCATCGACTTACACCTATCACACAACTCGTGCTCCACAGTTTCAATCCAAAAATAAACTCTCTTTGTAAAATATCAAAGCACAAGACAATAAAACCCAACTTCTCGGCTAACTAATAATCAACATTTGCATCATAGCCCACAATTCTTGAACCTTATGTCACTCTTTTCACTTCCATAACTCATAAAGGACCATAAGAGAGCACTTACTTACTATCAACAACTACACTATCCTAATTCCTAAAACACAAAAGCTATCAAAAGCAAACCCAAAAGCCCATACATTTTCAAGTATATGAGATAGAAACACAGACCTGGTAAGTTAAACCAACGATGGTTGTTCCCGTCTTCAGAAACGATGGAGCTTTAAGACCCTTTTGTGTAAGCATATCATTCCTTTTACACAGATCGAAACTAAACCCACCTTTTGGCGGCAAATCGACGGAAGATTGCGACATTTTCCGATTCACCACTCTATACATCAGGAAAAAAAAAAGAGAAACATCAAAATGATCAGTGTTAATATTTCGAATCGTGAGAAGCAAAATTCTGGAACCAAAGCTGTATAATGATACGAGATTCAGAAGAACAAAGTGGGAAAATAATCATCACAGACTAACAATAGCGTTTGAAAACTTGTCAAGTTAAATCAAATAGCTCGGGTCGAGATCGGTGGAGGATGGGTTTAATCGTGCTGAAGTCACCAAAATTGAAAAGAGAGAATCCACTGAGACGAGAATGAAGAAGAAAAGAGAAAAGCTAAGCTTACAGAAGAGTGATTTTTACCTTGATTAGAGGATTTGCGAGAGGAAGGGAAGCTCGTATCGGAGAAGAAGAAGAAGAAGAAGAAGAAGAAGAAGAAAAAGAAGAAGAGAGAGTTAAGAGAGTTTTCTTCTTCCTCAATTAACCTTTTTGCTTAACCATTTTGATGGGCCTATCTTTATTTAAATGGGCTTTACTTCTGTCTATATGACCCCTTTTTAAAAACTCCCCCCGATAACGTGATTTTTTATTTTATTTTTCATACGGTTAGGTTATTTCACACACAAAAAAAACAGTTTGGGAGTTTACCCAAGTACACTAAAATCGTTTTTTTTTCTCTTCAGTTTAGCTTGATTGGTTTGGTTTAGCTTAGTTTGACTAAAATTTTGGTTTACTTAGTTTTATATAAATCTTGATTCTGTTTTTGTTTGGTTGAAATTGTAAATTTATTGATCAACAAAGAATAAATATTTACAAGAGTGGTGGAAGAGACAAATTAATTGATTCTACTTTCTTTTTTTCAATCGTGTTTATTTTATTATAAAAGTGTTATTTTTGACATATTAGTTATACTTGTGATAAAAAATTATCAATGATATATATTTGGTTTTACAACATTCATTTTTAACTAATTAAAATAGTTTTAGATTTGGACTTGGTAATATTGATTAAAAAAAATTGATTATACATATATCAAGCTCCAATCAGTTTCTTTCTTCAAACCAAAACAAAACCGCATTGACCGAACCTCGGTTTGATTTAGTTCGGTAATTTTGGTTCGGTTTGATTACCCAGAACTATTTGAAACATATAAAAGAAATCAAAAAGCTGATAATTATTTTATTTCAGATAACAAATTCAAAGAAAAAAACAAACAAAAACATGCAAACTTGGCAAACAAATCAATGAAAAAGCAAACAAGAAACAAAAGAAAAAAAACCAGAAATTACAAGTAAAAGAGAATTTGAAGAATCACATTTTCTTAAGATTATATGCAATTGAGAGCTGCCTTATTAGCTTTTTTCGAAATCAAAGCACTTTGCATCGCCAAATGCATCTCAATCTGCATCTTCTCCATTTCTCTTTGAGCCTCTAACATTGAAGCTAACTCTGAATTCACCGAGCTTTTGCTTCCTTCTCCTTTTTCTTCTTTCTTTGTCTCTTCCTCTTTCTTACATGAGTGTAAATGCTTAGCGTAATCACATTCCTTGCAATAATACGACCACACATTATCCGGTATAATATCTTCACAAACATCACATCTCGAAACTAAACCGGGTTGATTATAAGGAGAACCATAAAGAAGAATGAGTGGATGTACGTGATCTTCACGCTTCACTGTTTCAGGCATTGAAACACATCCGGCATGTACATCGTACTGACAAACGGAACAGTTGTACGTGAAACTTGATCCGTACTCGCCGCAAGCTTGACACGTGTACGTTGACTTTGTGGAATAGAGTAAAGTCAAAGAGTGGGTTTGGTGAGATTTGTGGTTGATTTCACGTGGAAGGTCAAAACATGACTTGTGCAAGAAGTAATCGCAATCTGATGACTTTGTGCATTTGAAAGTTGCACCAATCAGATCGAGATCGCTACCTGAGCAGATGATTTCGTCTTTCGCTTCGCATTTGTGACTGCGCAATGGATGGTTGTGACTGGGGTGCCTCACCGATTGTCGTGAAGACATTGTAATTTTTATTTTTTATGTTCTTGATTTAATTTGGTTATTTGAGAGGTTTTGTGATTGTAACTAGCTTAGGGTTTCAAACTATTTATAGTGAAAACTGGAGACGACTTTAGTGATTATAAGTCTTGTTCTTGGATTTGACTATTAAACCAAGTTGTAGTTTATAGTAATTAACTATATACTTGGGAGAATAAAGTCACGGTCGATGGTTCACACTTGGGATTCAAAGTTAAGTGATGCGTTATGCATTCCCGATCATATTCACGCATCTGAGTTTTTAGTATATGTTATAATTAGTTAATCAATTGAAATTAAAGACTTCAAAATATCAGATTATCATCATCAAGTTGGAATTAAATACAATAACGTTGACATTGTGACGGGTGTGAATGTCAAATTAATCACAATGCTTGACTCCAAGGCATTACTGCAATCTACTCTTTCCCTTTCGTGCGGTTGCGGTTTTTCTTTTGGATAGACTAACAACCAAAAATATAAATAAATACTACTGTTTAAGTTAATATTTTATTTGGTTGCTACGGTTAAATTGTTAATATATACTCTTTCCGTTTTCATAAAAAATATCTTCTTAGAGATGAATTTTTGTTTCTAAAAAGAATATCATTTTCTGTTTTCAATGCAGCTTTCTAAACTAATTTCTAGAAAAATTCCTCATTTAAATTTTAAAAAATTTGTATTTAAGTCATTTTTAGTTACTCAAAAATACATTAAATAGAAACATAGTTGTTGTATATCTTAACAATTGTTTTTAATATGTGTCAAAACGACAGGTTGTATGATCCATAAATTGTAATCGAATAGCAGATATGTTTGGCAAAGTTAGCTCATAGTCAGTATGTTTCTTCTCAGATTTTTCATTATCTCCCTACATGTTTAAGAGGCTGTTTATTCAACGATTACGTAAACACTTTTAAAGTAATTATTTGACGTTAAAACCCAATAGCAAGTTTTATGAAACGGAAGAAGTATGTATCTTGATTGATTCGATTATGTTACATTCCCAAATTTGATATCTTCGTGTGTGAGATGAAGGGATCAGGAATAGAAGTAGTCATAATATAAAGATTTGGAAAAACAATTAAGGATTTTTTACTTTTTAGCAAAAATAAACAACAATTAAGGATTGCTCGAGTGATTTGGTTAAAGACAATATAATCACTGAGGAACACTAATGGAAACTCAGCCATGCAAAATAACTTGTCATTATTATGTAGGAGGTTCACAGGATTTGAATTGCGATTCATTCAGATATGATTTTCACAAATGGTCTTATGTATAAATTTGTATATTCAGACAATGTGATCACAACTACTTACGATGAAACTCGGTTTCTTACAATAACATGTCGCAGGTTGAAGGAAACGATGAAATTTGTATTTTTAACTAAGAAATCTTATGAAATCTCAGGTGAAACTTAAAAATCTAATTCTTAAGATGTTTTCAATAGCATAGGATTTTATTGTAAATTTTAAAATCATTAATCCAATAACACTGAATTTTAAAAAATATTTTAAAATTCATATTTCAATAATACATAATTTATTATTTTAACTCAAATCTCTCCAAATGCTCAGTTCAATACATCTCTTTTAATTAAAGCAAAAAGGCAAATAGATAACAAATGACGAGTTCACATTACAGTACATCATATAGTGCCAGAGTTAAAATATATTCAAAGAAACCATTAAAAATAAATATGAAAAACCTAAAAGTAAATAACATTTTATGAATACTATAAAATTCATACTTCTAATAAAACTTTATTAGTTTTATCTTCTCTTTTTTTCTAGGTAAAAACATTTGAAAGAAGTCTTAAATTTAGTAAAATATATAAAAACTATGAAATCCATGTTTTTAATGTATAACAGAAAAATGATTTTCGTTTTCCCGAATATGCTAAGAATGAAAAGATAAAATTTGATATTTAATGAAAGATTACAATATTATATCTTATAGGAAAAAAAATGGAAACTAGAGTCCTTTCTGTATTGATGCATTTCCTTTCTTATCAACAAATACAAAAGGAATAAAACATTTTTTTTTGGGGAAAACGAATTGAATAAGGATTAAGGAAACGGTTGTTGAAAGAAATTATTATTGTTCAATCAAGGATAAGTGTTATAGTTACTAAACAATTTCATAATTTTAAGGGCGTCAACTAACCTCTTTAAGGTATATGTGGATCAGCCCCTACGTACATAGTTTCTAGTCAAAAAGTTTTTTTTTTTTGTCAAACAGATTGGTTTTGTAGATTAAACGCAGTTACACTCCACATACGAAAAATGGTTCCTGAGAGAAAATGTTGGATATATAAAGAAAGAACAATAAATATGTCAAAACAAAATGGCTTAAATCAATATTGTGTTTGCATTGTATATAGTAGAAAACTTAGGGAAGTTAAAAAACATTCTGGTTGGTAAAACACCATTACAAACCAAAATGTTTTTGAACTTCCATAAATTTTCACTATATACTATGCAAACAATTAGTTTTAATAAATATTTAAATTTATATTTGAATCTTTTCAAACAATCACACACTTTAGTTTCTGTCTAATTTTGCAGAGTTATTATAAATACATATCATATCTAATTATCATTCCGCAATTTGGAATAAAAAATATACCGTATCTTCAAAAATTAAATTTGTAGTGAAATCTAGAATATTAATCCTGAAATCGTAATGGTAAGATTATTTCTACTTTTGCAAAAAACATGGTAATGGTAATCTTCCTCTCAACTAATTCGACATATCTATAGGATTTCTTCTAGGATTTGGTGATTTATTTTTAAACAAAAAGGGAGATTTTGTATTTAAAAACAGCCATTGATTCGATTTTATTTTATTTTCTTAAAAATAAAAATATCTTTGAATCAAAATAAAATAATTATTAGTTATATATATATATGGAAGATCCATTAACGGTAAGAAAAGAAAAAAAAATATTCTTCAATCACAAGACATAATATTGGCCTATAAATAAGGGCTTCTACCTAAGGTCTAGAAAATCACAGAACATATTCATTTTAATAAAATTTATAATTGATACTACGAGCTAGACAAAGACAAAATGTGCATCACAAAGACTTTTTTACTCTTAATAATATTGACAGCTTCTTTGTCCAATTACAACGTCTTGGCTTCTGGTATGTTTTTTTTCTACGTTATTAATTTCTAATTAGATTTTTCATCATTTGAAAGGCAAGAACGTTGATATGTATGTGTGTACATAAATAATGTATATACATACATATATATATATATGATTATATTTGTTATACATTTGGTGATCTTGTTGAGATGCAGAGATAAATCCTGCTGGGAGAATTGGTGATGAATGCAAGCGTACGTGTTCCACATCGTACGGAATCGCTAAATGTGACGCCGAGTGTAAGAACAATGGGTATTCTGGGGGAAAATGTCTTACTCCTTCTCCTTCGGGACCTCTTAGATGTTGTTGCAACTAGTGATGTATACAAACCGATCTTGTCTTAGCATTTTCATGATTTATGTTTTTTTCTTTCTCTTGTTGATTTTCCATAAATCACATATGCAATAAAAATATATAATTTCTTATTATTAGTATTATTATGATTACTAGGATGCAGATTCATGCGATGTCATGGAGAAAAATATCATATTTTAAAATTCGTTATATCAAATTTATATTAATAATTTATAAATTTAATAAGTATATATTATATATTGTAACATATTTAATTTCAATTAGTTTTGAATAAACATACATTGGAATTTTTAATGTAAAATAAAAAATTATGATAAAAGACGTAATCAAGAGATAGTTTCACTATTTTTTTTTTTAAAAGTAAATGAAAATAGAAAAGAATAGCGTAAAAAATTGGGAAAAAACCTTAAAAACATCCAACACCATTTGCTAAAAAAATACACGAATTATTAAGGCTTCCCAAAAAATATCCACACTAAAACTTAAAACTTATAAAACCACAAACTTTCAAAATTCGATAGTTTGACTACGAGATTTTGACTCCGTTACTTCTATTAACGGTTTCTGTGCAACATCGTTTAAACTCTTAACGGAGTTAAAAAAACTCAATTTTTTCCAATTCGCGTTTTCACCCAATTCATGAACCCTAAAAAAAAATTTCTTCAATTTCCAGAATAATTCGGTGAAATAAACTTTGGGCAAATCAATTTCACATCTGAAAACACTTAGAAAGTTGATTGGCGGCATCGAATCCGGATAAGATGAGGTAAATTTTTGTTTATGGGTGTCTAATCAATTCGGGTTTTGATTGAATGGAATTGGAATTGGGAATTTTCAATTTTTGGTGCAGCATAGTGGAAATAAGAGTGTGAAGTCTAATGTATGGGCTCACACTAATTTGGCAAAGACAGTGGCAGGATGAGTTCAAATATAAATTCTCATCAGACAGTTGAAAAACTGTGTCAACAAATGGTGGGGAACGCCAAATAAAGGCAGACACCAAGATGGAGGAGGAGACAATATTGAAGATGGAGGAGGAGAGAATACTGAAGATGGAGATGTCAAGTACGCAGCAGCTTCTGCAAAACAAAATTATTTGGTAGCTATTAGAAAAATAATAGCGCAACAATGAAGAGAAGCTATTGAACTTGGTCTGCAGCAAGAATTTGGTTCAAAAAGACAAGACAAGAAATATCAAGCTCTCTTGTCTCAGATCTTCAAGAATTGAATGACAAGGGATTGGGTTACTGATTCGTCCTGAATTTGCTTTTTAAGTTTAGAATTGAATTCTCTTTTCAAATTATGCTCTGTTATTTGTAATTCGCAAGTTCTTCAACTCCTGCAACTATGTATTTTGTTTGTAACCCAAAAGATCTGCAACTATGTATTTTGTTTGTAACCCAAAAGATGAAGAATTGGAAAAGCATTAATTGAGTTCAAGAATCTGGAAATTGAAAAAAAAAATTTTGGGTTCATGAATTGGGGGAAAACACGATCACTCGTACGCGTTGCTTTCCGGTGTGAATGTGACACACTGAATACTTTATGGGATATGATTGATTTTAGTTTAATATTTCATTTTTGCTTGAAAAACACCTATGAGAAAAGGATCAAATTTTGTATTGTCCTTCCTTATGAATAAATAATTTCGACTACCCTCACTTATATAAAAGATAAATTTGCTCTTAATGATCTCTGAAAACAGGTTATATAATTTTAATTGTAAGTGATACCAAGCCAAACACTATGACTTAGTGGTAACATATTTGTTACGGCTACCATTCTTCACACTGTCAACATATATGAACAATGGGTATAACTCGATATAACTGATATACAACTGGGTACCCAGTTATACCCATTTATACTATCCAGTTGTCCGAGTAGATATAGTATCCAGTTGTACCGATTAGTCCAAATATGTATAATACAACTAGGTATAATTAGTATCCAGTTGTACCCAAAAGGTATTTTCATCTTCACAAGGTTATTGGAGGGTATTCTCAAATTGACACAAATGAAGAGGTGTAGTAAGAAAAGGTTTTCACAGAAAAGGACATCTCAGATTAACGCCGATCAATGGCTCATATGCCCCTCAAGTTAAAGAATTTTTCATATGTCCTTGATCAATCTTTATATCCCCTCTCCTTTATAATATTTGTAAAAACTCGAAAATACCCTTCACTCAATTTGAGAATTAAAATTTGAATATAGTTGTACCAAGTATTACCTAGTTGTACCAATGCAAAGATAAGACTCGAACCCTCAACCTATTTACAAGAGTCGTTACCATCTGAGCTATCATGTTTTTCTTAGTATCATTTACAATTACAAATATATGTACTTAGATTTCTCAAATAATTGTTCAAAATTGTATCTATTTGTACCACACACTAGGGTACAATTAGGGGTAATTGTACCAAATAAAATACCAGTTGTACTGGTTGCACCTAGTTGTACCACACACTAGAGTACAACTAGGGGTAATAGTACCAAATAAAATACCAGTTGTACTGGTTGTACCACAAATAGCAGTACCGTAAGTTTAAATCATCTGAACTACTGTGTTTTTCTTGGTATCTCTTACAATTACAACTATATAACTCGATTTGGTCAATAATCAGATTTCATTAAGGATAAAATCGTAATTTTATTACTTTTTATTAAAAAAAAAAGAAAAAAAAAAGAGGGACATATGAGAAAAATTCTTTGACTTGAGGGGCATCTGAGCCATTGATCCGATTCCTAAGGCAACTTTTCTTCAACATTTTTCTATTCTGCGATTTTTATCAGCTGGCGTCGATTCCGTAAAACATAATGAAGAGCACGAAATTATTGTTTATTATATGGAAAAAATGTCATTTAAATTACGGATTTTCAAATTTATGCAATTTAAAACATGAACTTTGTACTACATCGTTTAAAGCATTAACTTTCATTGACTAGGTTTTTAGACATCAAATTTCGTTGACTCAGCCAAATTGGACATAACGTTAGATCCACTAACAGAGCCATTAACATACGTTACTTTGTTGTTAAAGACTCCTTGTTAGTGAAAAAATCACGTCATTTTCAAGCGATCTTTAATGTTATTTAAATCACAAACTTTCAAATTTAAGTCATTTAAAATATGAACTTTGTTTTAGGTCATTTAAATCATCAACTTTCATTGACTAGGCTTTTTAGACATCAAATTTCGTTACTTTGACGTTAATAACTCTTTGTGAAACGAAACCCTATGCATCAAGTTTCGTTTGGAGATTTTAATTTAATAACTCGCCTGAACCAACGACGCCAAGCGGAGGAACCGAGGTTCTAGGCGGAAGAAGAGAGGTCGAAAACCTAAAAATAAGGACAATTTTCAGATGATGTCGTTGCAGCAACAAAGCAGTGGTAAAATGAAAGAAAGTGGGAAGAAAATACCACAACAGCCGAGTGTCGACGAGAAGTACTCTCAGTGGAAAGGTCTCATCCCCATTCTCTACGAGTGGCTCACCAACCATAACCTCGTCTAGCCTTCACTCTCTTGCAGGTCCCAAGTTTTTTTTCTTTTTTTCTCTTCTAGGGTTTCGGTTAAAATTGTACCTTCCGCTTAATTTGTGTTCCTGGATTTTCTTGTAGATTTTTTTCAGGCGAGCTATTAAATTAAAATTCCCAAACGACACTTGATGCCTAGGGTTTTGGTTAACAAAGAATCGTTAACGACAAAGTAACGAAACTTGATGCCTAAAAAACTTAGTCAACGAAAGTTGATGGTTTAAATGGCCTAGTACAAAGTTCATGTTTTAAATGGCCTAAATTTAAAAGTTCGTGATTTAAATGACATTAAAGATCGCCTGAAAACGACGTTGTTTTGTCACTAGTAAAGAGTCTTTAACGACATAATAAGGTCTGTTCGTTTTGTCACTAGAAAAGAGTCTTTAACGACATAATAACGTCTGCTAGTGGCTCTTGTAGCGGATTTAACGTCATGTCCAGTTTGGTTGGGTCAACGAAACTTGATGCCTAAAAACCTAGTCAAGGAAAGATGATACTTTAAATGGCTTAATACAAAGTTCATATTTTAAATGGCCTAAATTTGAATGTTCGTGATTTAAATATCCATTAACAAAAAAAAAATTGTTTATTTTGGAGTTGCAACACCTCCGACGCTGCCATTAAAAAATACAGCGACCATTATCTTCATTAAGGAGCACTTTTTTTTTAAGTTCAACACTCTTTTGCTCAGAAACATAGTAACAACTACGCCTCCATTCTTTTGTCGCAGCCTCCTTTGTTGGATTAGTTGAATATTTTTAGATTCAAAGAAAAACGAAAAAATTTGAACTTCTTTTGGCCTTTTTACTTCGAATGGATGTGGTGGATGGGACGGATAAAATCATTAGGGGACTAAACTATTTATTTTTTTAGGCAGACCATATTTCGTTGCGATTTTACTTTATTTCTTTGTAAAAGTGGATCACAGTTAATCCGCAGTAGTTTTTTTTTTCTATCTGAACTATTACAGACTATAATTTATGAATGGTATATAAAAAAATAGTTTAATCCGTAAATGGTTTTGTCTGCTTTATCCGTTGTATTTATTCGAAGCCTTGATATAATCCGTTAACAGAATGGAAAAAAAAACCCCGGAAATTACAGTTTAATGGAAAAAGAAAAAAAAAATCAAATTGCAAATAACCCACCAAACAAACAATTGAGGTTACACTTATGGGAACTCTTCGATTCTAAGTTGCCCTCTCCATCTCTCTCACTGGACTCACTTCGAAACCCTAAACTCAGGAGCTCTCCTTGGCCGCTAGATCCTCATCATTGGTCAGATTCTCTCTCACCCTTGTCTTTTTCACCTTCTTGATCGAAAATGACATCTCTTTTTTGTTCTCCTCGTTTTTTGAGCTCAAAATTTGGGTGTTTCAATGTCTCCCTGTTATTTTGATTAGGTTTCAATGAGAAGTCCTATTCGAATTCCCCCTGTCGATAACTCGGAATTAATCAGAAGGTTAAGGAGGACGACATTCATCAGTAGGATTATGAATCCTGAAGTTCAGAATGTTGTGTCCCTAATTTTAATGATGCCTAAACTCTGGAGACTAGAGGATCGAGTTGTTGGGAGAGACTTAGGATCGGGAATGTTCAGGTTTGATTTCAAGATAGAGGAAGATATTCTGGAGGTGATGACAATGGAGCCTTTTCATTTCAATCACTGGATGGTTTCTATTGTAAGATGGGAACCGATTATACACCAAACTTACCCAACAGACATCACATTTGGGGTCAGAATTGTTGGTGTTCCTCCACATTTCTGGACTGATGAGAATTTCCGGAAAATTGGGGATGAGCTAGGCACGGTTCGAGAAGTGGATGAAGATGATGCCATGGTCAAAGTGACTATCGACGGGTTTACGCCATTGTGCTTTGAATTGCCGATTCAATTTGAAAAGGGTGGTGAGGAGGTGGTGGTGAAGATGGAGTACGAAAAGCTTTTTGGTTACTGTGGTTCTTGTTTTAGTCTTCGTCATGATGAAGAATCTTGCCCGGGAACCGACTTGCGCAAACATGTTTTGAGGAGATTTCGAGTCAATCGAACTAAGATAGTTCACATTTGGGATTCAAAGTGAAGAGATGCATGCAACTATTTTCCTATCTCATTCAAATATCTGAGTTTTCATTATGTATGTTGCAAGATATCAAAAATGAAAGTAATGATTTCGAAATGTCAGTTTCTTTGTTAATCCTCAAATGTCAAAACTCAATACAATGGACCAAATCATCATCTTTTTTAATTTCCCTTAATCCCTGAACTAAACCAAAACTGGTTGGATCTTTCTAGTAAAAATTCTAAGAATAACACAAGTTAAAAAAACCATGGGTTACCAAGTTTTCTCCTTGTCATTTCCTAATATACTCAGTCACTCACAACTTGGGACAAGGATTTAAGGATTTATGTACCTTTACTACTTAGCTTGCGAGTTCCCGAGCATTTTTTACTGCGGCGACAGAGTAATACAATCTCCAAAGCAATATGTTGTCCTGAAGCAGACATTTGTTTTGAATTGTGTTATAATCTCCAAAGTATTATGTTTGTCCTGAAATGAGTCTATGTCAGATTTTCTGATGCCTTACTTCCTCCTCCAAGTTGACTATAACCTCATCAGGCATTTCTTTCCCAAGAGCTACATATTGGTTTTTGATGATTCCAGCAACGCGTTCAAGATTTTTCCCAGGTAGCTCCTTAATTGATTTCGTAAGATCTCGCTTCTCTCCACGGGTCATAGGTCTGTTGATAGTACATTACAAAACAACACATAAGTCTATGGAGAGAATGAGAGATAAGAGACTGTATATTATACCTGCATGTGGTGACCACATTGTCAAGCATTTTCTCAAGTTGCTGCTGCATGTCGCTCATCTAGTTAAAGCAGAGAGAAAAAAACATAACATTAGATGTTTCGGGAGCTCGAGATGTTAATAGAAGAAGAAAGTTCGTTAGAGCATTACTTTGGCAGTTAGATCACTCGAGTGCTTGCTCAATATCTCCTTGACAAGATTAGGGTCAGACTTCATAAGTAATTTTATATCATCCTCCACCTAAGGAAACAAAAAAAAGATTTCATAAACATCTATCAGACGAAGAATGCAAGAACCGTATTATGATACGGATTACAGTATCACGTAGATATGGGTGTTTTCCGTTTTGCATTTGAATTAAAGTTTTGGTATTTTCTTAAATCTCTTTCTCACCTTTTTAAACGCAGGATCCTCAGGAATCACACTCTGAATTGAGTTTTTTGTTACTCAATTGAGACATCAGGTGCAGTGAATCAACACGTGACTGCATCTGCAAACGAATTGCATATTTAATATTGATGTCTCTGCGTCATCAAACCAAATCTAATTTCCGGAATAATTCAATGTACCTCATCAACCTCTGGAATGGAATCCAGCACGCACTGCCTTAACAACGCATTCAACTTCTCGGTTTTGAGATCTGACAACTCAGCTCCTATAATTTCAGTAGAAGCCTTCCTAGTAGCTTCACGTTTATGTAGAGGAACCTTCTCTTCTTCAGACAAAAGCTCTTCTACTTGAGCTCTATAGTAGCCAAAAGAGTCTGGTCCAGTTCTGCTGCTCTCCAATGAAGGAGACGTTTCTTCCGCTGCTCTTTTAGTCATAACTGTTAACAATCCAAATGCAAATATCAGCACCAAAACAGACACAAGCTAGATATAGAAAAAAAGCAACACAAATCTTCACTAAAACTCAATATGTCAAATGTAGGATATGAGCCAAAAGATTTAGGCAAAGCCTCCCTTTAACCCAAGTCTCACTTAGAGAAACAGGTTAATTGTTGGAAGTTGATTTCCTTATTGATCATAAGAGACCCTTATATAGGTCAAAATACAATCAATCATAAACCTAAACCGAAACGGAAGAGTACTTTAGCCCTAAACCTGAAAAGGAAAAACACCAAAACCTTAATCCGAATCAATGAATCGTATTCTAGGTCTTGAGATCAACTACAAGTCTACATCAGTTCATCAAATATGATATTCAAAAGCCTAAGCAAACTATTAAGTAAGAGATATTACAAATCATTGATTTTGGGATGGAAAAGCTACAAAATTACCAAATTCTAATGCAGCAAGATTGTGACCTAAATCACATGGTGAGAAACTATTCATCCATCAATTTCACAAGTATAATCACTCTAAACATTGAGAGATTGATGAAAATTTCACAGTGTTATACAAGAACTCAAACAAATCGAATCCACCATGAAAACAACGGAGAAAGATAGAAATCGTTTGATATTGGAGCATAGGCATATATCTACATTAGTTTAGGTAAAAGGAAACGATACTAGACGAGCGATTTTGAAATCACCATTGACAAATAGCTAGCGAAGTTTTTTTTGTATTTAGATAAAAAGAAGAGAAAGGCAAAAGAAGAAGCGAGAAGGAACCTCGCGGACTATGGAATCCTGACGAATCGGAGAATTCGCCGGAGATTAGAATCACAGGCGAGCTAAAACCACCGGAAAATCAAAAGAACCGTTAACACTGCAATTCAAGTAAAATAGATTTTTTTATACTCTTATGCAATCTTGATGATCTTTTAGCCGACGATTAGACTAGACTGCATGCCGTTTACATGGCTGACACACAAAAAAAAACAACACACTGCATGACGTTTTTGGTGGAGACAAAACGCACATCACACGTGTGCCGCCGTGATAACCACGTCCGTTAGGCCGTTATATACAGTACATGTTTTTTTTAATTATTATTCAAATGGTACAGTGTACACCCTCCACTGTAGGGCCTACAGAGTCGTGAATCGGGACTTTTATTTTTGGAAAAAAGAGGACTTTATTTTTACCCATTTTAATTAGTTTTATTATTTGTTGTTTATTATTTTTTTTATTATTTTTATTATTAAGTAGAGAATTGTTTGGATATATGAATAAGTATAGAGATGTGAATCATTAAGCCTTTTAATAGACGAATCCGTTACTTGTGCTTAAAACATCGAACATACGACTGAATTCGATCAAGTCCACTAAATTTGGATTGGAATAGCGAAGACCCTCTAAAGCAACTAGAAGTTTCCACTCACCAACAGGGGTACGTAGACAAACAAAAACTTAACCTCTACATCAAATTCATCAAATCTTTGGAAATGAATGGAACCATCAATAGAGATCAGGCTTTGTGCTCGCGGTATTGGACAATGGCTTCAGGTTGAAGACGACCTGTGCAGATTTTATGAACCGTTGAAAAGAGCGGAAACATCTTGAGCCACCCACAATGGTTCAACACCTCGTAGACCTCTCTCGCAGTCGAAACACCCTGTAATAAAGAATCAGACACAGAGAAACAGACATAACTAAGAGTATAGATTCTTCAGAAGATATCACTAAACAATAGAGTATATAATTTGGTGTTCTACCTGTAGCTTTTGACCTTGTAACATCTCTGCTTCAAGCTCATCAAAAGACCTGTGACGTGTTACACCACAAAACAATCAAAACACAACCTAGAAGCAGTTGAGGTGAACTGGAGATCGATTTGATTAACAAAGTTAAACCTTTTTCCTCCGCTTTTTGCAAATGCTTCTGCAACTCTTCGGTTTCGTCCTCCTGCTGTAGTAGTCAATGAAAGGATAGTTAAAAGAGAGTCCAATGTTACAATGGAGACAAAGAAAAGCAAAGATAACTCGGGTTTTGTTGAGTCATTACAGCAAGTTGTTATGACATCTGCCACACCACAGCTCTCGAAGAAAGTACTGTTTTTAACAGATGGAAACAGAAGCTTTGAGAGTGCTTTCATCTCTCTTAGACCAATCCTCATGATTGCAGCCTAAAGATGACTTAAAAGTAATTAGCTTGAGACCTCTAGGAACTACTTAAGTTTCTTGAAAAGAAACAATAAAAACTTCATTTTAACTTACCTTTGTGTTATTACCCATTTCCAAACCGTCCACGAAACCCGCTGCAATAGCTACTACATTCTTCAAGGTACCACACAACTCTACTCCTTCAACATCATGAACCTAATTTCAACACAAGCCTTATTGTTATGACCAAGCTCTATATCAAATTCCATCCTAGATGGTAACAACTTAGCCATTCAACAACCGAGAACAAAATTTCAAGAAACATGAAAAATTCATACTGGTGTGACCATAAAATATGGGGTACTAAACAACTGAACCCATGTGTCAGCTATTTCTCTATTCCCTCTATATTCAACCCTCTATATCCAACCGTTGCTTCACTAAACTTCTCCACAGCAATCTGTATTACAGTACAAGTCACAACAATGTAACAAAACAGAAATTACCAAAGATTACACAAATTGGATCATTTAAAAACCTCGTTTGCAATGTTTGCGCCCATAAGAACACAACAATTGACACCAAGTTGCTTGGAAATAAGACTTGAGATCATACAAGGACCTTCCTTCTTCACTTCCATTCCTTTAACAAGAGATATAGCCTCAACCTCTCCTGTTACTTTTCCTTTTAATCTATTGCATATACCATCCATGAACTGATGTGGCGTAACAAAAACCAACATATTTGCTTCCTTCACTGCATCACTAAAACCCATCAATTTTCAAGAATCTAATCAGATCATATAAAGTGAGGTGAGAGTCACTAACCTGCATTTTCAAGGTCAGGATCCGCAACAACATTTCTTCCTAGCTTAATCCCAGGGAGATACTTAACATTTTCCTACTCAAGAAACCAATAAAATGGTTAGCCAATGGAAGAAACTAAGAATCATAAATTAAAAAATCATTATTTTTGTCTTACATTGGTCTTGTTGATAACATCAGTGAGCTTCTCACCATTTGGTAGAACTTCCTCAAACACCCACATTCTCACTTCATCTGAAAATTATTGAGTTTTTAGTCAAAAGATTCAAAATTGAACAATTCTCAACAACAAAAGACAAGATTTAGCCCAAGTTTTCTATTTTAAACAGATAAAGTTTTGATTTTTACGAAACGGTCTATAAACAAAACCAGCATTGAGATTACAATGACACAAAACCAAATCATCAAATCCCCAAAAATGTTAAATTTGATGAACAAAAGGAATCTGAATAGAAAAAGAATCGTTATTTTACCATGAAAAGAAGGAAGCTTGAGAGCATTAGAAGCAATGAGTTTAGCAGCAACACTTCCCCAGTTACCACTTCCAACGACCGTAACCTTAGATTTCAAATCCTCATCACGACATTCACCATTGCCATGTCGGGTTTTCTCAAGAACAGGAGACATAGATGGAGAGAGAGAAAAGAAACGAGAGGAAGAGGGAAGATAATGAGGATGTGAAACGGAGAAGACAGAGAAGAAGAATGATCGGAGTCGCATGGAAGATGGAGAATGAAATAGGAGAGACACGTTGCGAGAGAGAGAATGGTACGTGTACAAGTAACAGTAATGTCTTCAATTCTATCAGCAGCCATTTTTGGATGGTTGGGATCTTGGCGATCTGCTCTATGTTCCTCTTCCTCTCGTTTTTTTAATATCTTTTCCTAATATACTTACAAAAAAAATTAATGAATTTATGTTTCTAAATTAATATTTGTGTGTATTGTTGTTTACCAAAATAAAAATAAAGAAAAGATATTTTAGTTAGCATTAATTTCAAAAAAGAGAGTATTTTTCTGGTAATGAGTTTTCCATATATATTGAAACGTAAAAAATTATATGAGGTTATATATATTTTTAATGCAATTTTATTTTAATACTCTCTCTGTTTTGTAAATATTTTTTAATTTGTTTCACACATGTTAAGAAAATAATTAAATTCTGTTTTATACTTCATTAATATAGTCTATAATATTTTTATTTATCAATACATTAAAAATTAAACTGTGATTTTTATCAAATATTTACTTTGAAAATCAAAAACAACACTTAATCTAAAATAAATAAATAAACCAATCCTAAAATGACAAGTTGACACTTATTTATAAACAGAGAGAGTATCATCTACAATATTTTGACTATTAAGAATAATATCAATCGTAATTACATTCAAACCCTTTTTAACATAACATTTTCTTAACAAGTTAATTTTAACAATACAAGGACATAGATGTTTTTGTTTTTATTTTTGTTTTTGTTTTAAAAGGTGATATATGTTTTTTTGTTTAAAGGTGATATAGATGTTCTGTAAGATAACGTGTTAATTTTCTTATTAATGGCTTGAAACTTTAAAAAAATGAATGTGCAATGTTGATTGTTTTTGCAAGAATTTGATTTCACCTTTTAATTTGCTTGTGTTTTTGAGCAATTATTTTGTTTTTAATCAATTTTAACTGGAAGTTGGCATTGATGCTTTTTCTTTTGTACTATTAAAAATTGTCATAGATGTTTTGTAAAGATAACGTGTGTAACTTTCTTAATAATAGCTTTAAACTATATAAAAACAAAGTGGAGTGTCGATTGTCTATGCAGAGATTTTAATTTTTTTGCCTTTCAAGGCATGTATGTTTTGAGCATTTTTGTAAACCAATCGTTGGATAGTAGAAGAATATGCACTACAAAAATACAGGAAATAGATATGGTTAAAGTCACTTGGAAAAACTTGTGGTGCCTTCCGAATATCTTTTTACGCTTAAATCAAAATGAGATTTGAAAAGGTTTAGGTTAAAAAAAAACATAAATGATTTCTGAATGTTCTTACTTCTTAATTAGTTTTCAGGACTTTAATGTTAATTTCGTATTTCTCAGTTCCTACACATTGATCATTATCATTAATAAATGCAGTTTAGACGTTAAAAAATATTATTTTCGTATGTTTCAAGATTTTCTAAGGAATGAAGAGATGTTTCAAACTCTTCTTCTATGATGTGTCTAATGAGTAATAATTTTTTTTTTTTTTTTTGTCAAACCAATATATATATATATATATATATATATAATTTATTTTAATCGAGTTTGGATATGGGATTACCGAGTCATGTGGTGGATTGACCAAATATTTGTCGGTCTTTTGCATGAGCTAAGAGCATATACAATGGAGAGAGATCCATTGAATCTCTCAAACAAACAAAAATAATTTAATATAAATTAATTATATAATTAAATTTTAAAATGTTAAGAAAATTGAACCAGTGAATAAAGACAATGTTGAAAGAGTCTCTTATGAGTCTCTCAAAGGTTCTCAAATGAGAACCTCATCTCATTTTTTTCTTAATTTTTCTTATTATTTTTATTTTTTAATCAGGAGAAACTAGACTCCAACTAATCATGCTCTAAGTATGGGTTAATTAGATTTATGTGTGGCTAGTTTTATGTGGTTAACTGTTGTAATGATGTCTTCCATATTTCTTCGAAAATAATGCATAATTTATCCTATCATCTTTTCTATTTCGCTTGGAAATATTATTTTGGACAAACTTTCTATTTCGAAGTCCACATGTCATATCATGATTGGTTGATATCAATAGAAAACTTTTATCCCCAATATTTTACATACAGATATTATAAACAATTTTTTAGGCAATTTATATAAGGTCTTCCATTTTAAAATTTGTAATCTAGTTTGGTAAATTCGACACAACAAACGAGTATGTACTGTTATCAATTAGTTTTGTCCACCAATTACTGTTATCAATTAGTTTTGTCCACCAATTTCTAACAAGTATCAGGTGACGTTACAGCTCTAATATAACCCACAGTTCGAAGTTGTCAATATGCTTAAAATATATTTAACCATATTCTAAAAACTGTGAAACAGTGTACAGAAGAAAAAAAACTGCTTATGATTCAAATATGGCTAAAAAAACAAAAACACAGACAAACTCTAAACAAACACTTGGTTGTTAATTACCAAACATATCCATCTCCTGATATCTTTAAATTCCCAATTTATTCCCCCATTTTTTTCATTCATCCTTCTGAGTACTTTTCTTTTAATCTTAACACCAACAAAAACTCTATATTTTTTCATACTATTAACATATAAATTATACAGCCAAAAGACCCATTATTAAATCAAAAAGAAGGGATCAATCTATACAAAAATATAAAAATGTCTCGACATTTCTCTTTCGTATTTCTTCTCATAGCTCTTGCTTTAGCCGGTGGAGCTTACGCGGCTGATTCATCGTCACCTTCTCCACCAACGACGCCAAGCACCACCGAAAAATCTCCTCCGGCGACTCCCACCGGGTTTAACTCAACAAACGGTCTAGATTACTCCGATTACGAAGTCCCCATGAATCTAGCGCCGGAAGGAGTCGAAATCGTGGGAGATTACGTGCCAGTTCCAATCTCAGATAAAGAAGATGATGAGCTTGAAAGTGAATCAAATCAGCCTAAAAGCTCTTCTTCTTCTTCTTCTTCTTCTTCTTCTTCTTCTTCTTCTTCTTCTTCTTCTAATTCTTTTTCTTCTTCTGCTTCTTCTTCTTCATCTTCCTCCTTCGTCTTCGTCTTTGTCGTTGCTGTTGGTTTATTTTTGTTTTGAGAGTTGATAAAACGATATCATTTTGGCGCATAATCCATTAATTGTATGCATGCAACGTAAATTAATTGGTTTTCTTTTCTCCAAATTGATCGTTTCTTCTTCTTCAAATCACAAACTCATACACTAAAACCAACAAAATTAGGGGAAAAAAAACAATTATAGCTCGGATCGTACGTAAATATACATATATATATATATTTATTTTATTAGTTCTCTTTTACAATAAACAAAACTAGGTTATAAAAAAGAAAAAATGTATTTAACAAAAAAAAATGTGAGGAGATTATATATGCGATCATATTCTAAGGAAATTATAAAAGCCTTTTCCCGAATAAATGTTTTTACAATTTTTCAATTAAAATTTTCAAACATGATGAGTATTTAATTTTTTAATTTAAATTATACTTTATACGTTCCTTAGAGATGAATGTTTTAAGTTTTTTTTCCACAAAGATAAAAGTTTTGTGTTTTTAATGTAAAAATTTTGTTTATTTATCAACTTTATCCATATTAATTAAAATTAACTAGTTATATAAAAATAATAATATTTTTATGAGGATATATTTGGTATTGTATGTTTGTTTTTAAAATGTGTGAAGAAGAGAGTATTATAGTTGTCTTTTATAAACAATACTTGCTTTTGTGTTGTCGGTTTGCACGCGTGCGATATAATATATAGTTATTTACCGTTAACTTTCACCATATTATAATGATGGAAAAGAAGGCATGAACACATTAAAAGTTATTAAGTAGTAGTTGTAGAAGCTAATTTTATAACAATACATCTAAGTCTAACCTACAACTATAGTTATACCTACGTGTAAACATATGGCTTGTTTTCTCTTTAACAAAGATAGAAACATGGCTTGTTTTTTTCCTAATCTATTGTATACTTTTCTAAAAAAAATTACACTTTACAAATTAATAACGCAAACAACTGTAAGCAGAGGCAGACGTAGAGCAAGAAGTAAGGGGTTACGTTGCCTTTATTTTTCTTTTCTCATAAGTAATTAGTATGGTTGCACAAAAAAAAAGAAGTTATTAGTATAAATTCATTCAAATGCCTTCAACCGAAAGAAGTAAGCATGCATAATAATCTATAAATAAATGATGCACGCCTTTTTTTTGGTCAAGTATTAGAGGATATAAATTTTGAACTCAAATTTAGTTACTTATTTACTTATTATCATACGTAGTTAACTACGTATATACTCGTTATTTTGTAATTTAAACCTTAATTTTATATAGCAATAATAGTAAAAAGAACTTTGATTTAAGTATTGAAATATATTGTAATTACTATCTAAAATTTTAAATACGTTTTTATGTCTTTATATAACATTTCCCCTCCTACGCCTAAACCTCTATAGACTATAGGCTAATGGTTTGTTCTTAGACAGACCCCTTAATTTTGGCATCTAAGGAATTCGACTACTCTGCCGACATGTCTAGGATAAAATGCCCTTTTATATGGGATCCGCAAAAAATAAATTCTCCTAGTACATGTTTATGCAACTCAACAAAATATTATTTTTTCCTTTCATTTTCAAAGTGATTTATATATCTCAGTCAAATGAAAAAAAAAATTGAAAAAAAAATGAAGAAGTTATCACATTCTATATATTGACATTTAATGAAATCGCCTTAATTAGTTTCAGTTTTGAATTTCAAAATAGTGTAATCGGGTAGCAGACATTTTATACGCTCAGAAAATCTAATCTTCCAACTATAATTAATAGGACTAACAAAATACAACTAATCACTCAACTCAAAGTCTATCAAATATGAGACAAAATAACAAATTAAGAAACATATACTCCTTGCAAATCATTAACTTATAGCACATCTATAAGAAAGTGTTTAAGGGGGGATTAGAGCTAATTAATCGATAGATTAATCAATTAATTTAGTAAGGAATTAAATTAGACAGTAATTGGGAGATGAATAAGTTTTGACTCCTTAAAAGCAGGATCTTGTAATAAAAACACCTTATCTCCATCTCCAACACCAATCATGTGTAAGTATTCTCTGTCTTCTCTCTCCTTTCCTCTGAACAAGAGTCTTTGCTCGATTGCCTCAATTCCACTCACAATTGCTATCATCATCTTCAATTCACCTGAAAAATATAAGTCCAATGGGAAACTCTATAATAAGTGATCGTTTTGGATCAAAAGATGGTCCAACCTACTTATTTAAGGGCAAAAGTAGGTGATTAATATAGTTAGTTGTCTTGATTAACTTACTTTAAATGTAAATAAAGTTAGTTGTCTTGTAATTAACTCAACTAGAACAAATAATAAATATCAGTCCCGTTATTATGTATGCTAATCCGGATAAACATCTCTCCACTGTTTAACCAAAGAAACATGACCATAAACTATTTTGTTTAAAAAGTTTAAAATAATAATATCCAAATGATAATTTGTAGCTAGAGAATAAAGCCTTTTGACATACTATTGATGATAGTGCAGTTGATTAATAACTTTAATTACTAAAGCGTGAGTTCTCATAACTTATAAGTAGTGACCATTGCATATAATAATATATGATCATTCTTTATAGTAGTTACATGCATAAATCTCTATGATATAATATTATATATTGGCACTTTTTGACCCGTGATAATATTATTAAGGACGATTTATATATCAAAATTTTTAACCCAATTTTACCGGAGAATGTGTAAGTAATGTTGACTAACTACTTCAGTTTTTGTAAGCTTGTTTTAACAATATTATATAAAAAAAACATTCTAAAAAAGCATACTCATATAGTCATACTCATATACACCAATTATACTAACCGAAAAATCAACTATGTAAATGCTAATATATATTATCAAATCTTATATGAAGAAGATATATATATATATATATGTAATTACCGAAAGTGGAGTTGGCATCAATGGAGATTTCATATGAAAGCTGAGAAACGGTGGAGACTCTAAGGCTGATTAAATCTTCTGTGTTGGAATCTTCTGATCTCTTCTGAACCAGCATCCCTCCAGGCCTCATCTCCCATTTTATGTTGTTATTGTTACATGATGATGATGCTGATGATGACAATGATGATGATGATGATAAGGCGGATGATGATGGTGATGATGATGAGGATGATCTTTTGTTGTTGCTATTGCCCGTCCCAATTCTTCCACATCCGAACCCAATGCAAAACCTCTTTGCCATTAACTTTCCCATTCTCTCTCTTTCTTTCTTTTGCTTGTAGGACGAAGAGATATGTGCTGGCTTATATTTATAGAAAATAAGGTTTGGTACACATATTCATAAATTAGTATTAAATAAAATTATCATATGTAATAAAGGTAAGTATATAAAGGGAATTAGAGTGTATATTTTCTAATTTTTTTCTCTCACGATCTCTATCTTTCTTTGTCATTTATAGGGTCACAGACTTACAGTATTTCGGTTACATGGTCTCTCTTTTCATATGCTCGAGAAAAATGAAATGCATCTTATTAATTTACGGTTTAGACTTCCTTTGACAAGTAAATTTATAACATTTACACTTCAAAATATAACTAGTGATATCCAATATATTAAAACCGAAGTATATATTTTTAACCAAAATAAAATCGAAGTATATTTTATTGCTTTACTTGACTTTCTATGTTTTAAGTTAGACTTATTTGATACTCGAAAGCATATATAGTTCTATTTTCTAATATAGATTTCCATAAAATCGAATACAACTTTTTTTTCTCAATTTTTTGCATAACCGAAAAGACCAATGATTTAATTTTCTGTCATTAAATTTCTTATAGTTATTTTAGATTATCTTGTGCAATTTCCATTTATAAAGGGAATTAAATTACAAACCGTCAACTACTATATAAAAAGGTCTAGTGGTTCTTGAAAATGATTTTCTTTCTCGGAATTTTATTACCATTATATGAGTTCCTCTCCTTATCCATTTTTTACATGCTTTTTTAAAAATTCAGGAGTCAAATATCTTAATGATTGGGGGTTTTTAGTCTATTACATAATTATTGTAAAAAACAAGTCTAGTGTCCACAATAGAATCTAATTGTCTAAGAAAAATGATGACTATCAAACTCACTTTTTCTGTGGTGGTCTGTACAATTTTGCAATATCTGATGTACTTCATTTGAATATATATATATATATAAATTTTTTTTTTCTAAACATGAGGTTTTCCTATATGTTTCGATTCATGATGTATAACTCAAGTGATACATACCTATGTTTTATCTCAATCTATTGATATAAACCGAAGAATCTGAATAAAAAAGGAACAAAAATCCAATTTTAAGATGGTTGTGAATATTCTTCAATTAATTCGTTGTTAAAGGAAAAAAAAACGTAATTTTCACAACTTTGCATACACTTTCTAAACCTATAAATGGTGTCATGTCATAGTAAAGCGTGTGGATTTTTGTGTTAGTTAATAAGGTATTGTTAGTTAGGTGAATAAAATCTTTCATATTCATGTATTTTGCCTCTAAAGATGTCCCTTGAGGCTTACTTTATTATGGAGAAGACCGGTTTGGTTATCCTTTAGGGTATCAACCCATGTGGGTAGAAAAAGGCATAAAGATTACGTTTTTTGTTATTATATTGATTTGAAACCTCTGTAACGTAAATTCAAACAACACCGATTTTCTTTTGCTTAAATCATTGCAATGTACAAAATTAATATACCCTTCAAGTGTATGGGAAATATATTTGAATTATATATACCAGATGTCATGTTAATTTTATTGTAAACAGAAGATTATGTCAGGTTAATTGTATTTTCACCTATTATGCATTTTGATAAATCCGTTGGAAATTATGAGAGTCAGTTATATATGCACCACATTTGTGATAGACAGTTGAAAAATCTCAAAAACATATGGAAACCTCATTGATTCAATGAATTTAATGGAAATTTATTAAGCCTTTTGGAAATGTCCGACGATATTACGCCAAAATTTTCACATTGAAACCATAGTTACTTATCAAATTCATGGAATGTTCTCAAGAAACCAATTCAATATTATTATTTATAAAACTTCGGATTATTGAGCGTAAACATAACTAATCGTGGACATGAAATTTAACCTCACGAAAGCAAAAAAGAGAAATTAACTCTAAAAAGTCTGCTGGTCAATAGACATACATTACGAGACAGATACACTACGCATGTCAATATATTTGATGCGATTTTCTAGAATCAAATATGAAATTTCTAAGAGACTAGATATTATAAATTAATATGCGAAAGCAATTTAAATAATAAAGCAATAACGAGATGACACAAGATTTAGCGAAGTACCAATTGATTCTCTTTCAATCCAACCACTAGTATTCGGCTGCAATAAAAGTTTATTAGATCATTTTAAAAAGTACAAAATAGACTAAAATTTCTACACAAATTCTAATACATATATCTAAGACATGAACTAAAGTTAACAAGTAAATTCAGTTTACTCCCCCTTAATCATAAATGAATTCTTCTTGCAGAAGTCTTTGTTTCGTGCTCCTCATAGCGACAACAACTTCTTCCCAAGGCGATCTCTCACAAAACTTCAGCAGATAAACTGCTTGGATGAATAACTTTATTTTCCGTTTTTCTGTTTTAACAGGGGGCAAGTGTACAGGAGAAAGAGAGCCTCTTCTTCTTATATAGAAAAATCATAGAACGATTCTTTTTAACCTGCAGTGTATCTACAATTAATCCTCAACATATTTGCAATTCCTGGATCATATCTTCCCTTTCTCAAGCAAAGAAAGATTTCAAAATAACTTGACAAAAAACTCATTAGAGAATAATATGATAAGAAAAGTCCAATAACCACTTACTTTCTATTTTAACCAATATTACAATCATCAATTAAAAGAAATCATAACTATCTTATATTTCAAATTTAAAACCTTAGAATTAAATATTCTACAAAATACATATTACTATTCTATAAACATACCGTAAAATCTAAATCATATGACGGGATAAAAAAAAACATACTCTAAACTCTAAAGGTTTGTAAGAGTACTTTATTAATCTTTAAATTAAAGTTTTCTTGTACAATAGAAGGATTCGACTTGGATACGAATCATACAAAATGTCACAAAAAAATATTATGTTATGTACCAATCTAAAGCAGAAAGTACAAGGGGTTTAATGCAAGCACGTTATGCATGACTAATTATTGTATGTAAAAATAAAATCAATGTTTATATAAGAGATTATTTCGTATAATAGTAGAACTTAATTATTAGTACTGTTATATATTGCGGAAAAAGATGGCAAAGTAAAAGAGACAGATAAAGTTATCAGGATAGTAAGTGATTTCTGTATTTATTGGTCAACTCCAAAGATCAATTTTGACTGGAATTGTTGATACACACTTTTTGAGCTATGTGCAACTTAAATACATTATGTTTTGTAATAGATCTTGGGATAAGTTTTTATTTTGGTAAAATGAGAATCGAATGTAATTTTTTATTTTTATTTTGTCAATCAAAAGAGAATGTAAATAAGCTTCTTCTTTTTTTTTATCAACTATAACTTTGATAACATGGTGTTCGAAGATTACTTTGGTCGACTTAACCAATCAAGTTTGCATCGGGGTTGGAACTTGGAAGAGGAATGGTTAGCCCCTCCTCCTAAGGGTTGGAACTTGGAAAAAAGGTGTTATTACAGTAAAATCCGTATAGCAGCGGAATATAACTCATGTGGTGAGAATGACTCACTATAAATTATGCATCACTATAAATTATGCATGAATCACAGTTCTTCTCACATGAAGAATATTATGGGATAATAGCATTCATGTGACCTTGCCAGCTTGGATCGGGGACCTCAGCCCTATTTTGGCATGATGATTGGTCAGGACTGGGGCCTCTTATTCGAGCAAATGCCCGCGGGTAATAGGCCTTTCCAGGATGTCAACAATTTTTCAGGCAGTATCAAATGGGTCCTCGCTACTTCCTCGAGGGCGTCATCTGAATTCTCGTTCTATTGCGAACCTGCCTAACCTCTACTTCTCCTTCACTGGACTCATATCAGGATGACTTATTTATGTGGAAGGTCTCTCCTTTAGCGCAACCTAGCTAGTTTTCCTCATTAAAGACTTGGCATGCTCTGCATCCCTCTGGTCCTCAAGTGGAATGGTATAAAACTGTTTCGGGATATGTTTAAAAGGGTTACAGTGGCCTCCTCGCTTCCAAAGCTAGATACAATTTGCAACCTTGTCCTCCAAGCCTCGGTGTATGAAACTTGGAGAGAAAGGAATGCAAGAGTTCACGGATCAGCTTCTAAGCGCCCCTCTCAGTTGGTAAAGGATATTAAACTCATCATCAGGTCGAAGCTCGCTACCCTAGACCAAAAATCAACTTTGTCTGAAATCATCAAATCATTTACTCGACATTCGGGCTACAAATATCTATCAACTTGGTTTGGCTATGTTCAGTTTGTTAATGCAGCTCCCTCAGTTCGTCCCTAACCTGGATCTGGAGTCATCATCACATTGCTTTCTATTTATCTCCTCAGTGGATTATGGTATAATTTATGAGGTTTTTTTTTTTGCCAACCTGCATTAAGGTATAACTTATGTGCACATATAAAATTTATGTTCATACATATATATATATATATATATCATATAATAACTAAGAAGATATTCCATAAGGTTATATCAGTTATAAAGCTTGTAAGTGAAGCATTCAAAATTCAAAAAAAAAAAACAAATTAAGTTTATTAAACAAGCTAAGGTCAGCGCCACACTAATTATATGACGAAATTATTTTGTCGAAAATCCACCAGATTAAGATTCCATCGGAAATTTCATTAGTTTTTCCAGTAATTTTCTGTAATTTCTGTCACTACAAGAAATTTACTGAAAAACTAAGAGGATTTATGAGGGGGTCTTAATCTTATGGATTTTCGACAAAATAGTTATATCGTATTCGTCGGACATTTTCTGACGGATTCTTAGTAACCGTCGGATAATTTCTGACGGATTCCTAGTAACCGTCGGACAATTTCTGACGGATTCCTAGTAACCGTCGGAAATTTATTGGAAAATATATATGTTGATATAGCCGTTTGAATTTTAAAAATTCTAACTGAACTATTTTATAGGAAATCTGTCAAAACCTTTCGTCGGATTTCTGTCAGAAATTTCGTCAGCTTTCCGGTAACTATTTTGTATTGAATTTTATGGCTGAAAAAATGCGGGAGATAGTTTCAAGTTTAAAGTATTAATAAAATAATTTGAATGTTTAAAGTGCTAGTGTAATACCTTGAAGTTTAAAGTGTTAGCATCTAACACTTTCAAGATTAAAAATGTTATTTTTTTTTAAATTAATAGTGGCATAGAAATGAAGAGTAAGCAACATAAACTTTTTTTTTTCGTTTGAAAATTTCATGAATTAAAGATAAAAATCTTATAAAATTTAAATGATAAAATAAAGAAAAGAATATCGGTAGGAACGAAAGGTTGATTCTCGGACGATTTCCAACAAATTTACTCATGTGATCTTGCTAATTACTCATGTTTCTTCAGCTATGATGCAGAGTAGCTGCCTAGGAAGTATGATACAATCAGTTTATTATTGGATGTTTTTAGGGAAATAAAATATCAGTTTATTATTGGATAACTTGATTCACAAAAGTTTTGAAACTGGATTTGGGAAAGTTTTGGGAATCGAAAACCACTCGCATAAAAGAACTGATGCAACTAGATATTTGGATAATTTTAAAATATTTTTAAAATATCTTTATCTTTAAAGTGTTTTATAGTTTTAATTTTTTTTAGTTTTCTTATAAAAGGTCATTTTAGACTCATTGTATTAGAGATTTATAATTGATATTCAAATTTAATAATAAAGTTGAGAATTTTCTCCTTTAAAACGAGGTTGCGAAATCACTAATAATAATAGCTTAAAAGCTTAATTATCCGCTATTATGAAAAAATAATGAAAATCTAGTTTATCCCTAGGAGCTTTCACTCTTATAGGGGTTTCGAACCACCTCTATCTCCAAATTTTGTTTCTTTAATCGAAAAATAAAAATAAAACCGTAAGTCTTCGAGATGCATATGTTCTGCACTTATAGCTTCAACGCCTTTCATGAAAAGAGCATGATGTGCCTTCCAGTTCATCCTATCTATAATGTTTTTTTATCTTCGCTCCAGCAACCACGGCTTGTACATCCCTCACCATCACAACATCATAAATTCTTTAGTTACGATCTAATGGAATTCTATTTTAGAATATATATATTTTTTATAAAATTATGTTATTTAAAATTAATAAAAATAGAAAATTTTTAATGGTAAATATTGGAAATTTAATCCACGAATTAATCCGACTTCAAATTTGGTTTGGTTTTAAAAGAAATATCAAAAACTATAGAAGAAACACACCGGACCTGTCTTACTTTTGCAAGTATGGGCTTGGCCCAAGAAACACTAGGGCCTCGGTGGGCATTTAATTATTTCTTTCTCCTGCTATTTTAATTGAAAAAACTTTATCAAAGGAAAAAAAAAAAAAACAGCATCTGTCCTACTTTTTTCCTCACTTTATATTTCTTTTCAATTGCTTTATATCCGATAATACTATTATAAATAATAATATAATGATAATGTGATTCTTTCAATATTCGCTTAGTGTCGACGTCAAAAGTAAAACCAAAGAAACAAATAATAAAAAATATCGCTTAGTGAGTGTCACTATATTTTAATGTCGTTTTCTCTAATTCCTTTTTCTCGTGCATCTGTCAATACGAGGGAGGTGTTGTGTTGGCAAATGCGTTAAACAGCACAAAAACCGATCAACAAGAAACAACAACAACATAAGAAATTAAAATTAATAAAAATAAAATACAATATTTTGCTTGAATAGTTTTGTTAACTTTTATTTAATTTTAAATATCTGTATTTTTTTTGTAGGGTTTATAGACGGTTTCTTAACCGTATAATCCTATGTGTGACATTTTCTTCCACATCTCTCTCTCAAATCTTTCGTGTCTTCCTGTTCAAATTGTAATTGTAAATATAAAAGATTTTCGAAATCCTCGGAGAAAGAAGATATTTTGCTTCTGCTTCTTGTCGTGTCTGTCACAGTTCGTTCAACCTCTCTCTCTCTCTCTCTTTTCAAAACCTCTGCTTTTGCTTTTTGTGTTTTTTGAGGGTTAGTTTTTGATTCGTTTTCTTTGATTCTAGGATTTGAAATCGATTCATAAATACGACATTTTCACTAATGGGTCTGTGTTGAATTTTTCTGGGTGATTTTTGAAGAGAAAAAAAAGAGAAGATAAGTTTTAATGGAGCCTCCAACGGGAATCTTGGCTTCTCTTTGGCAATTCATAATTTTTCTTCCTTATTTCACTGGATTACTTCTTCTGGGTGTCATTAAAGGTATGAAATTGATTTTACTTTATTTAATCTGATTTTCATGTTTCTGACTCGATTTCGATTATGGTTTTGTTGGAGTAACATTGATTGCAAAAGTCCTTTCTTTTTAGTGCAATTTTCAATCTTTCTGACAGAGATTTTATCAGTTAAATTTTTCTATTTTCTGGTCCATTTGGGGATTTGACTTCGTAAGGTGATGTTGACATGAGATAGGTTGCTTAATTTGTATAGGGCTCGTTAGGATTGTTTCATTTATTCATCACATGATTCTACAGTTACTGAAATTAGCATTTTCACCTGATTTAGGGTTCATACCATAAAGTGCTCTCTTTTGTCCTGTTTTGCTAATCTTGCTCACTAGTTCAGTGGCTTAGGTTTTATCTAAGAGGAATTCATTGTTTCGGTTATTCATTTATTCAGTCATCAAGTGCTTCCTAAGTTAGTGAAAATATATGAAGTTTTCGTTTCTACTTTCATCTGGTGAACAATTTAGTGTTCTTCAGTACTATAAAGTGTGCTTTTTTAATCAAAGGAAACACGAAATCCATGACTTATTGTTCTTTTACAAGTCTTGTTCGCTAATTTTGTGGTATGGAATCGTTTAAATCCTTTATTTACATCTTATTTGTTTGCTTAGGTATCATTTTCTGCCCGCTTATATGCCTTACTATGGCTATTGGAAACTCTGCGATCGTCTTAGGCCTTTTACCGGTACATGCGATTTGGACTCTATATTCGATAGCAAGGTACTTTCTCTTGCTGTCCTATGCAATAATACCATTGTTCTCTCTTTTGATGTTGAAGTGTTTTTGTTTGATTTCAGTGCTAAACAATTAGGACCGATCTTGAAGCTCTTTATGTGTTTATGCCTTCCTTTCGGTGTTATTCTCTGGCTTGTGGTTAGTATCATAGGAAGTATTCTAGGAGGAGCTATATATGGATTTCTTTCCCCAATATTTGCCACATTCGATGCTGTTGGCGAAGGGAAGTCTAATCCGCTTTTTCATTGCTTTTATGTAAGTTTTTTTTTCATTTCTCATTCTATATGTTATTGCAGATTACTATTCAATTCAATCACATTACTCAATTGTTTAGGATGGAACTTGGAGCACTGTTCAAGGCAGTTTCACCGTTGTCTACGATTTTAAAGATGTTTGCTTTCACTCCTACTTTTCGCTTATGGATGATCTTAGAACATCTAGCGCAGATCGTCACTATTATGAAATAAGGTCTACAGAACCCATGTGAAATTTAGCAAATTGTGTATATTGATTATACAACAGTGCTTTCTTACAGTTTGTACTTATGTATTCTCAGGTTACTACAAATTCCAGGCGCTATGATTAATGCAGCTCTTGGAATTCTTGTTGATTTCCCAATGATTTCACTCTTAGCCTTATGTAAAAGCCCGTACATGTTGTTCAAAGGTTGGCGCCGATTGTTTCACGATCTCATTGGACGTGAAGGTCCTTTCTTGGAAACAATGTGTGTCCCAATCGCAGGCCTTGTGATCTTACTCTGGCCTTTAGCTGTTGCTGGAGCGGTTTTTGGATCTGTGGTCTCTAGTGTCTTCCTTGGTGCTTATGCCGGTGTAGTCTCATATCAGGTTATTTAGAAACGAGTTTTTGATTTGAGAATCACTGTGAATCTTGGTGATATTGAATCAGTTTCTCTTTTCACAACATAGGAGACATCATTCTTCTTCGGTCTCTGCTATGTTGTTGCATCCGTTTCTATTTATGATGAGTATAGCAACGATGTTCTTGACATGCCAGAAGGTTCTTGCTTTCCCAGGTTTGTCTCCAATGGCTTGTCTAGCAATCTTTATCTCGCTCTTTTTATATTAAAAACCAGGTTTCTGTATTTGTTTTTACAGGCCAAAGTATCGAAAAAACGAAGAGGGCGCTGGTGCAACATTTTCTGGTCTTTCAAGACCGAATTCTTTCAAGACAACTCCATCAAGAGGAGGATCAAATAGAGGCCCAATGATTGACCTGAAGCCGCTTGATGTACTCTCACAATCTCTTCTTTTATTGGATCTTTGGTTATCTCTATATCTAAAATCGAAACCTGTTTTTTTCATTTTGCAGCTTTTGGAAGCTCTATTTGTGGAATGTAGGCGGTACGGAGAGATTATGATAACGAAAGGGATTATAAATTTAAAAGACATCGAAGAAGCCAAGTCTAGCAAAGGCAGTCAAGTGATCAGCATTGGCCTACCTGCTTATTCTCTTCTGCAGGAGCTTTTACGTTCTATCAAATCTAATTCTACGGGTTTATTACTCGGTATGTTGCAATGTTACAGCAGTGTTTCACCGATTCTATAATTTCTAGTACCCATTTGAACATCATCAAGAAACAAACTAAACTGTTTCTTTAAGCTTTTGGGATTCACAAGTTGTTTTGTTTTTGGTTTTGGTGTAGGTGATGGTGAAACAGAGATAACTACCAAAAACCGCCCAAAAGATATGTTTTTTGATTGGTTTCTGAATCCGTTTTTGATCCTTAAAGACCAGATCGATGCAGCAAACCTATCTGAAGAAGAAGAAGAGTATCTTGGAAAGTTGGTATTACTGTTTGGAGATTCAGAGAGACTTAAAAGCTCCATTGTTGAATCTGAATCTCCTCCTCTAACCGAACTCAGAAAAGCCGAACTTGACGCCTTTGCCCGCAGGTAAATAAAGTTCTTTAAAAATTTTACAATCTATTTACGGCTTTTTACTTTGGATTCTAAGATTATCTTTTCGTTTGGTTTTGGTTAGGCTTCAAGGATTAACCAAATCAGTATCAAGATATCCAACATTCAGAAGACATTTTGTGGAACTAGTCAAGAAACTATCAGATGATCTAGACAAGAAACATAACCGTTTCGAAGGCGGTTCAAGATCAGTTCCACGTCCCGGGAAAACGGTTTCTCGGATTTTTAGCCAGAAATCGTTCAAGAAAAAGACAAGTAGTAATGGGTCAGATCAAGATTCACCAAACAGTGGCTTAAGAGACATTGATATTGTGTAAGTAAATGCTGTGACACCAGAATTAGATCGAAACTTCGTCGTGTTTAGCTCTGTAACGATATATTTATACATATTTCTGGGAATATGATGAAATTGTTTCGATGATCTAACAAATGTTCTTGACTCAGCTTTTCTTGATGATCCTTAGAAGCAGCAGAACCGTTTCTTCTGCAACTAGAAATAGCATTTCACTTTAGTCCTCATATTTCCCAAAACATGACGAATAAAGGCTGATATTTTCGTTTCTTACAAATTAGTCCTAAACAGTTTTGACATTTGATGAAAATGTTTACCGTAGGTTCGTCTTGAGCGTTATTGTTATTGTCACGGCGTTGTGAGGTGGCACGACCACTTGCATTTGTCTTTTTGTCGTCTCGAGCTTTAGCGAATATAACCGTAAATCCTTCGGCTGATGCTGGATCGTTCACATCCCATTCTCCAAATTTTGGTAATGGTCGATCTTGTTGTTGTCGTTGTTGATTATTCTGAATTTTTCAGATTTTTCAATACGCAAAACAATAAATTCCAACGAAATCTCACAAAAAATTGTGAAAGAAACAAAAATGTGAAAAATTGTTGAAATGAGAAAGATCTTACCGATGCCATTCAAAAACTGTGTAAAAGAATGCGACAGAACATGAGATGATCTTCAAAACAACAAGAAAAAATGTTGTCTTCCGTTTTATTTTTTTTTTCTTTTCTTAAGAATTTGATTACGTTAAAAGAATTTAGAATATGAGAACAGATTAGCGTTTTCTGAAGTTTAAATATAGGTTACGTTTTAATTTACGTGTTTTTATTGTTGAAACTTGATAAACACAAAACACTAAAAACGGCACGAGTTGTTTGTCTTCTTTATCGAAACGAGACGCTTTTGTTGAACCGTTTTTTGTTTAATTGAGTGACGCCACAATTTGGATTGTGTCTTGTCGAGGTCAGCACGCGCGTTTCAGAACATATCCATTGCTCTGTTATTAGCCTAAAGTCGGTATTCTTAAACGGTCAGGATTGTTTTACCTTTAATCAACGGTCATGATGACGTAGACGAAGCTAAGCCTCACATCAACAATACGTAAACTGTTAGAAAATGATCATCTATTAAATAAGTCGGTCACTTAATACTTTATATTTACTTCCATCTATAAATATGAGATATTTACCCCTTTATAGACATACATAATAAATCAATAAAAAGGTATATTTTTTTTCATATATGTTTCTTACTTTTCACATAATAAAATATTATATTTTATAATATACATATACATAAATATATATATATATATATTTACAATAATATATATATACATATATATATATATTTTACAACACATTATCAGCATAATTTGCTTTAATACCGAAAATATGAGATTTAATTTATGTTTGTGTTTAATATATTTTCTGTTAACGGAAAGATAGGCTCTGCCTTCTCCGTTTATATGTTATTTCGGAATGATAGGCGCTGTCTTCCCCGAATCGATCGTTATTGGAGGCTATGCCTTTTTACGATCATAATCATATAGTAGGTCCTGCCACCTCAAACGGCTTATGATCATATAGTAGAATATGTCACCTCAGATCAATGCCTTATTTATAATTAAATGTCCATAAGATATTTATTGAAAAAGTTTCAGAATAACTCTATATCCTGGAGACATACATTTTTTTAAGAACTACACAATAAATTTGTCCAGAAGACAAATCATACGTTTTAAATTATTGTTCTTTTAATTTTTATTTATTAACATAAATTATATGTTATTTTAATTTATGTTTTTATTATGCTTACAAATTTTAAAATTTTATCATGCTATTTAAATTTGTTTTTTATAATCATCTATATTATCATGCTATTTAAATTTTTTTATGTTTAATAAATTGTTATACAGTTATCATGTCAAATTTCACAAAACTCAATATTACTGCCCTTGATATATCTGGAAATAATTATATGAGGTGGGCAGTTGCAGTAAGGATGCATTTAAAAGGAAGATGACTCTTTGATACCATCGATAAATCAAAGCCAACTCCAGAAGATAAAAAGCTAACGCTATGAGATTTTTAACCCACCATATCCATGATGGTTTAAAAGATGAATATATGACAAAAGAAGATCCTGCAGATCTTTGACGATCACTAAAAGATAGGTTCGATCATCAGAAGTATGTGATCTTACCAAAAACTAAACATGAGTGGTTGAATTTCCGATTTCAAGATTACAAAAGTGTTAGTGAATATAATTCTGCTTTGTTTGGAATTACTTCTAGGATAATTCTATGTGGAGAGAAAATAAATGATTATGATATAATCGAGAAAACTCTCCAAACTTTTCATCCTGAAAATGTAATCCTGCAACAACAATACCGGGCGAATGGATACCAAAAGTATTAAGAGTTTATGCAAGTTCTATTGGTAGCTGAACAAAACTATGAACTTGCGATGTTAAACCATCAAACTCAACCTAATAGATCAGCTTCATTCCCAGAAGCGAATGTTACGTCATTTAATTATAAATATGGATGAAGACGCGGTCGAGGTTATGATCGTGACCGTAGATGAGGAGGATATGAACGTGGACATGGACAAAGAAAAAGGTTACGTCCTAATAATTTCAACGCTGAAAGAAATAATAAAAGATTCAAAGGGAACGAAGTTGGTCGTGTGACAAATAAGCAGCATGAAAATGCTTGATACAGATGCGACATGAAAGGACACTGGTCCCGTACTTATCATACGTCTAAACATTTAACCGATCTGTATCAAGAATCACAAAAAGCTAAAGAAAAACCAAATGAAAACAACTTCATTCATGGCGACCCCAGACCTTCTTTCGATGGCTTAAATGATGATACTTATCTCGATATTGCTGATTTTGTAGTTGATCCTGAAGCCATCAATGAGAAAGCAAATGACTAAGATCTTCCTGATGAAATAGACTATGGCATGATGTTTGTTAATCTTCCTGAAGAAGAAAATAAAATAAAATAAAACTCCTAATATTTTAGTTGTGTTTTTAATTTTATTTTGCTTGCTGTAAGATAGTTTTATTGTAATATAAACTTTTTGTTATATTAATACATTTTTTATGAATATTATTAAATTCAGAAAATGTCAATCTTTGACATGGGGATGGAGACATATATCTAGCAGACAGTGCTACAACACACACAATAATTAAGGATAAAAATTAATTTTCTTTTCCCTTAAAATAAATTTTTTCGCTTGAAGCGTAAATACTATATCTGGTAGCGTAAATACTATATCTGGTAATGTAAAAATTATTATGGACTCTGGAAGAGTCTGTTTTTCAATTCCAAGGAGAACAAAATTTGAAATAGATGATGTATTATTTTTTCCTAAATCTTACAGAAATTTGTTAAGTTCAACAGATATCCGCAAAAATGGATATCACATAGAAACTATGAATAAAAATGACATTGAATATCTTTGCATTACATTAGTTATTTCAGAGAGAAAACATATATTGGAAGAGCTAGCAGCTCTATCCTCCGGAATATATTCGACAAAGATTAATATGACTGAATCTTATGTTACTATAAACTCGAAGTTTACAAGTACATTCAAAATCTGGCATGAACGTTTAGGGCATCCTGGTTCAGTCAGGATGAAAAAAATTGTAGAAAATTCAAATGGCCATTCCGTTGAAAAACCAGAAGATTTTTCAATCGCGAGAATTTTCATGTAATGCTTGTTCTCAAGAAAAATTAATAACTCGACCGTCACAAGCTAAAATAGGAATGAATCTCCAGTATTCTTAGAGAGAATACATGGTGATATATGTGGGTCTATTCATCTACAATACGGGCCATTTTGGTATTTTATGGTATTGATTGATGCATCCAGCAGATGGTCACATGTATGTCTGTTGACTACACTAGATACGGTTTTTGCAAGATTCATTGCCCAGATAATTAAGTTGAGAGCATAATTCTCTGAATATATAATAAAGAAAGTGAGACTGGATAACGTTGGTGAATTCACTTCATAAGCTTTCAATGACTATTGTATGTCATTAGGAATTGATATTGAACATTCGCTCCCGCATGTTCATACACAAAATGGCTTGGCCGAGTTTTTGATTAAATAGTTACAACTTATTTCTAGACCGTTAATGTTGAGAACAAAGCTCCCAATTTCAGTATGGGGTCATGCAATTTTGCATGTTGTTATACTAGTTCAAATACGGCCAAGTGCATATCATAAGTACTCCCCAAAATAATTAGTATCTGTTCAAGAGCCAGATATATCCCATCTTCGATTTTTTTAGTGTCCAGTTTATGTCCCTATAGCTCCGCCACAAAGAACAAAAATGGGACCACATAGGAGATTGGGATTATAGCTTCGTTATCTTGAACTGCGAACTGGTGATATGTTTACGGTACATTTTGCCGATTATCATTTTAATGAAAATAAATTCTTAGTGTTAGGGGAGAGGAATTAAAGAAGTTCCAAAAGATATTACATGGTGCACATCGTCGATGTTGTACCTTGATCCTCCTATAAAACAACGTGAACTAGAAGTTCAAAAAGTTGTACATTTACAGAATATAGGAAATCAATTACCAGATGCATTCACTATTACAAAAGGGTGATGAAATCATATATACCCGCTGTGAATATTCCATCAATAATTAATGTTCCAGAAGAACAAACTGATAAAAAAATAGTAAATGAACCTAAAGTTCAATTGAAAAATAGGAGGCTAGTGGGATCAAAGGATAAAAATCCCCGAAAGAAAAAGAAATTAGGAAAAATAAATGAGACTGGTCCAGAAAAACTAAATACAGCCAAAAATCCTCAGACGAAATTAATTTAGAAAAACATGAGATTTCTATCAACTATGCCCAAAATGGAAAAGTATGGGCTGATGCCAGAACTCATATGAAAGAAAAGTTCAAAATGAAAGATCTTAGACAGTCAAAATATTGTTTTGGACTCCAGATCGAACATCATCGAGATAGAATTTTTATACATCAATCAAATTATACGAAAAAGATCTTAAAACGCTTTTATATGGATAAAGCGACTCATTTGAGTACTCCAATGGTCAATAGGTCGCTTAATGTTAATAAAGATCTATTTTGACCTTGTGAGGATAACGAATAAGTATTAGGTTCTGAAGTACCTTATATGAGCGCTATTGGTAGACTTATGTATCTTGCAAATTTACCCGACCGGATATAGCATTTGCTATAAATTTACTTGCAAGATATAGTTTGTCACCTACGCGCAGACATTGGAATAGAATAAAACATATTTTTCACTATCTTCAGATTGTTTTACCCTAGAAACTCCGCTTTTGTTTTAGCTGGTTTTGCAAATGCAGACTATTTACCAGATCCACATAAAGTCCGAGCACAAACAGGATATGTTTTCACAGTTGCAGGTACTGCAATCTCTTGGCGTTCCCAAAAACAGATTTTGGTCGCTATTTTATCAAATTATGCAGAGACCATTGCGCTTTATAAGGCATGTAAAGATGTGTTTGGCTCAGATCCATAACTAATCATATACAAGAAAATTGTTTGAAGATAATGCTTGCATGTATCACCCAACTTAAAGAAGGCTATATTAAGACCGACAGAATGAAACATATTTCTCCAAGATTTTTCTTATACATACAAGAACTCGAGAAAAATCAAGAAGTGGATATCCAATATATTCGTTCAACTGACAATGCAACCGATTTGTTCACGAAGGCGCTTCCCACTATAACATTCAGAAAACATATTGATAATATCGGAATACATCATCTACATGATTTATAAAGAAGAAGATTTATCCATCATTTCAGGGAGAGATTACGTCACTGTACTCTTTTTCTTTTGTCATGGTTTTTATCACACTGAATTTTTTTATGATAAGATTTTTAACGAAACAGTAAGTAATATTTCTATAGTGATTGGATAATCAAAAAAAAATGTTAGAAAATAATTATCTATTAAATAATATTTTTATGTTTACCTACTTATTCTTCACTGCTAGTTAATACTTTACATTTACTTCCATCTATAAATATGAGACATTTATCCTTTTGTAGACATACATAATAAATCAATAAAAAAGCAAAAATTTTCTTTATATACGTTTCTTACTTTTTACATAATAAAATATTATATTATATTCTATAATATACATATACATTTTACAACATAAACACAATTTTCAGTCTAATCATCTTTAATTAATAATTACAGGTTATTAAAAATTAATCATTAAAAAATAGTCTCAGCCATTTCTCGATAATTTTCACTTCATTTGCTCTCTCCAAAAATATGGCGTTTGGTTTGATCGGAAGAGTTGTTGGAACCAAACCGTCACGGTTATCCACGGCGGCGCGATTGATTCCGGCGAGATGGACATCAACAGGATCAGAAGCACAATCGAAAGTTTCTACTGGCGGCGGAGGTAAAGGATCGAATCTGAAGACGTTTCAGATCTATCGATGGAATCCAGATAATCCTGGGAAGCCTGAGCTTCAAGATTACCAAATCGATCTCAAGGATTGTGGTCCAATGGTTCTAGATGCTTTGATTAAGATTAAGAACGAGATGGATCCATCTCTTACTTTCCGTCGCTCTTGCCGAGAAGGTATTTGTGGTTCGTGTGCTATGAACATTGATGGATGCAATTGTCTCGCTTGTTTAACAAAGATTGAATCTGGATCTTCGGAGACTACTATTACGCCGTTGCCGCATATGTTTGTGATTAAGGATCTGGTGGTTGATATGACGAATTTTTATAATCAGTATAAGAGTATTGAGCCATGGTTGAAGAGGAAGAATCCAGCATCTGTTCCTGGGAAAGAGATTTTACAGAGTAAGAAGGATAGAGCTAAGCTTGATGGTATGTATGAATGTATTCTCTGTGCTTGTTGTAGCGCGTCTTGCCCTAGCTATTGGTGGAACCCTGAGTCTTATCTTGGTCCAGCTGCTTTGCTTCATGCCAACAGGTAAACAAAATCTTGCCTTTTATAATTGATTCCCTAATCAATGTGAATTTGTTTAAGAATTTGATAGGTTTAAGATGTAAGATTGATTATGTATGGCTTGTTGGTAGTTTACATTAGTACGTTATATATAGTCACTTTGGTGGTTTTAGTTTCTTTTGTTGTAGTTTAGCTCTGAAGGAAGGCTTCTTTAGGCATTCGTTCTGATTTGGGAATTTGCTTAAGAATTTTGTCGGTTCGAGCATAAGACTTGGTAGATTGATTATGTATGGCTTGTTTGGTAGTTTACACTAGTTCATTATGTTTTGTTACTTGGATTGTTTTTGCTTCTTTAGTTGTAGTGCATTTTAGCTCTTTGCTCAACTGAAAATAGAGGAGATATCTCTGTAGAAAGATGCAAATTAAATTGTCTTGATGGTGTGTGTGTCATTAATCATTATATATGGTCATTAAGGTTGTCTTGCTCCTTTAGTTGTAGTGTAGTTTAGCTCTTTATTCAAGTGAAATGAAGGAGAGACCTCTAGAGGAAGATGCTAAGGACTTATTGTGCTTATTAAAATCTCCCTGTACAAAACCACAAGTTCAACTATCTGATTGCATCTGTGTCATTATGGACACTTAGGTTTGTTTTTGCTCCTTTAGTTGTATTGTAGTTTAGCTTTTTGATCAGCTGAACTGGAGGAGGAACCTGTAAAGGAAGCTCCTAAGGACTCTTTGTGTCCTTTAATTGTCTCTGGACTTTGGAGAAAACCTCAGAGTCAACTATCTGATTGTATCCATGTTATTCGGTTAAAGTTTTGATCTTTCAAGGTATTGTAACAAGAGGCTTCTTCACATATGCAGGTGGATAAGCGATAGCCGAGATGAGTACACTAAGGAAAGACTCGAAGCCATTGACGATGAGTTCAAGCTGTATCGATGCCACACAATCTTGAACTGTGCTCGTGCTTGTCCAAAGGGATTGAACCCAGGGAAACAGATCATACACATCAAGCAGCTTCAGCAATCTGGTTAAACAACAAATCAATCGCGCAGTACCTATCAGTAACTCATCTGCTGATGGATTTTTGATGCTAATAATCTACAAGAAACTCCGATCTTGGATTCAGTCTTGTATTTCTACAAATAGAAAAATAGAATATTTTGTGGTATATCTTACTGAAATTTATTGCTTATAATTAGCAATAAAACTCTGGAAGTTTAAAACTGGCCTTACCATCTACTCCTCAGCATTGCCTTAATGTAAACATTAGGCTTTCGAGTTTTGCTTTATTAGGGAATATAGAAGAGAAACAAATGTTTACACCTATTGGAACTTGGAAGGTAAGTTATATATTCTACAAACAAATAAGCTCAAAAGAGTAGCTACTCTTTTGGAAATAACTGAGAAAGGTGATGAGCAAAAAGACATTGATGATCAGATTTCACGGGATAGGGCAAGAAAAACTGTAGCTGATGCAATCTGAACTTTAAGATCAGCAATATCAATGTCGTGTCCGCCTTCAACTAGTCCCCATTTGTCCACCTACACAAAACATCCGACAAAGATTAGTTCACATACAATGTTAAAGCGTTAGGTGTTAGCAATACAATGTTAAAGCGTTAGATGTTAGCAAGCGAGTCATAAAACGAAACCTGTAAATCTTCTTCAAGTCTAATCAATTTGATTGCGTCATCGATCTGCAATTTCCCACAGAAGATACCAAGAGCGATTACTATTGAGTGAGCTGATGCTTGGAGTGCATCAATGCTTGCGAGTTCACCATCATTTGTCTTCTTGAGCAGATCTTCTACTGCTTTCACTAGCTTGTCGTCTTGTTTTCCCCCGAAGATGCTAGAATACACTTTCGGCTCGAACCCAAACTCTGATTCTACCCACTTAAGTAGAGGATCAATTCTCTCTACTTGAATCTCTACAAAAGGCGGCAAAACACCGTAAGTGTAAAATCTAGAAGGTAGCAGAACTGGAGAGAAAGTGTATATACATACCATGGACGTCACTAGTTAGATCATTATCTTCAGGTGCTCGAAAAAAGACGAGATCTTGATGTAACTTTCTCGATAGATGTTCGATGATCTTTGAACGCGTAAGAGGAACTCTTTCAAGTGCAGTACATGCTAGTCTCATAAGCGGCATTGTGAATGGTCTGATCCCTTCTGTTTCCTACACATCACGTTGATACCAAATCAGTCACCGAACAAACATAACTAGGAGCCAAAGGATCACAAAAGAAAATAAGCAGAGAAGGTAAAGTCTGGTGCTTTACATCTCACTTTCACTGATCCAATTTCTAACCTATTGTTCACATCACAGAACTCTAAATAACATTAGATTAGATGTTCATTGATAAATGATAACTCACAATAGCAAGCTCTCAGCTTTAAGTTGAATAAACAATGAACAGATCCAATTACAAGAATTTTAGCTAAGCTCAATCAAACCCACTACTAATCAGCTTCAAAACTCTATCTAAATGGCATAAAGCAGTAAAATTTTGAAGTAAAACAGATCAAATTTAAATAGGAACCAAACCTGATACTCCCATTCAGCTGCAATGGCCTTAGCGAGAGCCAAAGAACGAAGCTTGAGAGGTCTTTTCGAAGGAGTTTTTAGGGTTCTATAATCGAGCATAACAGTCCATCCATTTCCATCATCAGCTTCTCTCGTCGTCACTTTCTTGTAGAATCTCTTCCCCACGATCGAACCAGTCATGAAAGAAGTTGGCATCGTCACTGACTCCGATTCGTTATTCCGGCGAACGTTTGGAGCTTTCACGAAGATGGGTTTCTCATTTTCTTTCTGGAATGTGAACGAAGATGAAGAAGATTCCGATGACTGATTCTCGGAATCAGGTTGACGAACGGCAGATGTCGTGCAGAAGGATCGAGTACGAACGATCAGATTAGAGTTTCTAGCTGACTTAAAAGCTCTTCCGATTAACATCGCCGCCATTAATTCTCACTCTCTGGTGATTTTGACCTGAAAATGGAACTCTCTGACCTTGCTGCTTAGGGTTCAAGATCAGAGATGTAGATCAACCCTAAACGACGTCGCAGCAGCGGAAGTGATAAACCTCTCTATCAGTCAGAGATGGTTATTTTGAAAATTTGCGATTACTAAAGCTGTGCGTTTCACACATCTAAGATCAGAGCAATTCAGATATTAAAAAAATGGATTAGATGATGATTTTTCAAAATCTGTTTTTCATTTAATTGATTTTTTTGTTTGTTTGACATCGTTTGATAACAAGATCCGATCTATAACATAATTTTATTTTCGCAAAAAAAATACGATATAATTGAGTCGAACTCCGTTTATTGCAAAGATATACTGTTAACCACTTAACTAAATGCACTTTTCATTTAGTTGATATTGAATGGGTTATATAATGAAAAAATAAATTAACAATTTCTCGTGCACCTATGAAACTCATATGTGTTCACTCCAGTGTCATTGCGGAAACTGTTAATCAACATTGTTGTAGCGGTTCTACTTGGATATGTAAGCTTGTAGTCCACTTTTAAATAAGGATCATGAGATTAAACAATAATGATCATCAATCTTGAATAGCCACAGTTCTGTTTTGAGTCAATCTGTCACGTAAATAAGATTACCCACATTGTGGCATAAGAGATAATTGAGAATCACGTTGATTCTTACAAATACTAAAATATTAAAAAAATCAGCATAACATTTGAATGGCCTTTTTTTTTGTCACACACATTTTGAAAGAAAGCTTAGAGCTTTGAAGAAGAAGAATATTTCGTTTATTGATTTATTTCAACTTAGAAACCTTAGTTGTGTTATCTTAGCAGTATCTTCTCCTTTATCTTTATTACGCGTTTTGATCCTCTAGTGCATTGAACTTGTTTTGCATCTTGATGCTGAAACTCGTACCGTTCTCAACCAGCTCTAATATTCCTTTTGTTTTGTCTGATATTGCAGGTTTCCGTTGGGGTAAAGACTCAGTCAAAGCTTTGGTTTGGAGCGGAGTCTCTTCCTTCTTCTGTGATTATCTTCAACAGACGTTTTGAGCTTTGTTCATTTTGGCCCACGTTTGTTTATTTCTTAATCCAAATCTTCTTGCTATTTACTGTAGTCTCTACTTGACTCAGATTTTTTTTGTTCTTTAACTTCTGCAGCATGATTCACCTGTCTTGCCTTGATACATTTGAATGGTCAAAACATTCAAAACAGCAACACAGAAGATTGGCACATGACTACTCCTGTTTAAGTTTATCCACAAGATTAACATTTGATGCTCATAATGATTATAGAAATGATGAAAAATATGAATATAGAAACAGCAAGACACAGGAAACTAAACTAAACGTAATAAAATAAGAAAATTAATATTCACACACTTTCAAGCAGAGTAACGTTTGTGTACTAAGTTTGGGTGATCATCAAGTTATTGAGCTAAACTTCACAGGAAAAGCCCATAAAACGAGTTTAGTCCAGTTTTGATTGGTTTAAGCTTTAACCGAGCTACATAGTTGGTCTTCAGAGAAAAGCAAGGATTTTTAGACTGATCAAGACTAAAGATCTCATAAAGTTTCAAACATTTCCATAGCTGAATGAAAAAAAGGTAGTAGAGATCGATGAAGTTGAAGTAACCTTGAATCTTGTGGACAGAAACCGAGTCAGCAATGTCTCTTTATCCCTGCCATGGAAATAGAAAAGTGGATCAAGATCAACACTGATGCAAAGCGTTTAAGTCATTGACTTAACATTCCTCTCTTTAGCCATACATGAACACAAAGAGTTCACAGGTTTCATCATCAGCATCAAACTAATAGTTAATCTTTACTACCAAACTACCAAATTTAGTTCCCATTAGTCCCGATCAGTATAAAACAGAGAACCTTAGAACAAAATAACTGGTTATACCATTTTTTACACAATCATCTAGTTTTTAACAATTCTTCAACAAAATCAGAAAACACATACCAACAACGATCTGTAAAGCAGTTGAAGAAAATAGAAAACAGAAACTTAAAAGAAGCAATTAATTGATGAATTAAGAATAAAGTTCTAAGACCAAAAAATGCAAATCCCACTTCAAGAATACAATACCTTTCTTTTGTAGTCTTCACAAAGCTTAAAATCTAAACTTTGTGATCGTGGACTTAAGCAACCAAAATCTCACAACTTTGTAGCAACTGTGAAAACTGCTTAGTGAGAAAATTTAGTTTCCAATATTTGAAACATGAAACACAGACAAAGATCTCGACCTCAAACTCAAACAAAAGTTGTGAATCGGTTTGAGGATTCTACTCCCATTTAAGCTGGCCTCAGACTGAATTGGCCCAACTCAACATTAAACTGGCGAATCGGTTTAAAGACTCGGCAATGGTACTTTGATGACTTTACTCCATAAGGTTTTCTCTCTTTGGTTTAGTTCTGGTTTATCGAGACTTTTGTAAACCACTTCGTTATATGTTTTTTTTGTTTGGTTTAATCCGGTTTAGATTGTATTTCCTTTCTTTATAAAAGTCAAGAAAAAACAAAACTCTTAACAAAAAGACCGCCAAATTCAGATAAGACCCACATTAATCACCTGCTTTACCCATCACGCTAAGATCGTAGAATCTTTAGTGTTCAGATCATGACACGTCATCATATTGGGACCCATAATTCTGTTTTAGCTTTTTTAAGTCTCTGTCTTCTTCTTCAATCATCATCATCAATCTCCGTCTAACTCCAAACAACAAATTTGGAAACCTCGAAAATTCAAAACGATCGAAAAAAAAATGGCGTCGTGGAATTCGATTCCGCTCGAAATCTCATACGAAATCGTTGGATGGATCGCGTTTACTGCGTGGTCGATTAGCTTTTACCCACAGCTGATTTTGAATTTCCGTAGGAGAAGGTAGATTTCTATTTTTATTTTTTTTCGAGAATTTTTCTAGGTTTAAGGTTGAAATTGAAATTGACTTCTCTTTGTTTTTGTGTGTTTGGAAAGTGTGGTTGGATTGAACTTCGACTTCGTGATGTTGAATTTGACTAAGCACTCGTCGTATATGATCTACAACGTTTGCCTCTACTTTAGTCCAGTTATACAGAAGCAGTACTTTGACACTTATGGCGATAAAGAGGTATCTTTCTTCTTTCTCTGTGTTTTTATTTGTTTTGCATAGCTGAAGCTTTTGGTATCATTCTTCAAGCATAAAGTATCTAATGAACCAATTTGTGTTGATTGATTTCGATTGAGCGGTCTAGATTAGTCTGGAATCTAGAAATTTGTCTTGTTTCGAATCTGAGATGGATGATTGGAGTTAGTTCTTGGTTACTCATTTGTTCAGATTATCTCTTCTTTCAGTGTTTTTGGAATCTATCAACTTGATTTTAGAGTTATTTTCATTATTTAAAGCTTACCTTCATTTTCTTGCTAATGAAGTCGAAAAATAAAATAGAAGTTTGTTTCTTTCCGAAGTTAACATATTCTGATTTCCGTAAATAAATGAGTATGGATATCTTTGTTCAAGATGAGGATTTGTACTGGTAGTTCAGAAATGTAGACAGTTTTTTTTCTTGCTGTGAAAGGTTGATTTTGAATTCTGTGACAGAACATATTGTTTCTTCAGTATGGATATATCTGTTGAATATAGAGAATAGAAGTTTGTTTACTTTCCGAAGCTAACATATTATTGAGTTTGGTTATATCTGTTAAGGATGATAATTTGTTGCTTGTAGTTCCGAAATGTAGACGGTGTATTTCTTGTTGTGAAAGGTCAATGTTGAATTCTGTGACAGAACATATTGTTTCTTCAATTTGCTTCTTTTACATTTTCATCAAACAATAGGTTGTTCGAGTTGTTATAATTCTTTCCTATTTCAGATGATACCTGTGGCTGCAAATGATGTTGCATTCTCAATCCATGCAGTTGTAATGACAGCTCTTACACTGTTCCAGATCATTATCTATGAAGTGAGTAATGAAGTTTTTTCCTTTATCTTCAATGTTTGTTTCGTTTCCTTTGTCCTGATGATTTCTAGTGCTTTACTCTCAGCGTGGACCTCAAAAAGTATCCAGAATTGCTTCAGGTGTAGTGATTGTCGCGTGGGGGTTTGCAGCTATCTGTTTCTTTATAGCATTACCTACGCAATCTTGGCTCTGGCTCATCTCGATCTTCAAGTAAGTTGTTACGGAGAGCATTAAACCAACTATTTTAATGGTAATCTATCACTTTGGATGATAATGTTCTATATCGTTCACTTGTAATAGCTCGATCCAGGTCGTCATGACATGCATCAAGTACATTCCACAGGTCAGATAACTACTCCGGACCTTAAATTTTCATAAATTGATTGATTGAATCTGCATTATTGAGATTCATGTGTTTCTTCACAGGCAAAGATGAACTTCACTAGGAAGAGCACAGTTGGGTGGAGCATCGGGAATATTCTTCTCGATTTTGGCGGAGGGCTTGCTAATTATATGCAAATGGTTATACAATCTATTGACCAAAGTAACAATCTCTTCTCCATTTTATTTGCTCTGATAATAACAATAACATTTGGACACGTAATCTCAAGTTCTCTTTTTTTGGTTCTTCTAGATTCTTGGGTGAATTTCTATGGGAACATTGGAAAGACACTTCTATCACTTGTAAGACAATTCTTGAGTTTTTATTTTTTCAGTTCTATCTCTGTATCTAATAAATCTCTCATACTTTTTATACAGATCTCAATATTTTTCGACATCCTCTTCATGTTTCAACACTATGTGTTATACCCAGAGAGGAAAGCCTCAAAATCTCTGGAAACTGGTCAGGAATCGAACGAACCTCTCATTGATTCTTCTCATGAACATGTTTGAAGAACGGATTCGCAGGAGAATCATTAAATGTCAGGGAAACAAAATCCTTAGCTTCAGCGTTCCATCTGTATAATACTACATGACAAAAATGTATAGAAGTAAGAACTCTTTAGACTCGTAGTTTATCCCATGTTATCATCTTAATATCAGTTTTATGTATCATTATTATTGAAACAACGAATGTATACTACAATGGTCAATCTTGGATTTTCTTGTAAGAAACAACATGGAAATTTTTTTTATCTCGTTTATGAATTTGAGACCATCATTATTAGTTTGAAATTTGAAAATTAAAATTTATACATGATATATGTATCAATGCAACGGTTTATTATAGTTTAACCTTATAATTAAAATATTCTTTTATTGAAACGTGTTTGATTGATGCAATTTTCCAAACCTTATTGATATCAGCAATAATATGACGAAACCGAGGAAAGTATTGAGGCTTAGGGATCGCATCAACACATTGTTGAGAAGATGTTACTAATTACTAAACGAAACTACTTTGACTTTCCATAAACAAAATGAAAGATAGTTAGAGGTAAGGCGGGAACAGCTTCCATCTTTATCATGAGCTATTAATTAGTCCATACAACAGAATAACGTAATCAGGTCTTAGTGTGTATTTAGAAAGCTGCACAACCCAAAGAACATCTGAAATCACAAAAGTAAAAATTAAAGAAAGAATATCTTGTCAGGTTCATCAAACTGAATTCTCCAATCAGGGAAATATACATCATGTCTTCAGACACTTGTTCAGATCCAGACTCATAGCATCCCTTTCCGTTTCTGCTTGTTTCGTCTTCAGACTTAAACAGACGAGAGTTACATACCTTTTCAGGTCTTCAGACGCTTTACTCTGCGTTCATCAAACTCATTGCTATCATCAGAGAGACTTTCATCTTCGTCTTCAGACGACATTTCATCTGAACTAGATTCATAGCTGCTTATGGTTTCGCCTGTCATGGTCTGGACACCACATTGAATAATGTCGACTTTATGGGATGTGGTGCTGAATTCGAACAATATCTCGTTGTCTTGTTCAAGCCATCCTTCATCTTCATCTGAGAATAAAACGTAAGCCATATATAGATGTTCCGTTTGGATATTAAAGACAGTTTGAGATATGTTCTTCTCAATGGGGCAACCGTTTATGTGTATGTCACATAATAAATATTCTTTCAGGATGTCAGATTCAACCAGCCGCTGATTAGGGGAAACCACGACGCAAATCCTAAATTTGTCGAAATCTGAACGAATGGTCAAAGAATTTCTTAAAGCTCATTGATTGAACTCTGCAGGGATTGTTCTTCCGGGTAAGCATGCCTTCAGTGGTCGCTGGGTAATGACTCTCCGTGCTTCTTCATCCAATTTGAAGCAGTTGATGAAACTGAGTCTCCAAATTGGAGAGTCAACAGGAAAAGGTGTTAATGTCTCCAGTGATTCGCAAGTGTCTACTATTAGTGCTAAGAGCGAGGCAGGGAGCTCTGGTAGTGATGCAAGTTTTGGACAGTCAGTTATATAAAGCTCTTCTAGCTGATGAAGATCTTTGATCCAATCTGGGATTTTCTCAATATCTGCGCCTTTATATTCATCGCCGAATATAATGAAAATCTTAAGGTGACAAAACCGAACAGAATCAGGCACTTTCTCTAACATTGCGTCTGAGATTGTGAGACCTGTGCTGTTCATGGCAATATCCGGAATGTAACTCAAAAGCCTGCACCCCATCATGAATACATGATGAAGAGATGCCAAGTTCAAGTTAGCCGGTACATCTTGTAGGCTTATACAGTAATCCATATGCAACATCACTAGTTTCTGAAGATTCGCAATTGATGGTGGAAGCTCTAACAAACTCATGCAATAAGTCACATTCAACATTTCAAGATTTTCAACGTTTGAAAGATCCGGGAGTTCCTTCAAATCCAAGGAGTAAGACAAATCCATCTTCTTGAGATTTGGAAGCGGCTGAATGTAAACAGACACAAAGGAAATACATCAAAACATGCTGAGAAAATACCTTCAGGGTGTAATCTGAATTAAATAACTTAGGTTATAAAACAGAACTTCGAAAATGCTCTTTAATGTTTAATCTATTAAAAAAAACAGTTTTTCTTTTTTTCTAAATAAAGCTATTGTACCAAGTCATATATTTAACTAGTTTTTAATCAAAAGCCAAAACTATCATAAATTTCGTAACAATTTTTTTTCTTTATATATTTTTTCTTATTTATGCAATAATGTGCTTATTTATTCTAAAAATAAATATTATGAAATAAACCTATTTTTAGTCTATAATATTTTGGTATTACTTATGAAATTTTGCAAGTCATTGTTTTTATTAAAAATTATTATATTTATTTTAGTAACTTTTAAACACATAAAACAAACATAGATTTTTTTAGAAGGAAAATAAAAATTATTTTAAAAACATTATAGATAAAAACCAAAAAATTAAACAAATTACCATTCAAGTTTTTCTAATAACAAAAATCTACATAAAAAAACAAAAACCAAAAATCAAAAGGCAAAAACCATTCTTTTACTTCGAAAATTATAAACATTCATGGCCTTACTACATTTGATTTTTTTAATAATTTTATTGTTTAACAATTTGAATAATATTTTAAAATAAAAATCACATAAAATTGAATATATTTACAAATTTTTTTTTATACTTTGATAGAAATAGTTACTAAAAAATAATTTTCTAGAGTTATCAATTTATTAAAAAAAATTAATTAATTCTGTATCATTCTTCAACTAAATAATTTATAATACCTATGAACCAATAGTAATTCAATAAATTTAATTATTTTCAATTAATAATTTTTGAAGTGTACAATTTATTAACAAAAAATGTAGAAAGACGTTAGAAAAATCAACTTTTATATAATAAAAAACAAAACTAGAAAATTAAGTTTTTGGGAACCGAGAGAGTACAATAATAAAATAACTATGTATTGAAAACTAAAAACTTGTTAGTTTTATTTTTCTATATAGTAAAAGGATTGCTGATGTTAATAGCTAGTATTATAAAAATAAAAAACATATACACACACAAAAATTATAAATTATAATAATTAACCGAATCTAAATTTTTTTAATCAAATCTAAATTATCATAATTTATTGAATTACTAATTAAATTAATTATTATTTATTTTAATTAAAAGTCATATATTCAAGAGTATTTTAGGGTTAGCAATATTACAAAAGTGTACATGATCAATGTTAAAGGAAAAAAAATGTATATGGATAAACGAAAAAATGTTATTTTTTCAAAAACCAAATGTTATTTTTTCAAAAAAACAATGTTATTTAAAAAAAAAAAAAAAATTTTTAGAGCATGTGCAATAAGAGTCTCTCAAGACATGTCCATTGGAAGTATCTTATTGAGATACTCCCTTATTAAAATAAGAATAAAAATAAAAAGAAGAGAGAGAAGGAGAGAAAGTCTCTCAAATGAGAGACCCAAGTCTCTCAAATGAGAGACCCAAGTCTCTTAACTATAATTCCTCTTTCCACTTGTTGTTTTCTAATTGGTTCATTTTTTATTTTAAAATTAAAAATTAAATATATAATTAAACTATATCAAAATATTAATACATTAATGTTGAAAGACTCTTTTGAGCATCTACACCATTGGAAGTGCTCTCAGAAGAGTCTCTTATATATAAATGAGAGACTGTCTCAACTTTTTTTTAGAGACTCTTCTAATTAAATATTATCATTTATTATTTTATTATTTTTTTTAAATATGAGAGATTTTTGTGAGAAACTTACTAATTCTCCTTACATATAATATCTATTAAAGGTTTTGAAAACAGCAGTAAAAAAACATAAAGCCTAGGAAAACTATTCAATGTGAACAAAATATATACCAACCTGGATTCCGTCCCAAAGCTTCTCAAGCTTATTACGTTGCAAATTGAGTTCCACAAGAAATTCCAGCGTAAATGTACAAGGAAGACATTTTCCAGGATATTTATCCCAATGTAATAACTTTAGACGATGTGGAAATTCCATGTCCTCGGATACATGCACTCTTACATTTGTATCAAGTCCTGTGTTGTAGATCCTGAGAAATTGAAGATTGCGTATATTTTTAAAAGCTCTTGCGTTTATATACACACCGTTCGGGATTGTGGATATATCCAAAGATATACCCATCACACTTGTACTATCCTAAGAAAAATTTGAAAACAAAAATTGTTAGCAAAACAGGTAAGATCCAAATGACCTAGTTTAACGAATAGACTTAATGTACAGAACTTACAAACTTGTATATATATACAGAACTTACAAATTCTTTTTCAAGGAATTTAAGAATATCTTTAGTATCAATTAGGATTTGGCGTTGCCCTGGATCTTGTCTTTGAATCGCTTTTCTACCCACTTGTTGTAGTAACTTGTGCATCACTATATTTCCTTCTATTGATATTTGTATGAGAGATTTATTTTCGAGGGTTTTCAAACCGAGTCTGACACTCGAGTTATTTTCAGCAAGCATATCTTTTACATGACCATTGTCTTTGCTGTTGAAGAAGACTGCAATGAGGAGAAATAGCAATTGATCTTTCTCACATAAACTGTCGTATCCGACTCTTAGTACGCTCTCGATATCCCGTTCTACTGGATCAAGGCTATTTTCTAGCCCTTGCAATATATCTTCCCAGTCATCTTTTGTCTTTTTGCATAAATATGAACCCATGATGCGGAGACCGAGTGGAAGTTTGCTGCAAATATCTGTGACTCTTTCGATAAGCTTTTCATAACCATCTGGTTTTGAACTCTTTCTAAAAGCATATCTACAAAAGATCTTTCGAGCTTCTTCTTTAGTTGGAAAAGCCACATGGTATGTATTGTTGATATAATGTTTCTTCAAAAGCTCTCGATCTTCTGTGGTTACGATAATCCTACTTCCTGGACCAAACCAGTTAGTTTCATCAGCCAAAGCTTCTAGTTGCTTCAGATCGTCCACATCATCAAGAATGATAAGAACTTTTTGGTCGTATAGCCTTTTCCGTATTGCACCTAAATTGTCTACCTTCATACCATCTTGGTTTAAAATCTTTGAAAGAAGTTCCTTTTGCAGACACAGCTTCGAACCATACTCATTATGACCGCTATGATAGATTTCCCTAAGATTCTCCATAAAACAAGTAAGGCGGAAACTGCAAGAGAATCGGCTATGGAAAGCTCTGGCAATAGTAGTCTTGCCAATGCCAGCTGGGCCACAGATTCCAACAATCATAACTTCACCTTCTTTATCTAAATGTAGCAAAGACTGCATTTTCTGCAGATGTGTTTCAATACCCACCATGTCTTCAAAATCCCAAGAGATTGTTGTGTTTAGTTTGTTTGAAACATCTCTTGAAATCTTTTCAATCATCTTTGATTCATTATCCCTAAAAGTGAGAAAAAAATCATTGTGTTTATCAAATAGTCATGTGAAAATGATTTGTAGATTCTATTGAGAGATATTATGTAGTCATAGAAATCCAACCAGAAGACCTATATTTTATTTGTTCCTTTTACATGATCAACCTAGAAGATTTATATATCTCTAGCAAGATCTGCATATATCTTTTTTTTTGTTTTGTAATCTTAATTATTAGTTAGCAGAATATTGTTTTGTAGGTGTACATAATCGCATGAGTCTTATGTTAATAAAGTAACACATGAACATTCAGAAAGCTATCAGATCTTTTAGATTCACTAAGAAAATTTCCTTAATCGTATTAAGAAAGCAAAAATCCCAAATTAAGTTGAATAAAAGCAAACTAACCACTTTTGGAAGTGTTCTCCAGCAATGTTGCCCACATCTTCCAAAGCTTTGCTCCATTTTTCCCTCTTCTCTTCGTCCTTTTTACGAGCACAAGTTTCATTGAAGGCGATCCCAAAATCTCCGGTCTTGTTCCGGACATCAGATGGATCTACTCCGTAGAAGACCATCATCACAATTTCTCCGATATCATCCTTGCACTTCAAAATCTCCAACAGCTCATCCAAACACCAGCTAGAAGAAGCATAGTTCTTTGAGAGCACCACGATTGAGATCCTTGATTCACTAATCCCTTGCATGAGTGCAGGACCAATGGTTGCGCCTCTCTCCATCTCTTGATCATCGTACATCGTAATCCCATCGTTATTAAGCTGTTTCCGTAAATGACTCAGAAATGTTTTACGAACGTCTTGTCCGTGGAAGCTTACAAAAACGCGGTATTTGCAGGTGCGAAGCAAAGAAGAAGAAGCCATGAGAGACGGTAGCTGTAAAAGTTCAAGATGATTAGATGAGATATACAAAAATGCCTCTGGATGAACCATATATTCAGTATACATCGTTGACTTTTGAGAAAGAGATGAAAGTTTCGTCGCTTTTTCAAGCCAGAACAATGGCACACGCTATCTATATATTATCTTTAAGTTTATAACTATTATTTTTAGAAATATGTTGATGTCATATATGACTTCTTCCACAGATTGCAAAAATATACTTTCTTTTGTTAAATAGTTTGGATTACTATACTTCTTCCATGGATTAATATAATATACATGCAAATTATGTAGGCTATTACTAATTTATTTGTTTATAAAAAAGAAAAAGAAAAATCATGCAAGCCAGAATAATGGCACACATGACACATACTAACATACACAATTTGGCATAATTTATTTGTGATTTTTTGTAGAATTTGGGGAATAACTAAAAATTCAAATTTTAAATGGTAAAAGCAGGATATGGATGACTGATTAACAAAAAAATTTTTTTGTGTCTAACTGAATAACAAAATTCACTGAGCAAAGAAAAGAATGCCATAGATTAATTAACTCTTCTTCATCTTTACGGGGAGAACCATGATATCAATTCATAGATTAAATTGTGTCAAATGATATCTAGTTATGACCTCTAAATGGAGCTAAAAAGCCTCAAGTATTAGCATAACCAGATTCTACAAGATAATACATCAAAGCTGGAGGAGTTAGAAAAGTTGGATCACGCTCTATTGCGCAAGACAAGACTCTGGCATCATGTACTGATTCATGACATCCTACAAATATATAAGTGAATAACAAGTCCAAATTGCATATTACCAAAACATTAACGTTTGTCTGTGAATGTTTGTTATAAAAATGAGTGGCATTTGCACCAGTCACCATGACCGTACAATGAGTATCATCCATTGCACCTATGAAACCATTAAAATAAGACCAAGAACGATTATCATCTCGTAGACATCGAGTTACATGATGGAGTTGTTCAGAAGATTGGTTCCTAAGTAATCTACCAGACAGTTTTGTGCATGCTTGTAGACATTCTTTAAATTTTTGTCCAACAGTCTCTTGTGCGCGCCCGAATAAGAGTCCAACTGAATGTTTTTTTTTTTTTTTTTTTTGAAATTGAGTTCAACTGAATGTTGTGCCATGTTACCATCTTTGGCCATAAACTGCAGTTGTTAAGAAAAGATTGGTGTATGATAAAGCTTTAGAAGCCATGGATATGGATAGATTGGTGTTCTTCGAGCATGCTTATCTGGCGGACTTTAGCTAGAAGCCCATAAGACCCATTAAATCATAAGACCCACTACTTCCTAACTAATATTATAGAGATACTCAATACTGTATTTGTTATTAATATTAAAATGATATTTATATTTGTTTTATATCATGAATAAAATAAAACAAAATTAATATTATTCATAACACACAAAAAATAACAACCTTTTTTGATAAAATATTAAATAACACTTTTTAATGTGATTATATTTACATAAAATACTATTTAACGTGTTAAATCTTATATTTTAAGTTCTAACTTATAAAACTATATAGTTTTCACATGGCAAAAAAAAAAAAATATATATATATATATATATAGTTTTTCACAATACTACTTTCTGGAGAAATTGACAACTTTATTACTATATTTTCATCTCACGTAGTAAAAGATTAAACTTGTAAGGAATTTGCGTGTAGTTTTATTTTCTTTTTCTAAAAGACTAACAAGAAAATTTCCAATATTTTAATAGTGGTAGTGTTTTTTTTTTTTCCTTAATAGTGGAAGTTATCTACACAACTCATTGATTTGGTCCACAAGCTTCACTTTAGGAAATTGTCTTTACTTTTGACTATTATTCCGTGTTCCGCAAGTATATTCCTCCAATCTTCAATTCATCTTCTTATTATATCCTTCAAGCAACCTTTTTTATTTTTCTATCATTTCACATTTTCAATCCTTCATTGTTCTTCTCTCTGTTGTAAAGGTCTAATCAATCAACGGCTGAGATGAAGCGAGAAGGCAAACAACACGGTATGGTGAGGACTTACCGGATTCTACCTCCGTCGCTGAATCCAAGGCCTGAAGCTAAGTTGGTCAACCCTTTGAATTCACGCCCAACCGCTGGATTATTTACCAAAGTGCCATCAAAGCCGACCAATCACTCCAAGTTCACCGGAAAATGTGGCCAAGCAAGGTGCCTTGAGTGCCATATGCATCCCATCACCAAATCCAAAGTCAAGACTAAAGGCTCTTCCAAGGTGAGATCTAATGACGTCACCTATAAGATGCTGACTTGGCAGGTTGCTGCTGGTGGGCCCAGATCCGGTTTGAAGTTATCCGGATTCTCGGCTACCGGAATCCTTGATCTTATTTCTGATGATTATGGTTATGATCATGATTATGATGAATATGATGAAGAAGATGAAGAAGAAGAAGAGAACAGAGGATGTGTTATAGAAGAAATTGTGAAAATACAGAGTGATGATGATGATGAAAAAGAAGAAACTGGGTCACATGATACTGATGATAGTGATGATGAAAATATGAGTTTTTGTGATGTGGGGATGATGATGATGATGATGGATCATGTTGAAGAATATGATGATGGATGGTGTTTGGTTGAAGAAATGATGACTAATTAATCTCATTGGTTATTCCCCAATAATTGTCTTTCCTTTTGCTTTTGTAAATTTCATCATTTTTAATAACTTGGGGATGAATGATTGATTGATTATATCTATGTAAATGTGATTTGATTCTTAAATCAAAAACTATGATTTATAATTATAAATTTATGTAAAGTTGAAACCTTTAAGAGTAAAGGGCCATTTTCAATCAGAACTTTTTTTCTGGTACCCTTTCATACCTGTACAAACGTGTAGTGCCAAAATCAATCCAAACTGAAATAAAATTCAAATTTCATACCTGAACTTGTTAAATCGTGCCAAAATCGGAGTCGTCGTTAACGGTGGTTAGTCAACCGTTACGGGTGTTGACTCAGCTGAAACGTGGTTGATGATGTGGCAAAACGACGTCGTTTTGGTGTTTTGGTGCTTGGTTTAATTTTTTTAAAAATTTGGGACAGCAGCGTTTCGAACCCGCGACCAAAGACTCATTAATGCCAGCACAATACCACTTGAACCATCGACTTTCACAACAACTTGTCAAACATTAAAATATATATACATAACGACGTTTGTATGGGTAAATTAAATAAATGATATATCGTAATGTTTAGATGGAAATTGTGGTAATGGTGCGTTTGGAAACTTTTTTGTTCGAAATTTAAAATAATTATCGTTGAACTAATTTTTAAAACATTTTTAGTGTTTTTTGCCAGAAATATTTTCATTGTGAAATTAGCGATCATCGTAAAATAAACCAAAAAGTCAAACTGTAGTAGTTCAAAAATTAATTTACATTATACAAATCCCAAATAATTCAAAGAAATAGATTTACATTTAATTATTTTTTCTTCAAAAAACGGCAATCTGAGTTCTAATTTAAATTAGATTAACCAATTAAATTAGAACTCAGATTGCCGTTTTTTGAAGAAAAATAAATTAAAGGTTCATAGAGATTAGAGATACAATGCAAGAAAAATAAACAAACTTTCTTCTGCTATTACAGAATTTTTTGCTACTGGACTGTGCACTCAAAGATTCTATTTTTACCAAAGTCGAATCCGAGGACAGATCTTTCTAAAAGCTTTGAAGCCAACAGAGAAGGATCTTATCTTTATTCTCTCAAGTTTCTCTTTGCAAGGTGCTTCAGATTTTCCTCCTCTGTGTCTTTGTTCGCTCTTCTGTTTCCTCAACCATTTGAGGTTTGAAGCAAAGACACAGAAACGGTTTGTTCGGTTTCTTATCCGTCTTTCTCTGAAGGGAAAAAATCGCGGCTAGTGTCAGTCTTACGTTACTAATAGAAATGAGAAAGATCTTTGAGTTATTATTGGAATCGAAATCTTACCTTCTTCCTAATCAGGTTTTGATCTTGAGTTTTAGTGTTTCCCATCAAACAGCTGCATCACAAGAACAGTATACAATCAAGACAAGAACATAAATTCAAATACAAATTGACTCAAGAAGGGATAACAAATCTGTCTTACCTCAAGAAACTGAATCTCTGACGAACTGGTTTTTCGTTTTTCTTCATGGAACTATGAGTTATCAGTCTTTCACTGCAAAATTTACATTATAAATCAATCAGAAACAATTGTTTGCAGGAAAACAAGCTGAGAATAAAAATCAAGAATGCTTTGTTTACCTTATTTTCTTTGAGAAAACAAGCTCCATTGCTTTGTCTCTAGTTTCTAAAGTTGCTGGTTTCTCCATAGACGATCTAACTAACGAGGCGTTCATGCTTACCGATCTTCTCTCTTCTTCTTTATCTCCAACAGAACAGTTCTTCTTCAACAACTCTCCATCCTCTGTGTGATTCTCATTCTCTTCCATTTCATCATGAACACCTTGCAAATCATCTGCAACCACCTCAGCGTCTTCTTGTTCCAAAACGCAACACTTTCTCTTTCGTTCTCTTCATCTTTCTCAACACTCAACACTAACTCTTCACTACTCAAAACTAACTCAGTTCCATCACTCTCTTCTTCCTTAACCTCATCCTTAGTCAACGTTTCCAAAGTGTTAAGCAACAGCGCAACACTTTCAGGTTCTTGTTTTTGTATAGGATCAGATGATTCATTTGAAGCTTTTGCTTTCTTAGCTTCAGCTATTCTCTTGTAATGAGCTTCAAAGAAAGCTTTCTTCTGAGCAACAGATCCAGGCTGAGAAAATTTCTCAGCTTCATCAACATACTTCTTATGTGAAAAACTTGACCATTTTCCCCATTCAAGATTCTCTGTCATGAACCTACCAAATGAAACTGATTGACTAAGCGCATGAACTGGATTACCCTGAAAAAATCCAACAAAACCAAAAAAAATAAAAATCTTAATGATCTACAAAAAAAACTCAACCAAATTTATAAACTTTCTGGTGAATCCAACTGTTTCCTATCAAAATCATTGGCTAAAACTCAAACCCAATTCAGATACTTTTAGTGAATCAACCTCAGGATTCATACAAAATTATTCTGGAGAAATTAACCCTAAAGTTCAAAACTTTCGTTCTGGGTCACCCAGAAACCATTAAATTTTCCAGGAAATTTTCAATTAAGCTTATAGCAAAAGCATTTGAAATTGTGAGGAATGAAATTAAAAATAGAAACAATGAAACTAACCTCATGAGATTCATTTCGAGGAAGAGGAGCTGCGAACGAATAGGAATGAAATAGAACAGCAGATTCACCCATGGCCCAAACTCTCCAAATCGATAATTTCTTCGTTGGGAAACAAAATCTCTCAACGAAATAAATAAAGGGTATAATTGTCGAAGCTTTTTTTGTTTCTCAGCTTTTCTCTGAAACTTTTTTTTTTCCTTTTTCCGTTACCCAAACGGCTGCAGAATTTCGAAATTTAAAAACAAATTTGTTTTTATTTGCTAGCTAAACACATGTTTTACGAGACGATCTGAAGAATTTTGCTGAGATCTGGGTCCCACGAAACAGATAAAATTCAGAGTTTTTTTTTTTAAAACTCTATATTGAGTTTAATTTTTTTTAATAAAAATATGAGAAACTGAGAAATTATGTATCCTAGGAGTCTAACAAGAATGAATTATTTCTGCTATAGTTGTTGATATGAAGTGGCTGAGAATTTAAACAAAAGAGAAAATTTTATAGTGTGAATGTGTTTTTTGGGAAACAAATAACCCAAAAACTCTGTAATCTAAACTGAATTCTGAGTTATTTTGTAATTTTTAGATATATCAACGCGTTTTAAAACTATTTTTGTTGATTTTTACTAAAAAAAAATTGTATATGATTTTCGAAAACCTTTTTTATTCTTGTATACTTAAATTTGAATTTTTTTCAGCCAACATTTATATTTATATTATTTCTGATTTAAGGTGAAAATTCTGGATGAAATAAATACAAGTACTCCCTCCATTTCACAAAGATAAATTTTTAAGATTATGCACACATATTAAAACAATTTTGATAAAGCCTAAAATATTCCTATTTTATAATTAAATATTAATTTTTTTTTTACTTTTAACTCTAATTAATAGAGGTAAAACAAGAAATGTTACCTACTTTTTCCATAAAAACTATGAAATATCAATCTTTATGAAACATTTTTTTTCTAAAACATCTATTAACAGAGGGAGTACAACATAAATGATTAACGTTGGTGTCTTTGTGTCTAACTGTAACGTTTTGGATTTGTGTACTTTTTTTGTTTTTGTGTATACTTTTGTAACACCAAACAGCTTTGAATAACTGGTGATGTTGTTAGAATACATTACAGTGTGATAAATCTTATAGAATATAATAGTTTATTGAATTGTGTTGAATTGTGTTGAATATGAGATCTTTCCTAACATACATATATATAGTGTTAACATTCACAATTTCACAACTACTATATAATATAAAATTTTCTAACTCAACTCTAATACATAATGAAAATACACTTATATAACAATTTCATAACCAACATTTAATGGTCCATTATACTTAATCTGCAAAATATACTTTTTGTTTCCCAAGTTATCTCCAATACACTGCAACTATACCCTTTACATCTAACAATAAATAAACTTAAAATTCCAGTTCGAAAACTAAAAAATAACACTAGCAAATCAAAGTATTATTACAAATTATTATTTTAATCCAAAAATCACTCATAATGGCTGGTCTAGTGGTATTAAGTTATATATAGTTTTTGTAGAATCGGTCAAGTCTCGTGAACGAACAATGATAAAACTTACGTGCAGGTGTATCTCGTGCTTTGGGGGATGTGTGTATCTTATCTCGTTATGTATTTACTTTCTGCTGGATAGTGTGAAATGTTTGTTGCTTCCGCATTGGGACTCTTAGCTCTTCTGAGATTGAACCTGAAGGTAGATCACCAAAAGGTCTTTCTTATACTAACGTACTGCAATTTTTGATTAGCTATCACATATATTAGCAAAAATTGTTCCGAACAATTTGTTCTCATTTTGCGATAATGCATGGTCAAATTAGAGAGTGGAGATTATTAGTTTGTTAAGATAAAATTTGTGTAAATTAAAGGAGTAACGCATAAGGCTTTTTTCTTAAAACCATACATAAATTCTTGGCATCTACACGATGATAGACAAGGACGAGATTTTCCATAAAGTATAGTGATTAACCGCTTTCGTCATGGAAGACTTGCCGATGAGGGCATGGACGGATCAAGAAAATATATTTATCCGGGGCATAAACAAAAGTATGATACAAAAATATGCATTAACAAAGAGGCATTATCACAAATTCTTACAGAATTAGATTAATTTTGAAAAAGTTATAGGGGGTAACTGCCCCTCCTAATATGTATGGTTGAGGGTGTGTCGATGATAATGTGTTTGTTATTACGGTTACTAAATTCTAGATGGTCTCCATTAGAACAATGGTAGTAATAATTTGTTTTGTTTTCGTTTAATAGGAATGACTGAGATTTACCGCCTACTTGATATGTTCAATAAATCACAAAAAAATAAGTTGTTTTAACAATCCAAGTAAAAGACCGATTTTTCGTTAAGAGAGATTGTATTCGTGCCTATTGAATGTTTTGGAAAGAACGTTCACTAAACCATTAGTGTATTAGACCATCCAAAAATTTTTAACAGACAATAGGTTAGCGACGATTTTTTTTTTTTCTCCAACCGTGCGCACTATTACAGAATACAACTGACTAATAGTGAATAAAAAGTAGTCTAAACTACAAACAGTTTTATTGTTAGATTTGTTGGCAACTATGGAAATCTCGAAATAATCTCATTTTCAACAAAGTTCTTCATCAACCACAAAAAGTAATACGTAAAACGCAAAAGGATATTCAGGAAAGGTTGTGTGCCACAACATCATCACACGAGAAATGACCGAATCCTACCAATATTCCTACTAGGTCAACCCAGCGATGGTCACTCCCTCCAGCAGATTATGTAAAGATAAATGTTGATGAAAGTTATCACATGATGAATGAAGATATAGGTGCTGGTTGGGTCATTAGAGATGAAAGAGGTCTTTTTAAACTCGCGGGATATTCTCGATTAACACAAGCGGCTTCGCCAATCCTAACTGAAGCTATTCCACTACTCCATGTCTTACAATCAGCATGATGTAGAGGTTATTGAAAGGTAATCATGGAAGGAGATTATAAAGTTTTGTACGACGTCATCACAAATTAATCAAAAGATGTCTTCATTGATAGCATTGTGATAGATATTCGCAGTTGGACGGATAAATTTTCAAACATCAGCTTCTCGATAGTTCCTCGAGAATGCAATATGGTAGTCGACAAATTGTCTAAGTTCTCATATCAACATCAAAGTTTTGCTCAAATTTTTAGATATCCTCCTTATTGTATAAGGAATTAATTGTATAATGACTATCTAAACATGTTGTAGTATTAATAAAGTTCAGACGTTAAAAAAAAAAAAAAAAAACTACAAACGGTTTTATCTGTTATATCCGTCGTATCGATTCGAAACTATATTTTAACTTCAAAAAAAAAAAAAAAAAAAAAAAAAAAAAAAAAAAAACTTTTGAGTCATTATGACCGACGCGGTTTTTGGATTCTACAACACTCGAGTAATTTTTTAACAGATTTAGTCCCCCAGGTATTGGGTTTGTTTCGAAATATTCCTTAAAGTTTCCAAAAAGAAAATGCCAAATCAAAATCTACAATTTCCAAATTGGGTCGCCTTTCAAAACATTCAAAGGTTTGAACTTCAAACTTCATTTTTGATCGATACACAAAGTCGAAATCTTTTCTTTGATGATGGGTGGATTGAATTCGAGATACCCATCTCGAATGATTCTCCTCTGCTTCTTCATTTCTTCTCAGTTTTGGGGATTATCAGTTCCAAGTTCGATACTTCAACAGAACCTCGAGGTAATTTTAGGGTTTATCAGCTCTTTCGAATGTAAATTTCGTGTAAGTTATGTCTCTATCGCGTTAGGATTTATACTCGATCTAGCTCAGCTTTGATTAGATGTGTACTTGGGATTTACTTAAAATTCTCGAAAAAAATGAAATTTTTAAGCTTTGTGGTTGTTCACTGTTAGTTCATGTTTTTCTTTTTTCTACAGGGTTTTAAAGATCCTGGAGATGAAAGGTATTGTGAATTTAAATTCTTCTCATATGATTGATAAAACTAGTTAAGGTTCTTTATAAATCAATGTCCCAATTCTGATACTTGAATAGATATAATTCAGAGTCTCAAAACCGAGAGAAGATGGTTTTCATGAAATTCATTGTTCAAGAGAACGTAGCAGAGCTGCTTGGAAAATTATTCATGAGGTATGAATTGAAAGCAATGTTTTTGATTTTTTCTTATTCTTCTTATGCAAATTTGTAGAACTTTGTTTACTCAAAATTTTGTTTTTTTCGATATTTGTTTGCTGCTGTGAAGTATCTCATGCCGTTTGTGGAAAAGGAGAAGTATCAATTACCGAGTAATTGTAGAGTTCATAGAGACAATGACATTTATAGAGAACAAGAAGAACACAAAGTGCAGTCAGATATAAACGAGTGGCGTTGTGGATTCTGCAAAAAGTCTTTTTATGAAGAGAATTTCCTCGATAAGCATTTCGATTCACGCCATTACAATTTTCTTAATGCGGTACTTATTATCCATTATTGCTAATGATCCTCCATATTTATGTGACAATTCATACTGTTTAGGGTCTATATCAATTCATTCTGTCCTATTGAATTTCATTTTTGCGCGTTTTAAAATTTGATTCCAGAGTCATGGTAGATGTTTGGCGGATCTTTGTGGAGCTTTGCATTGTGATCTCGTTGTAGATACGGCTCGGCTTAAGTCTAAGTGTAATCCTGCAGCTGCTGCAAGAAACCGGCACTTATGTGAGGTGATGATTTTTAGGTATTAGTAAAGGTTGTTCAGTCAGCATAGTATATACTAAAGCAATCAAATACAGATTTTTCGGTCATGATTCGATCAAAATATATCATGACAAGTATGGACTCTAAAACTCATAGAAATTGTATAACTTATGATTACAAAGAACATTTCACTGAAGGATTCTCATTTTTGACCCTGTTCTCTTCGTTCTGTTTCTTGTATCCCATGCTTATGTGATCTGTTTGGTGGCATTGCAGAGTTTGGCTAATAGTTGTTTTCCGGTAGATAAGGGTCCATCAGCCAACCGTCTTCATGGTACTATAACCTTTCCCGGATACAATAAAGATGAAACCTTTATTTCAACAGTTGTTACTTGTATTGATCCATAAAGATTCACCCTTTTTGGGGTTTTAAAACTGCAGATTTCTTCTTGCGTCAGTTCTGTGATGGACATACATGTTCAGGAGGTTCAAGGCCCTTATCTATAAAACCAAAGGTAATTGAATACACTTTTTTTTAACATTTTATAGAACAAATTAGGCATAGAGCCAAAGACATTCGATTTTTCTGTTCTTTATGTTTGGTTTGGGTTTTAGGTTGTTCGGGTTTTCGGGTTTTCGGAAACAGGTCTAATCTTGAACCGAATTTTTTTTCGGTTGGGCTAGAAACATTTCGGTTCGGGGATAAAAATAAACAAAAAACTCTACTATATCTTAATGTATTTTTTGTTAAAACTTTTATTTAATAACATTAATTTTTGATAAATTACGGTTTATTCGATTCGGTTGCACAAAATTCTGGTTGGTTCGGGTGTGGTTTGGTTGATTCCGAACAAGTATTTCTCCACTGTTCGGGTTAAAATAATATTTGGTTCGGTTTTGGGGTTGATAAGTTTCAGTTCCATTCGGTTTTTATGCCTACTCTTGGCCTTTTAGAGAGATCATATAAAATCTCATTTGATCTTATTCTACATTTAACTATATAGTATTGTATTGTTTTGCAGAGTAGCAGTATGTGGTCCTTTATTATCCCCATCGTCACTTTGATATTACTTCTTCTCTATTACAGCTATATCTATTTATACAGAAGGTAACAACATTAGAGTACTGTTTCAGCTTTTTTACAAATCTGACACCAATCATAAATCCGCAAATGCCTCACATGAACTCATTTTTCTTACGTTTTACTGATTTGCAGAGGATTAAAGAGGACACTTCAAGAACTTAAGCGTATTAGACACAATGGTCACCATTTCAAACTTTGAGTTTTGTTTTGCAAGATGATTACAATTAGTATCAGATTAGTGCATTTTGCAATATTATAACTATATTATATGTTTGAAATCTTTAACATATTAGTGCATTGTAGTAATATCGTTACTTATTATAATCGGTTCAAGTCAGAGGTTCTGGAGGTAAGAGTAAAACTTAGCAATCGTAGAAATATTTACATATACGCTGTGGAGGTGTACCCGGAGGTGTATTTGCAACCTCAGTACATCTGTAATGTGCTGCCGGAATATTCGCTCGCGACAAATTCTTGTCTTGACGCAATTAAATATTCTAGACTTTTCCACATTTTCCAGGAAAAAGTATCTCATGTTTGCACTTCCGCTTTCTCACAGATTCCACTTCTACTAACCAGAAAAAAATTGTTAAATTGTAAAAATATTTAGATAAACGGTTGGTAATTACACATTAAAAACTAAACTAAAATTACCTCTAACATGGCTTAGAACGAGGAATGTGAAAAGAAAAGAAATCATAACCAAACCACCAAATTGCAACGTCAACAGTTTTAGTGTTTACGACGATCCTTTCGGTCCTTTTCTCTATTGGGCCGTTTGGGAAAGCCTTTTGGACCAAACTCAATATAACAAAACAGATCTCATTTCGAAGAACCAAAACGACGACGTGGGATATACGTTAGAGATGACGTGAAGGTAAAAAAGGCGCAAGTGGGTCCTACTCTTTCCCAGTATGATTCCAATATGACTCGAGTGAAGACACTAATCAAATCATGGCCTCGTCTTTTTCAAGTTCAAGCGATAAACAAAAATACCAAAAAAAATTAAGAGGATAAATTCAAAGCACTAAAGAGATAAATAATGACGTGAAATATAACAAGCAAGGTATCCGAACTTTTTCTATTTGCTTTTTTCTTCTTCCGACAAATCCTTTATTTGTTTCTGCAACATATTTTATAATTAAATACAATCTTTCGAATGTAAATTATTACGACACTAGAACGAAAATGTTAACTTTTAACTAGACCTATAGTAGGGCCCCTGGAAAAACAAAAAGAAATTCAAATCTCTCATTTAAAAAAAAATTTGAAAGAAATTGGGCCTTTTAACCCTAAGAATTCTTTTAAAATTGACAATGGATCCATGATATTTGCTCTATATACAATTACTATTATATATAGATAGTTACCCTCTTCAACAAACAAAAAAAATTGTTTGTTACCCACTTTAAAAGAAAATGTGTAATGTTCCAATATTACTAAAAAAATAATAATATTGAGGTGTAAAGTGGATAAACTATATAGTAAATATATTATAGAGCTTGTAAGTAATTCTGACAATAAAACCAAGAGTTGTAGATATTTTATTGGGTCGAACCGGGTTGGTTTAGCAATAAGCGGGTCTTTTTCTTGAACCTTCAACATCAAGTTCGTAAATTTCCATAAACGTCTTTGAGCACCGAAGAAGAAAGTTGAAAATTTGCAAATTACAAAAAAAAAAAAAAGACAAAATCAAAAAATCCCATATTTATCTGTTTTCTTTCTTAATCAGAGAATATATAAAAAAAAAAAGTAAAATTAGTATTTGCAGACGGAAAAAATAAAAAGAGAAAGTTAAAAAATAGAATATTCTATTCTTCAAAAAAAAGAATATCGACCTAAAAATCTAAAATCTTCATAGCCTGAGACAAAGAGAGTAGGAAGAAAAAACGTTTTGCTTCGACCTAAAAACGTTTTGGATATAATTCTTAGCTGCGGCCGCCGTTTCCGGCGGCGTTAAAGATGAAGAACAGAAGGAAACGCGGCGGTTTAAGCAGTGGCGACGTCGTTGTTACGTGGAAAAGATTTTTCCGATTCGTTGCTTTGTTTGTCTTCTCCTTCGTTGTCTTCTCTACTTTGTTCATCTTCTTAGGTAAAATAATCAATTAAATTTGATAACGTTGACATGTATTTGATTATTTTTTTATAATTTTTAAATTTTGGAAAATTCAGGGAAATTTCGGCCGGTGGTTAAGTCATCGGTTAAAGCAGTTCTCGGTGGTTCGGTACCGGCGGTTACGGTGGTCACGATCCATGAAGCAGTTAAGTTTTCTGACCAAACATTGATTTTCCTAAAGTATCTTTCCTCTTCTCGGTTACATACAAAAGAGGACCTCTTTTGTGTTTTCTCCGACATAAGCGATTCATCTATGTTGTTTAAAGAGCTTCCGTCCGCCGTGGAAATCGACGACTTTGGCCGTCAAATTGTACAATGTTCTGCCGTGCCACGTGGCTATACCATATCGCTGGCTGTTTCAAGATGGACGGTCAATAATCATCTTCTAGTCGATCCCACACACCGTTGGGATTGGCTCGTCTACGACGCCGTGATCGACAACGACAATTCCACGGTGATTTTTGTCAAGGGATTAAATCTACGGCCAGGAAAAGTTGCTGACGTATCTAGGTATGAGTGTGTGTACGGTTGGGATTTTACCAAGCCCAAACTTTTGCTTAGAGCAGAAGTTATCTCTGCGGCCCAAGAGATCGTACGATGCAAAACGCCATTAACAGTACTTGAAGGCCCACGATCGGCCCAATCTTCACCGGTGAAAGTCTCTGTGAGAATCAAAGGAGGTGGGATGCTTCCTTCCGTTGCCCACCCAATTAACCGTCCGGGTCGGGTCAAATATTCGACACATGGCGTAAAAAAACCGTTTGAAACGTGCGTTTGCACCATGACACGAAACGCAGCCAGCGTTTTGAGAGAATGGGTGATGTACCACGCCGGAATCGGCGTTCAACGGTGGTTTATCTACGATAACAATAGCGACGATGACATAGTTTCCGAGATTAAGAATCTAGAAAGTCGCGGTTACAATATCTCGAGACATTTTTGGCCGTGGATCAAAACTCAGGAAGCTGGATTCGCCAATTGCGCGATTCGAGCAAGGAGCGATTGCGATTGGGTTGCTTTTATCGACGTCGACGAGTTTTTCTATATTCCGTCTGGTCAAACCTTAACCGACGTAATCAGAAATCACACAGCAACACCTTCATCATCCGGCGAGATCGGTGAAATTCGAACGCCGTGTCACAGTTTTGGACCGTCGGGTCTTAGAATTCCTCCGCGAGGTGGAGTCACGGCGGCATACACTTGTCGTATGGCGTTGCCGGAGAGACACAAGAGTATAATACGACCGGAATCACTGAACGCGACGCTGATAAACGTCGTGCATCATTTTCACTTGAGAGATGGATTCACGTTTGCTGATGTGGACAAGGGCAAGATGGTAATTAACCACTATAAGTATCAGGTTTGGGATATTTTTAAGGAGAAGTTTAAAAGGAGAGTGGCGACTTACGTGGCGGATTGGCAGAACGATGAGAATGTCGGGTCGAAAGATCGGGCACCCGGATTAGGGACCCGACCTGTTGAGCCTTCTGATTGGGCTGAGAGGTTTTGCGAGGTGAGAGATATTGGGCTTAGAGATTGGGTGTTGGAGAAATTTTTGGATCGGAAAACGCAGCGTTTAGTGTGGGAGAAAAAAGAGAGAATAGTAGAAGATGAAGCTATAGCTCAAATGGGCTCGTGGGCTGATAAAAGGGTTGGTCGAAAGAAGAAAAATAAATTAAAAGCCCAATAGTTATATACTTTTTTGGTTTTTTTTTTTCGTTCCCGAATTTCCCATAGTGAAAATAATGTAGATAGATAAGTTCGACTTGTAAATGTTGATTGCTTTCCGGGGAAACAAAGAAGGAAAAACTGTATACTCTTTATTTTTAACAAATGTATACTATTATACCTTAAAAAGTTAATAATTATGAAAAAAACAACACACATACTACGCGTATTTGGATTTATTGTAAATTTTAGTTTTATAATTAAGAAGAAACTTGATGGTGATTAAGATCATCATTTTGATAATTTGAATATCATTGTATGTTTTACACCAATCATCACCTAATATGTCACACCAGTCGGCGTTTTGTTTCCCACATGCTAGCTAGCCTATAATTGTTTTTTTTCCCCCGATAAAACAAACACCGTTTTTAATTATTAATTTTTTGGTGAAAGAGTTTTAACACCGTTTTTAATTGTTTTCTTTTTTGGTTAAAGGGTTTAACACCGTTTTTAATTGTTGATTATATATATTACTAATTTAATGAATTATCTTTTGGAGTTCTTCAATAGCGCTTACTGCAGTAAATCCGTAATGAACGTGATTATCTTCTTCTTTTTTTGTTAAAAAGCTTTGATGTGATTATCTTCACACTTTAGGATCTTTATTAAGCCAATTAACGTTATTTTCTATGTTTACTATGGAATTTTTTCTAAGGATATGATTAATTGGTTTATATTACCCATAGCCATAATCTCAAGAGCCAGAAATGCATGTACGTTCGTGTATGTAGAACTTTTAAAACAATAATTCTTAATCACAATTTATCAAAAAAAAATATAATAATAATAACTCTTAACCACAAAAAAAAAACAAATTGCCTCCACGTCTATTTCTTTTAAAATTTTTAACACATTCAAGTTTTTATAATCCATAATTTGTTAAATTAAGTAGAAATAATAAATGCTATTAGCCCCATAATTAAAAGTTGTTTTTGTATTTTATGAGGCTGATTATTACCCATAAGAGACTATAAACAATCAATTCATTTTTTTTTGCTTTTTTTTTAAAGTCCAAATTATTGGCCAATTATAGCAACGTGGTAGACAGAATCAAATAAATAATCTTAAACAGTTGTCTTGATCAACGCATCAAAGCCGGCCAATTCAACAAAAAAAAATTAAAACAAATCTTATTTTTTTAAACCCCAAAAAAGAAAAAATCTTATTTTAAGATATGTCAATATATCATAAAATCAATAATTTCTCTATATAAAAACGACTCTTGCGATCTTATTAACACAACAAACAACACAAATCTTTCTCTCATTCATCAAAACCAAACCAAAACACAGAGTTTCTGACGATGATGATGATGAAGAAGATGTTTGTTCAAATCGCCGTGGTTTGTCTATTGGCAACCATCGCCGCCGTGTCCGCTCACGAAGGTCACCATCATGCTCCCGCTCCGGCACCAGGACCGGCAGCAAGCTCAGCCGTCGTTTGGACCACCAATATGTTCACCGGTTTGGCTTTGGCCGCCGTGGCTCTCGTCTTTGGTTTGAACCACTGAGTTGGCCATTTCATTTTCGTCTTTTCTTTTGTTTTGTTTCAGTTTCTATGAATTGTTCTTTTGACTTTTAATATCTTTTTTTGATAAAAATTTCCCATTTGTGTTAACTCTCTCGATGTTGATCTGATTTCATAAATAAAATAAAATAAACTATATTTGATGTTTTTTTAATTGTAAAGATTTGGATTTCAAGTCCGATTATTAGGAACTGATCAAACTAATAAGGACGTGTTTTTGTTTTTTTTCTTCCGCAAATATTTTCATTAATTAAACTCTCAAACAGAGAAGAGGGTTAAACCTCTGTAAATTAATACTTCGATAATTAATAATTTTTTCTGCTTCCAAATTGATATTTTGGTCCAAATATCAATTTTATAAATTAATAAATATAATAAATTAATAAAATATCATAAAATATACTGGTCACAATGTTATTAATTTATAAATTTTTTACTGTGCATATGTTTAAAACAAACTAGTAAAATAGACGATACCACTAGGTATGTAAAGAGAAAGG
>CM051389.1:954551-1014569 GCA_028015245.1 Cardamine occulta | reverse complement strand
TGGCCAAATCCTTGTCAATGAAACCATTGATTCTTCATATTCACATGAATAGATGTTGTTTAAGCCTCCATATGTGTCTTCTTTGCTGACCCCCCTAATTCACCATTAAAAACTCCTATGAGATTCTTAGAACTAACAGAACTATGGGATAAGCTATAATGATTGTTTCTTACTTTGATTTGCTCTACACCTTTCTTGAACATCTCAATGCGGTTGTAAGAGATTCATTGCCTTGGCTACACTTGACACTTGATTCAATCTTATTCGCATCCTGAAGCTTCATAACTCCGTTTATAGGTGAATAAGCTTAAACATGGCCAAATCCTTGTCAATGAAACAATTGATTCTTCATATTCACATGAATAGATGTTGTTTAAGCCACCATATGTGTCTTCTTGCTCTCGGCCCTTATTCACCATTAAAAGCTCTGTAGAGATTCTTAGAACTAACAAAACTATGGGATAAGCTATAATGATTGTTTCTTACATTGATTTGCTTCTACATCTTTCTTGAAAATCTCAATGCAGTTGTAAGAGATTCATTGCCTTGCTCGATTCACTCTTTTTTGCATCTTGAAGGTTCATAACTCCGTTTATAGGTGAATAAGCTTAAAAATGGCCAAATCCTTGTCAATGAAACCATTGATTGTTTATATTCACATCAATAGGTGTTGTTTAAACCTCCATATGTGTCTTCTTGCTTCTACGCCCTTATTCACCATTAGAAACTCCTATGAGATTCTTAGAACTAACAAACTATGGGATAAGCTATAATGATTGTTTCTTACTTTGATTTGCTACACCTTTCTTGAACATCTCGATGCGGTTGTAAGAGATTCATTGCCTTGGACTACCTTGAACACTTGATTCACTCTTTTTGCATCCTGAAGGTTCATAACTCCGTTTATAGGTGAATAAGCTTAAAATGAAAAAGCCAAATCCTTTGTCAATGAAACCATTGATTCTTCATATTCACATGAATAGATGTTGTTTAAGCCTCCATATGTGTCTTCTTGCTACGGCGCCCTTATTCACCATTAAAAACTCCTATGAGATTCTTAGAACTAACAGAGCTATGGGATAAGCTATAATGATTGTTTCTTACTTTGATTTGCTTCACACCTTTCTTGAACATCTCGATGCGGTTGTAAGAGATTCATTGCCTTGGACTCTGAACACTTGATTCACTCTTTTTTGCATCCTGAAGGTTCATAACTCCGTTTATAGGTGAATAAGCTTAGAAATGGCAAAATCTTTGTCAATGAAACCATTGATTCTTCATATTCGCATGAATAGATGTTGTCTAAGCCTCCATATGTGTCTTCTTGCTACAACTCTCCCTCTTCACCATTAGCAACTCCTATGAGATTCTTAGAACTAACAGAACTATGGGATAAGCTATAATGATTGTTTCTTACTTTGATTTGCTTCTACACCTTTCTTGAACATCTCAATGCAGTTGTAAGAGATTCATTGCCTTGGACTACACTTCAACACTCCTATTCACTCTCATTTGTATCTTGAAGGATCATAACTCTGTTTTTAGGTGAATCAGCTTGAAATTGGCCAAATCCTTGTCAATGAAACCATTGATTCTTCATATTCACATCAATAGGTGTTGTTTAAGCCTCCATATGTGTCTTCTTGCTACGTCGTCCCTTATTCACCACTAGAAACTCCTATGAGATTCTTAGAACTATGAACTATGGGATAAGCTATAATGATTGTTTCTTACTTTGATTTGCTTCTACACCTTTCTTGAACATCTCAATGCGGTTGTAAGAGATTCATTGCCTTGGACTACACCTTGACACCTGATTCACTCTTTTTTGCATCGTGAAGGTTCATAACTCCGTTTATAGGTGAATAAGCTTAAAAATGGCCAAATCCTTGTCAATGAAACCATTGATTCTTCATATTCACATGAATAGATGTTGTTTAAGCCTCCATATGTGTCTTCTTGCTACGGCCCTTATTCACCATTAGAAACTCCTATGAGATTCTTAGAACTAACGAACTATGGGATAAGCTATAATGATTGTTTCTTACTCTTGATTTTTCTATACCTTTCTTGAACATCTCAATGCGGTTGTAGAAGAGATTCATTGCCTTGGACTACACTTCAACACTTGATTCACTCTTATTTGCATCCTGAAGGTTCATAACTCCGTTTATAGGTGAATAAGCTTAAAATGGCCAAATCCTTGTCAATGAAACCATTGATTCTTCATATTCACTGAATAGATGTTGTTTAAGCCTCCATATGTGTCTTCTTGCTTTTCTGCGCCCTTATTCACCATTAAAAGCTCCTATGAGATTCTTAGAACTAACAGAACTATGGGATAAGCTATAATGATTGTTTCTTACTTTGATTTGCTTCTACCCTTTCTTGAACATCTCGATGCGGTTGTAAGAGATTCATTGCCTTGGGCTACACTTCAACACTTGATTCACTCTTATTTTGCATCCTGAAGGTTCATAACTCCGTTTATAGGTGAATAAGCTTAAAATGGCCAAATCCTTGTCAATGAAACCATTGATTCTTCATATTCACATGAATAGATGTTGTTTAAGCCTCCATATGTGTCTTCTTGCTACTGGCCCTTATTCACCATTAAAACTCCTATGAGATTCTTAGAACTAACAGAACTATGGGATAAGCTATAATGATTGTTTCTTACTTTGATTTGCTTCTACACCTTTCTTGAACATCTCAATGCGGTTGTAAGAGATTCATTGCCTTGGACTACACTTGACACTTGATTCACTCTTTTTGCATCGTGAAGGTTCATAACTCCGTTTATAGGTGAATAAGCTTAAAAATGGCCAAATCCTTGTCAATGAAACCATTGATTCTTCATATTCACATGAATAGATGTTGTTTAAGCCTCCATATGTGTCTTCTTTTCTGGCGCCCCTTATACACCATCAGAAACTCCTATGAGATTCTTAGAACTAACAAATATGGGATAAGCTATAATGATTGTTTTTTTACTTTGATTTGCCTTCTTGAACACCTTTCTTGAATGCGGTTCGTAAGAGATTCATTGCCTTGGTACAACTTGACAACTTGATTCACTCTTGTTTGCATCGTGAAGGTTCATAACTCCGTTTATACGTGAACAAGCTTAAACATGGCCAAATCCTTGTCAATGAAACCATTGATTCTTCATATTCGCATGAATAGATGTTGTTTAAGCCTCCATATGTGTCTTAACGCTTTCTGGCCCTTATTCTACCATTAAAAACTCCTATGAGATTCTTAGAACTAACGAGAACTATGGGATAAGCTATAATGATTGTTTCTTACTTTGATTTGCTACTACACCTTTCTTGAACATCTCAATGCGGTTGTAAGAGATTCATTGCCTTGGTACCTTCAACACTTATATTCACTCTTATTTGCATCGTGAAGGTTCATAACTCCGTTTATAGGTGAATAAGCTTAAAAATGGCCAAATCCTTGTCAATGAAACCATTGATTCTTCATATTCACATGAATAGATGTTGTTTAAGCCTCCATATGTGTCTTCTTGCTTTCTGCGCCCTTATTCACCATTAGAAACTCCTGAGATTCTTAGAACTAACAGAACTATGGGATAAGCTATAATGATTGTTTCTTACTTTGATTTGCTTCTACACCTTTCTTGAACATCTCAATGCGGTTGTAAGAGATTCATTGCCTTGGGGTACACTTCAACACTTGATTCACTCTTATTTGCATCCTGAAGGTTCATAACTCCGTTTATAGGTGAATAAGCTTAAAATGGCCAAATCCTTGTCAATGAAACCATTGATTCTTTCATATTCTCATGAATAGATGTTGTTTAAGCCTCCATATGTGTCTTCTTTCTGGCGCCCTTATTCACCATTAGAAACACCTGTGAGATTCTTAGAACTAACAGAACTATGGGATAAGCTATAATGATTGTTTCTTACTTTGATTTGCTTCTACTCCTTTTTCTTGAACATCTCAATGCGGTTGTAAGAGATTCATTGCCTTGGACTACACTTGACACTTGATTCACTCTTTTTTGCATCCTGAAGGTTCATAACTCCGTTTATAGGTGAATAAGCTTAAAAATGGCCAAATCCATGTCAATTAAACCATTGATTCTTCATTTTCGCATCAATAAGTGTTGTTTGAGCCTCCATATGTGTCTTACTTGCTACTTGCCCTTATTCACCATTAAAAACTCCTATGAGATTCTTAGAACTAACAGAACTATGGGATAAGCTATAATGATTGTTTCTTACATTGATTTACCTACCCCTTTCTTGAACATCTCAATGCAGTTGTAAGAGATTCATTGCCTTGGTACCTTGACAACACTTGATTCACTCTTCTTTTGCATCCATCGAAGGTTCATAACTCCGTTTATAGGTGAATAAGCTTAAAATGGCCAAATCCTTGTCAATGAAACCATTGATTCTTCATATTCACATGAATAGATGTTGTTTAAGCCTCCATATGTGTCTTCTTTCTGGCGCCCTTATTCACCATTAGAAACTCCTATGAGATTCTTAGAACTAACAGAACTATGGGATAAGCTATAATGATTGTTTCTTACTTTGATTTGCTTCTATACCTCTCTTGAACATCTCAATGCAGTTGTAAGAGATTCATTGCCTTGGATTACACTTGACAACCTTGATTCACTCTTATTTGCATCGTGAAGGTTCATAACTCCGTTTATAGGTGAATAAGCTTAAAATGGCCAAATCCTTGTCAATGAAACCATTGATTCTTCATATTCACTGAATAGATGTTGTTTAAGCCTCCATATGTGTCTTCTTGCTGGCGCCCTTATTCACCATTAAAACTCCTATGAGATTCTTAGAACTAACAGAACTATGGGATAAGCTATAATGATTGTTTCTTACTTTGATTTGCTACACCTTTCTTGAACATCTCAATGCGGTTGTAAGAGATTCATTGCCTTGGACTACACTTCGACACTTGATTCACTCTTATTTGCATCCTGAAGGTTCGTAACTCCGTTTATAAGTGAATCAGCTTGAAAATGCCCAATTCCTTGTCAATGAAACCATTGATTCTTTATATTCACATGAATAGATGTTGATTAAGCCTCCATATGTGTCTTCTTGCTACAACCCCCCTAATTCACCATTAAAAACTCCTATGAGATTCTTAGAACTAACAGAACTATGGGATAAGCTATAATGATTGTTTCTTACATTGATTTGCTTCTACACCTTTTTTAAACATCTCAATGCAGTTGTAAGAGATTCATTGCCTTGGACTACACTTCAACACTTCGATTCACTCTTTTTTGCATCCTGAAGGTTCATAACTCCGTTTATAGGTGAATAAGCTTAAAAATGGCCAAATCCTTGTCAATGAAACCATTGATTCTTCATATTCTCATGAATAGATGTTGTTTAAGCCTCCATATGTGTCTTGCTTTCTGCGCCCTTATTCACCATTAAAAACTCCTATGAGATTCTTAGAACTAACAGAACTATGGGATAAGCTATAATGATTGTTTCTTACTTTGATTTGCTTCTACACCTTTCTTGAACATCTCGAATGCGGTTGTAAGAGATTCATTGCCTTGGACTACACTTGACCCTTGATTCACTCTTATTTTGCATCCTGAAGGTTCATAACTCCGTTTATAGGTGAATAAGCTTAAAAATGGCCAAATCCTTGTCAATGAAACCGTTGATTCTGCATATTCACATGAATAGATGGTGTTTAAGCCTCCATATGTTTCTTCTTGCTACTACGCGCCTTATTCACCATTAGAAACTCCTATGAGATTCGGAGAACTAACAGAACTATGGGATAAGATATACTGATTGTTTCTTACTTTGATTTGCTTCTATACCTTTCTTGAACATCTCAATGCAGTTGTAAGAGATTCATTGCCTTGGACTACACTTCAACACTTTGATTCACTCTTATTTGCATCCTGAAGGTTCATAACTCCGTTTATAGGTGAATAAGCTTAAAAATGGCCAAATCCTTGTCAATGAAACCATTGATTTTTCATATTCACATGAATAGATGTTGTTTAAGCCTCCATATGTGTCTTCTTGCTACAACGCCCCTTATTCACCATTAGAAACTCCTATGAGATTCTTAGAACTAACAGAACTATGGGATAAGCTATAATGATTGTTTCTTACTTTGATTTGCTTCTACACCTTTCTTGAAGATCTCGAGGCGGTTGTAAGAGATTCATTGCCTTGGACTACACTTGACACTTGATTCACTCTTTTTTGCATCCTGAACGTTCATACCTCCGTTTATAGGTGAATAAGCTTAAAAATGGCCAAATCCTTGTCAATGAAACCATTGATTCTTGATATTCACTGAATAGATGTTGTTTAAGCCTCCATATGTGTCTTTCTTCACTACACCCCTTATTCACCATTAGAAACTCCTATGAGATTCTTAGAACTAACAGAACTATGGGATAAGCTATAATGATTGTTTCTTACTTTGATTTGCTTCTACACCTTTCTTGAACATCTCAATGCAGGTTGTAAAGAGATTCATTGCCTTGGACTTCACCTTGACACTTGATTCACTCTTATTTGCATCCTGAAGGTTCATAACTTCCGTTTATAGGTGAATAAGCTTAAAAATGGCCAAATCCTTGTCAATGAAACCATTGATTCTTTTTTCATATTCACATGAATAGATGTTGTTTAAGCCTCCATATGTGTCTTCTTTCTGGCGCCCTTATTCACCATTAAAAACTCCTATAGAGATTCTTAGAACTAACAGAACTATGGGATAAGCTATAATGATTGTTTCTTACTTTGATTTGCTTCTACACCTTTCTTGAACATCTCAATGCGGTTGTAAGAGATTCATTGCCTTGGAGTACACTTGACACTTGATTCACTCTTTTTTGCATCCTGAAGGTTCATAACTCCGTTTATAGGTGAATAAGCTTGAACATGGCCATATCCTTGTCAGTGAAGGCATTGATTCTTTATATTCACATGAATAGGTGTTGTTTAAGCCTCCATATGTGTCTTCTTTCTGACCCCCTAATTCGCCATTAAATGCTCCTATGAGATTCTTAGAACTAACAGAACTATGGGATAAGCTATAATGATTGTTTCTTACTTTGATTTGCTTCGACACCTTTCTTGAACATCTCAATGCAGTTGTAAGAGATTCATTGCCTTGGGCTACACTTGAACACTTGATTCACTCTTTTTTGCATCATGAAGGTTCATAACTCCGTTTATAGGTGAATAAGCTTAAAATGGCCAAATCCTTGTCAATGAAACCATTGATTCTTCATATTCACATGAATAGATGTTGTTTAAGCCTCCATATGTGTCTTCTTGCTCTGACGCCCTTATTCACCATTAGAAACTCCTATGAGATTCTTAGAACTAACAGAACTATGGGATAAGCTATAATGATTGTTTCTTACTTTGATTTGCTTCTACACCTTTCTTGAACATCTCAATGCAGTTGTAAGAGATTCATTGCCTTGGACTACACTTCGAGCCTTGATTCACTCTTTTTTACATCGTGAAGGTTCATAACTCCGTTTATAGGTAAATAAGCTTAAAAAGGGCCAAATCCTTGCCAATGAAACCATTGATTCTTCATATACACACGGATTGATGTTGTAGCTGATGCCATATGCGTCATCTTCCTTCGTCGCCACTTATTCACCATTAGAAACTCCTATGAGATTCTTAGAACTAACAGGGCTATGGGATAAGCTATAATGATTGTTTCTTACTTTGATTTGCTTCTACACCTTTCTTGAACATCTCGATGGGGTTGTAAGAGATTCATTGCCTTGGACTACACTTGACACTTGATTCACTCTTTTGTGCATCCTATAGGTTCATAACTCCGTGTATAGGTTATTAAGCTTAAAAATGGCCAAATCCTTCTCAATGAAACCATTGATTGTTTATATTCACATGAATAGGTGTTGTTTAAGCCTCCATATGTGTCTTCTTCTTGCTACAACCCCCTAATTCACCATTAAAAACTCCATAGAGATTCTTAGAACTAACAGAACTATGGGATAAGCTATAATGATTGTTTCTTACATTGATTTGCTACTACACCTTTCTTGAACATCTCAATGCGGTTGTAAGAGATTCATTGCCTTGGACTACACTTGAACACTTGATTCACTCTTTTTTGCATCCTCGAAGGTTCATAACTCCGTTTATAGGTGAATAAGCTTAAAATGGCCAAATCCTTGTCAATGAAACCATTGATTCTTCATATTCTCATGAATAGATGTTGTTTAAGCCTCCAAATTTGTCTTCTTGCTTTTACTGCCCTTATTCACCATTAGAAACTCTATGAGATTCTTAGAACTAACAGAACTATGGGATAAGCTATAATGATTGTTTCTTACTTTGATTTACCTACACCTTTCTTGAACATCTCAATGCGGTTGTAAGAGATTCATTGCCTTGGGACTTGACAACCCTGATTCACTCTTATTTGCATCGTGAAGGTGTATAACTCAGTTTATATCAGAATAAGCTTAAAAATGGCCGAATCCTGATCAATGAAACCATTGATTCTTCATATTCACATGAATAGATGTTGTTTAAGCCTCCATATGTGTCTTCTTGCTTCAGGCCCCTGATTCACCATTAGAAAGTCCTATGAGATTCTTAGAACTAACGAGAACTATGGGATAAGCTATAATGATTGTTTCTTACTTTGATTTATCTACACCTTTCTTGAACATCTCGATATGCAGTTGTAAGAGATTCATTGCCTTGGGCTACACTTGACACTTGATTCACTCTTTTTTGCATCCTGAAGGTTCATAACTCCGTTTATAGGTGAATAAGCTTGAAAATGGCCAAATCCTTTGTCAATGAAACCATTGATTCTTCATATTCACATGAATAGATGTTGTTTAAGCCTCCATATGTGTCTTCTTGCTTCTGACCCCTAATTCACCATTAAAAACTCCTATGAGATTCTTAGAACTAAAGAACTATGGGATAAGCTATAATGATTGTTTCTTACTTTGAATTGCATCTACACCTTTCTTGAACATCTCGATGCGGTTGTAAGAGATTCATTGCCTTGGTACTACACTTGAACACTTGATTCTCTCTTTTTTGCATCCTGAAGGTTCATAGCCGCGTTTATAGGTGAATAAGTCTAAAAAGGGCCAGATTCTTGTCAAATATACTCTCTATTCTTCATCGTCGCATGACTAGATGTTGTTTAAGCCTCCATATGTGTCTTCTTGCTCTGACGCCCTTATTCACCATTAGAAACTCCTATGAGATTCTTAGAACTAACGAACTATGGGATAAGCTATAATGATTGTTTCTTACTTTGATTTGCTTCTACACCTTTCTTGAACATCTCAATGCAGGGTTAGAAAAGATTCATTGCCTTGGACTACACTTGACACTTGATTCACTCTTATTTGCATCGTGAAGGTTCATAACTCCGTTTATAGGTGAATAAGCTTAAAATGGCCAAATCCTTGTCAATGAAACCATTGATTCTTCATATTCACTGAATAGATGTTGTTTAAGCCTCCATATGTGTCTTCTTTCTGGCGCCCTTATTCACCATTAAAAACTCCTATGAGATTCTTAGAACTAACAGAACTATGGGATAAGCTATAATGATTGTTTCTTACTTTGATGTGCCTACACCTTTCTTGATCATCTCGATGCAGTTGTAAGAGATTCATTGCCTTGGACTACACTTCAACACTTCGATTCACTCTTTTTTGCATCCTGAAGGTTCATAACCCCGTTTATAGGTGAATAAGCTTAAAAATGGCCAAATCCTTGTCAATGAAACCATTGATTCTTCATATTCACATGAATAGATGTTGTTTAAGCCTCCATATGTGTCTTCTTTCTATGGCGCCCCTTATTCACCATTAGAAACTCCTATGAGATTCTTAGAACTAACAGAACTATGGGATAAGCTATAATGATTGTTTCTTACTTTGATTTGCTTCTACACCTTTCTTGAACATCTCAATGCAGTTGTAAGAGATTCATTGCATTGGTCTACACTTCAACACTTCGATTCACTCTTATTTGCATCGTGAAGGTTCATAACTCCGTTTATAAGTGAATAAGCTTAAAAATGGCCAAATCCTTGTCAATGAAACCATTGATTCTTCATATTCACATGAATAGATGTTGTTTAAGCCTCCATATGTGTCTTCTTGCTACAACCCCCCTAATTCACCATTAAAAACTCCTATGAGATTCTTAGAACTAACAGAACTATGGGATAAGCTATAATGATTGTTTCTTACTTTGATTTGCTTCTACACCTTTCTTGAACATCTCAATGCACTTGTAAGAGATTCATTGCCTTGGACTACACTTCAACACTTCGATTCACTCTTATTTGCATCGTGAAGGTTCATAACTCCGTTTATAAGTGAATAAGCTTAAAAATGGCCAAATCCTTGTCAACGAAACCATTGATTCTTCATATTCACATTAATAGATGTTGTTTAAGCCTCCATATGTGTCTTCTTGCTGACGCCCTTATTCACCATTAAAAACTCCTATGCGATGCTTAGAACTAACACAACTATGGGATAAGCTATAATGATTGTTTCTTACTTTGATTTGCTTCTACACATTTCTTGAACATCTCAATGCTGTTGTAAGAGATTCATTGCCTTGGACTACCTTCAACACTTGATTCACTCTTTTTTGCATCCTGAAGGTTCATAACTCCGTTTATAGGTGAATAAGCTTGAAAATGGCCAAATCCTTGTCAATGAAACCATTGATTCTTCATATTCACATGAATAGATGTTGTTTAAGCCTCCATATGTTTCTTCTTTGCTAGCGCCCTAATTCACCATTAAAAGCTCCTATGAGATTCTTAGAACTAACAGAACTATGGGATAAGCTATAATGATTGTTTCTTACTTTGATTTGCTTCTACACCTTTCTTGAACATCTCAATGCGGTTGTAAGAGATTCATTGCCTTGGGCTACACTTCACACTTGATTCACTCTTTTTTGCATCCTGAAGGTTCATAACTCCGTTTATAGGTGAATAAGCTTAAAAATGGCCAAATCCTTGTCAATGAAACCATTGATTCTTCATATTCATATCAATAGGTGTTGTTTAAGCCTCTATATGTGTCTTCTTGCTTTCAGCCCTTATTCACCATTAAAACTCCTATGAGATTCTTAGAACTAACAGAACGATGGGATAAGCTATAATGATTGTTTCTTACTTTGATTTGCTTCTACACCTTTCTTGAACATCTCAATGCGGTTGTAAGAGATTCATTGCCTTGGACTACACTTGACACTTGATTCACTCTTATTTGCATCATGAAGGTTCATAACTCCGTTTATAGGTGAATAAGCTTAAAATGGCCAAATCCTTGTCAATGAAACCATTGATTCTTCATATTCACATGAATAGATGTTGTTTAAGCCTCCATATGTGTCTTCTTGCTACTGCGCCCTTATTCACCATTAAAACTCCTATGAGATTCTTAGACCTAACACAACTATGCGATAAGCTATAATGATTGTTTCTTACTTTTATCTGCTACTACACCTTTCTTGAACATCTCAATGCGGTTGTAAGAGATTCATTGCCTTGGGCTACACTTCAACACTTGATTCACTCTTTTTTGTTTCCTGAAGGTTCATAACTCCGTTTATAGGTGAATAAGCTTAAAAATGGCCAAATCCTTGTCAATGAAACCATTTATTCTTCATATTCACATAAATAGTGTTGTTTTAACCTCCATATGTGTTTTCTTTTCTGACGCCCTTATTCACCATTAAAAACTCCTATGAGATTCTTAGAACTAACGAACTATGGGATAAGCTATAATGACTGTTTCTTACTTTGATTTGCTTCTACACCTTTCTTGAACCTCTCAATGCGGTTGTAAGAGATTCATTGCCTTGGACTACACTTCACACTTGATTCACTCTTTTTTGCATCCTGAAGGTTCATAACTCCGTTTATAGGTGAATAAGCTTAAAAATGGCCAAATCCTTGTCAATGAAACCATTGATTCTTCATATTCTCATGAATAGATGTTGTTTAAGCCTCCATATGTGTCTTCTTGCTACAGCGCCCTGTATTCACAATTAGAAACTCCGATGAGATTCTTAGAACTAACAGAACTATGGGATAAGCTATAATGATTGTTTCTTTACTTTGATTGGCTTCTACACGTCTCTTGAACATCTCAATGCCGTTGTAAGAGATTTATTGCCTTGGACTACACTTCAACAAATCGATTCACTCTTATTTGCATCGTGAATGTTTATAACCCCGTTTATAGGGAAATAAGCTTAAAATGGCCAAATCCTTGTCAATGAAACCATTGATTCTTCATATTCACATGAATAGATGTTGTTTAAGCCTCCATATGTGTCTTCTTTTCTGCGCCCTTATTCACCATTAGAAACTCCTATGAGATTCTTAGAACTAACAGAACTATGGGATAAGCTATAATGATTGTTTCTTACTTTGATTTGCTTCTACACCTTTCTTGAACATCTCAATGCGGTTGTAAGAGATTCATTGCCTTGGAGCTACACTTCACACTTGATTCACTCTTTTTTGCATCCTAAGGTTCATAACTCCGTTTATAGGTGAATAAGCTTGAAAATGGCCAAATCCTTTTCAATGAAACCATTGATTCTTGATATTCACATGAATAGATGTTGTTTAAGCCTCCATATGTGTCTTCTTGCTACGACGCCCCTTATTCACCATTAAAAACTCCTATGAGATTCTTAGAACTAACAGAACTATGGGATAAGCTATAATGATTGTTTCTTACTTTGATTTGCTTCTACACCTTTCTTGAACATCTCAATGCAGTTGTAAGAGATTCATTGCCTTGGACTACACTTCAACACATCGATTCACTCTTCTTTGCATCGTGAAGGTGCATAACGCCGCGTATAAGCGAATAAGCTTAAAAATGGCCAAAACCTTGTCAATGAAACCATTGATTCTTCATATTCACATGAATAGATGTTGTTTAAGCCTCCAAATGTGTCTACTTGCTGGCGCCCTTATTCACCATTAGAAACTCCTATGAGATTCATAGAACTAACAGAACTATGGGATAAGCTATAATGATTGTTTCTTACTTTGATTTGCTTCTACACCTTTCTTGAACATCTCAATGCAGTTGTAAGAGATTCATTGCCTTGGACTACACTTCAACACTTCGATTAACTCTTTTTGCATCCTAAAGGTTCATAACTCCGTTCATAGGTGAATAAGCTTGAAAATGGCCAAATCCTTGTCAATGAAACCATTGATTCTTCATATTCACATGAATAGATGTTGTTTAAGCCTCCATATGTGTCTTACTTGCTACGGCGCCCTTATTCGCCATTAGAAACTCCTATGAGATTCTTAGAACTAACAGAACTATGGGATAAGATATAATGATTGTTTCTTACTTTGATTTGCTTCTACACCTTTCTTGAACATCTCAATGCGGCTGTAAGAGATTCATTGCCTTGGACTACACTTGACACTTGATTCACTCTTTTTTGCATCCTGAAGGTTCATAACTCCGTTTATAGGTGAATAAGCTTGAAAATGGCCAAATCCTTGTCAATGAAACCATTGATTCTTCATATTCACACGACTAGATGTTGTTTAAGCCTCCATATGTGTCTTCTTGCTGCGCCCTTATTCACCATTAAAAACTCCTATGAGATTCTTAGAACTAACAGAACTATGGGATAAGCTATAATGATTGTTTCTTACTTTGATTTGCTTCTACACCTTTCTTGAACATCTCAATGCGGTTGTAAGAGATTCATTGCCTTGGGCTACACTTCACTTGATTCACTCTTTTTTGCATCCTGAAGGTTCATAACTCCATTTATAGGTGAATAAGCTTGAAAATGGCCAAATCCTTGTCAATGAAACCATTGATTCTTCATATTCACATGAATAGATGTTGTTTAAGCCTCCATATGTGTCTTCTTGCTACAACGCCCTTATTCACCATTAAAACTCCTATGAGATTCTTAGAACTAACAGAACTATGGGATAAGCTATAATGATTCTTTCTTACTTTGATTTGCTTCTACACCTTTCTTGAACATCTCAATGCAGTTGTAAGAGATTCATTGCCTTGGACTACACTTCAACACTTGATTCACTCTTTTTTGCATCCTGAAGGTTCATAACTCCGTTTATAGGTGAATAAGCTTAAAATGGCCAAATCCTTGTCAATGAAACCATTGATTCTTCATATTCACTGAATAGATGTTGTTTAAGCCTCCATATGTGTCTTCTTTCTGACGCCCTTATTCACCATTAGAAACTCCTATGAGATTCTTAGAACTAACAGAACTATGGGATAAGCTATAATGATTGTTTCTTACTTTGATTTGCTTCTACACCTTTCTTGAACATCTTAATGCAGTTGTAAGGGATTCATTTCCTTGGACTACACTTTAACACTTCGATTCACTCTTTTTTGCATCCTGAAGGTTCATAACTCCGTTTATAGATGAATAAGCTTAATAATGGCCAAATCTTTGTCAATGAAACCATTGATTCTTCATATTCACATGAATAGATGTTGTTTATGCTTCCATATGTGTCTTCTTGCTGGCCCTTATTCACCATTAGAAACTCCTATGAGATTCTTAGAACTAACAGAACTACGGGATAAGCTATATTGATTGTTTCTTACTTTGATTTTCTTCTACCCCTTTCTTGAACATCTTTATGCGGTTGTAAGAGATTCATTGCCTTGGACTACCTTCAACACTTGATTCACTCTTTTTGCATCCTGAAGGTTCATAACTCCGTTTATAGGTGAATAAGCTTAAAATGGCCAAATCCTTGTCAATGAAACCATTGATTCTTCATATTCACATGAATAGATGTTGTTTAAGCCTCCATATGTGTCTTCTTGCTTCTGCGCCCTTATTCACCATTAAAAGCTCCTATGAGATTCTTAGAACTAACAGAACTATGGGATAAGCTATAATGATTGTTTCTTACTTTGATTTGCTTCTACACCTTTCTTGAACATCTCAATGCAGTTGTAAGAGATTCAATGCCTTGGGCTACACTTCAACACTTGATTCACTCTTTTTTGCATCCTGAAGGTTCATAACTCCGTTTATAGGTGAATAAGCTTAAAATGGCCAAATCCTTGTCAATGAAACCATTGATTCTTCATATTCACATGAATAGATGTTGTTTAAGCCTCCATATGTGTCTTCTTGCTACGGCCCTTATTCACCATTAGAAACTCCTATGAGATTCTTAGAACTAACAGAACTATGGGATAAGCTATAATGATTGTTTCTTACTTTGATTTGCTTCTACACCTTTCTTGAACATCTCAAAGCTGTTGTAAGAGATTCATTGCCTTGGGCTACACTTCAACACTTGATTCACTCTTTTTTGCATCCTCTAAAGGTTCATAACTCCGTTTATAGGTGAATAAGCTTGAAAATGGCCAAATCCTTGTCAATGAAACCATTGATTCTTCATATTCACATGAATAGATGTTGTTTAAGCCTCCATATGTGTCTTCTTGCTTCTGGCCCCTTATTCATCATGAAAAACTCCTATGGGATCCTTAGAAGAAACAGAACAATGGGAGAAGGTATAAGGCTTGGTTCTTACGTTGATTTGGTTCTACACCGGTCTTGAACATCTCGAGGCGGTTGTAATAGATTCATTGCCTTGGACTACACTTCAACACTTTGATTCACTCTTTTTGGCATCCTGAAGGTTCATAACTCCGTTTATAGGTGAATAAGCTTGAAAATGGCCAAATCCTTGTCAATGAAACCATTGATTCTTCATATTCACATGAATAGATGTTGTTTAAGCCTCCATATGTGTCTTCTTGCTACACCGTCCCTTATTCACCATTCAACATCCCTATGGGATTTACCGAACTAGCCGTACTATGGGTTAAGCTATAATGATTGTTTCTTACTTTGCTTTGATTCTACACCTTTCTTGAACATCTCAATGCGAGTTGTAAGAGATTCATTGCCTTGGACTACACTTCAACACTTGATTCACTCTTTTTTGCATCCTGAAGGTTCATAACTCCGTTTATAGGTGAATAAGCTTAAAATGGCCAAATCCTTGTCAATGAAACCATTGATTCTTCATATTCACATGAATAGATGTTGTTTAAGCCTCCATATGTGTCTTCTTGCTACAGCCCTTATTCACCATTAAAACTCCTATGAGATTCTTAGAACTAACAGAACTATGGGATAAGCTATAATGATTGTTTCTTACTTTGATTTGCTTCTACACCTTTCTTGAACATCTCAATGCAGTTGTAAGAGATTCATTGCCTTGGACTACACTTGACACTTGATTCACTCTTTTTTGCATCCTGAAGGTTCATAACTCCGTTTATAGGTGAATAAGCTTAAAATGGCCAAATCCTTGTCAATGAAACCATTGATTCTTCATATTCACATGAATAGATGTTGTTTAAGCTTCCTTGTGTGTCTTCTTGCTACTACGCTCCTTATTCACCATTATAATCTCCTTTTAGATTCTTATACCTTACAGAACTCTCGGATATGCTACATTGATTGTTTCTTACTTTGATTTGCTTCTACACCTTTCTTGAACATCCCAATGCGGTCATAACAGATTCATAGTCATGGACTACACTTCAACACTTGATTCACTCTTTTTTGCATCCTCGAAGGTTCATAACTCCGTTTATAGGTGAATAAGCTTAAAAATGGCCAAATCCTTGTCAATGAAACCATTGATTCTTCATATTCACATGAATAGATGTTGTTTAAGCCTCCATATGTGTCTTCTTGCTACGACGCCCCTTATTCACCATTAGAAACTCCTATGAGATTCTTAGAACTAACAGAACTATGGGATAAGCTATAATGATTGTTTCTTACTTTGATTTGCTTCTACACCTTTCTTGAACATCTCAATGCAGTTGTAAGAGATTCATTGCCTTGGACTACACTTCAACACTTCGATTCACTCTTTTTGCATCGTGAAGGTTCATAACTCCGTTTTTAGGTGAATCAGCTTAAAAATGGCCAAATCCTTGTCAATGAAACCATTGATTCTTCATATTCACATGAATAGATGTTGTTTAAGCCACCATATGTGGCTTCTTGCTACGCCCTTATTCACCATTAAAACTCCTAGAGATTCTTAGAACTAACAGAACTATGGGATAAGCTATAATGTTTGTTTCTTACTTTGATTTGCTTCTACACCTTTCTTGAACATCTCAAAGCAGTTGTAAGAGATTCATTGCCTTGGACTACACTTCAACACTTCGATTCACTCTTATTTGCATCCTGAAGGTTCATAACTCCGTTTATAGGTGAATAAGCTTGAAAATGGCCAAATCCTTGTCAATGAAACCATTGATTCTTCATATTCACATGAATAGATGTTTATTAAGCCTCCATATGTGTCTTCTTGCTTCTGCGCCCTTATTCACCATTAGAAACTCCTATGAGATTCTTAGAACTAACAGAACTATGGGATAAGCTATAATGATTGTTTCTTACTTTGATTTGCTTCTACACCTTTCTTGAACATCTCAATGCAGTTGTAAGAGATTCAATGCCTTGGACTACACTTCAACACTTTGATTCACTCTTTTTTGCATCCTGAAGGTTCATAACTCCGTTCATAGGTGAATAAGCTTGAAAATGGCCAAATCCTTGTCAATGAAACCATTGATTCTTCATATTCACATGAATAGATGTTGTTTAAGCCTCCATATGTGTCTTCTTGCTACGACGCCCCTTATTCACCATTAGAAACTCCTATGAGATTCTTAGAACTAACAGAACTATGGGATAAGCTATAATGATTGTTTCTTACTTTGATTTGCTTCTACACCTTTCTTGAACATCTCAATGTAGTTGTAAGAGATTCATTGCCTTGGACTACACTTCAACACTTCGATTCACTCTTTTTTGCATCCTGAAGGTTCATAACCCCGTTTATAGGTGAATAAGCTTAAAAATAGCCAAATCCTTGTCAATGAAACCATTGATTCTTCATATTCACATGAATAGATGTTGTTTAAGCCTCCATATGTGTCTTCTTGCCGCCCTTATTCACCATTAGAAAGCTCCTATGAAATTCCTAGAACTAACAGAACTATGGGATAAGCTATAATGATTGTTTCTTACTTTGATTTGCTTCTATACCTTTCTTGAACATTTCAAAGCGGTTGTAAGAGATTCATTTCCTTGGACTACACTTCAACACTTTGATTCACTCTTTTTTGCATCGTGAAGGTTCATAACTCCGTTTATAGGTGAATAAGCTTAAAATGGCCAAATCCTTGTCAATGAAACCATTGATTCTTCATATTCACATGAATAGATGTTGTTTAAGCCTCCATATGTGTCTTCTTGCTGACGCCCTTATTCACCATTAGAAACTCCTATGAGATTCTTAGAACTAACAGAACTATGGGATAAGCAATAATGATTGTATCTTAATTTGATTTGCTTCTACACGTTTCTTGAATATCTCAATGCAGTTTTAAGAGATTCATTGCCTTGGACTACACTTCAACACTTCGATTCACTCTTTTTTGCATCCTGAAGGTTCATAACTCCGTTTATAGGTGAATAAGCTTGAACATGGCCAAATCCTTGTCAATGAAACCATTGATTCTTCATATTCACATCAATAGGTGTTGTTTAAGCCTCCATATGTGTCTTCTTGCTACAATACCCCTTATTCACCATTATCAACTCCTATGAGATTCTTAGAACTAACAGAACTATGGGGTAAGCCATAATGATGGTGTCTTGCTTTGATTTGCTTCTACGCCGGTCTTGAACGTCGCAGTGCGGTGGTGAGAGATTCGTTGCCTTGGGCTACACTTCAACGCTTCGATTCACTCTTGTTTGCATTCTGATGGTTCATAACTCCGTTTATAATTGAATAAGCGTAAAAGTGGCCAAATCCTGGTCAGTGAATCCATATATGCTTCGTATTCACATGAATAGCTCTTGTTTAAGCCACCATTTGTTTCTTCTTGCTACTGGCCCTTATTCACCATTAGAAACTCCTATGAGATTCTTAGAACTAACAGAACTATGGGATAAGCTATAATGATTGTTTCTTACTGTGATTTGCTTCTACCCCTTTCGTGAACATCTCAATGCAGTTGTAAGAGATTCATTGCGTTGGACTACACTTCAACACTTGATTCACTCTTTTTTGCATCTGAAGGTTCATAACTCCGTTTATAGGTGAATAAGCTTAAAATGGCCAAATCCTTGTCACTGAAACCATTGATTATTCATATTCAAATGAATAGATGTTGTTTAAGCCTCCATATGTGTCCTCTTGCTACAACGAACCTTATTCACCATTAGAAACTCCTATGTGATTCTTAGAACTAACAGAACTATGGGATAAGCTATAATGATTGTTTCTTACTTTGATTTGCTTCTACACCTTTCTTGAACATTTCAATGCAGTTGTAAGAGATTCATTGCCTTGGACTACACTTCAACACTTTGATTCACTCTTTTTTACATCCTGAAGGTTCATAACTCCGTTTATAGGTGAATAAGCTTTAAAATGGCCAAATCCTTGTCAATGAAACAATTGATTCTTCATATTCACATGAATAGATGTTGTTTAAGCCTCCATATGTGTCTTCTTTCTGGCCCCTTATTCACCATTAAAAGCTCCTATGAGATTCTTAGAACTAACAGAACTATGGGATAAGCTATAATGATTGTTTCTTACTTTGATTTGCTTCTACACCTTTCTTGAACATCTCAATGCAGTTGTAAGAGATTCATTGCCTTGGACTACACTTCAACACTTGATTCACTCTTATTTACATATTGAAGGTTCAAAACTCCGTTTAAAGGCGAATAAGATTACACATGGCCAAATCCATGTCAATGAAACCATTGATTCTTCATATTCACATGAATAGATGTTGTTTAAGCCTCCATATGTGTCTTCTTGCTACGGCGCCCCTTATTCACCATTAGAAACTCCTATGAGATTCTTAGAACTAACAGAACTATGGGATAAGCTATAATGATTGTTTCTTACTTTGATTTGCTTCTACACCTTTCTTGAACATCTCAATGCAGTTGTAAGAGATTCATTGCCTTGGACTACACTTCAACACTTTGATTCACTCTTTTTTGCATCTTGAAAGTTCATAACTACGTCTATAGGTGAATTAGCTTAAAAATAGCCAAATCCTTGCCAATGAAACCATTGCTTCTTCATATTCCCATGAATAGATGTTGTTTAAGCCTCCAAATGATTCGGCTTCCTCCGAGACCCATTATTCACCACTAGAAGCTGCTCTGCGATTCTTAGAACTAACAGAACTATGGGATAAGCTATAATGCTTGTTTCTTACTTTGATTTGCTTCTACACCTTTCTTGAACATCTCAATGCAGTTGTAAGAGATTCATTGCCTTGGACTACACTTCAACACTTTGATTCACTCTTTTTTGCATCCTGAAGGTTCATAACTCCGTTTATAGGTGAATAAGCTTGAAAATGGCCAAATCCTTGTCAATGAAACCATTGATTCTTCATATTCACATGAATAGATGTTGTTTAAGCCTCCATATGTGTCTTCTTGCTACGCGCCCTTATTCACCATTAAAAGCTCCTATGAGATTCTTAGAACTAACAGAACTATGGGATAAGCTATAATGATTGTTTCTTACTTTGATTTGCTTCTACACCTTTATTGAACATCTCAATGCGGATGTAAGAGATCCATTGCCTTGGGCTACACTTCAACACTTCGATTCACTCTTTTTTGCATCCTGAAGGTTCATAACTCCGTTTATAGGTGAATAAGCTTAAAAATGGCCAAATCCTTGTCAATGAAACCATTGATTCTTCATATTCACATGAATAGATGTTGTTTAAGCCTCCATATGTGTCTTCTTGCTACTGCCCTTATTCACCATTAGAAACTCCTATGAGATTCTTAGAACTAACAGAACTATGGGATAAGCTATAATGCTTGTTTCTTACTTTGATTTGCTTCTACTCCTTTCATGAACCGCTCAACGCCGTTGTCACAGATTCCCTGCCCGGCGCTCCTCCGCTCCACTTCGATTCACTCTTTTTTGCATCCTGAAGGTTCATAACTCCGTTTATAGGTGAATAAGCTTAAAAATGGCCAAATCCTTGTCAATGAAACCATTGATTCTTCATATTCACATGAATAGATGTTGTTTAAGCCTCCATATGTGTCTTCTTGCTACGACGCCCCTTATTCACCATTAGAAACTCCTATGAGATTCTTAGAACTAACAGAACTATGGGATAAGCTATAATGATTGTTTCTTACTTTGATTTGCTTCTACCCCTTTCTTGAACATCTCAATGCAGTTGTAAGAGATTCATTGCCTTGCTCGATTCACTCTTTTTTGCTTCCTGAAGGTTCATAACTCCGTTTATAGGTGAATAAGCTTGACAATGGCCAAATCCTTGTCAATGAAACCATTGATTCTTCATATTCACATGAATAGATGTTGTTTAAGCCTCCATATGTGTCTTCTTGCTGACCCCCTTATTCACCATTAAAAACTCCTATGAGATTCTTAGAACTAACAGAACTATGGGATAAGCTATAATGATTGTTTCTTACTTTGATTTGCTTCTACACCTTTCTTGAACATCTCAATGCAGTTGTAAGAGATTCATTGCCTTGGACTACACTTCAACACTTGATTAACTCTTTTTGCATCCTAAAGGTTCATAACTCCGTTCATAGGTGAATAAGCTTGAAAATGGCCAAATCCTTGTCAATGAAACCATTGATTCTTCATATTCACATGAATAGATGTTGTTTAAGCCTCCATATGTGTCTTCTTGCTACGACGCCCCTTATTCACCATTAGAAACTCCTATGAGATTCTTAGAACTAACAGAACTATGGGATAAGCTATAATGATTGTTTCTTACTTTGATTTGCTTCTACACCTTTCTTGAACATCTCAATGCAGTTGTAAGAGATTCATTGCCTTGGACTACACTTCAACACTTCGATTCACTCTTTTTTGCATCGTGAAGGTTCATAACTCCGTTTATAAGTGAATAAGCTTAAAAATGGCCAAATCCTTGTCAATGAAACCATTGATTCTTCATATTCACATGAATAGATGTTGTTTAAGCCTCCATATGTGTCTTCTTGCTACGACGCCCCTTATTCCCCATCAGAACCTCCTATGCGATTCTTAGAACTAACAGAACTATGGGATAAGCTATAATGATTGTTTCTTACTTTGATTTGCTTCTACACCTTTCTTGAACATCTCAATGCAGTTGTAAGAGATTCATTGCGTTGGACTACACTTGACACTTGATTCACTCTTTTTTGCATCCTGAAGGTTCATAACTCCGTTTATAGGTGAATAAGCTTAAAATGGCCAAATCCTTGTCAATGAAACCATTGATTCTTCATATTCACATGAATAGATGTTGTTTAAGCCTCCATATGTGTCTTCTTTTCTGACGCCCTTAGTCACCATTAAAAACTCCTATGAGATTCTTAGAACTAACAGAACTATGGGATAAGCTATAATGATTGTTTCTTACTTTGATTTGCTTCTACACCTTTCTTGAACATCTCAATGCACTTGTAAGAGATTCATTGCCTTGGACTACACTTCAACACTTGATTCACTCTTTTTGCATCCTGAAGGTTCATAACTCCGTTTATAGGTGAATAAGCTTAAAAATGGCCAAATCCTTGTCAATGAAACCATTGATTCTTCATATTCACATGAATAGATGTTGTTTAAGCCTCCATATGTGTCTTCTTGCTACGACGCCCCTTATTCACCATTAGAAACTCCTATGAGATTCTTAGAACTAACAGAACTATGGGATAAGCTATAATGATTGTTTCTTACTTTGATTTGCTTCTACACCTTTCTTGAACATCTCAATGCGGTTGTAAGCGATTCACTGCCTTGGACTACACTTCAACACTTGATTCACTCTTATTTGCATCGTGAAGGTTCATAACTCCGTTTATAGGTGAATAAGCTTAAAATGGCCAAATCCTTGTCAATGAAACCATTGATTCTTCATATTCACATGAATCGATGTTGTTTAAGCCTCCATATGTGTCTTCTTGCTTCTGGCCCTTATTCACCATTAGAAACTCCTATGAGATTCGTAGAACTAACAGAACTATGGGGTAAGGTATAATGATTGTTTCTTACTTTGATGTGCTTCTACACCTTTCTTGAACATCTCAATGCGGTTGTAAGAGATTCATTGCCTTGGGCTACACTTGACACTTCGATTCACTCTTATTTGCATCGTGAAGGTTCATAACTCCGTTTATAGGTGAATAAGCTTAAAAATGGCCAAATCCTTGTCAATGAAACCATTGATTCTTCATATTCACATGAATAGATGTTGTTTAAGCCTCCGTATGTGTCTGCTTGCTACGGCGCACCTTCTTCACCATTAGCAACTCCTATGAGGTTCTTAGAACTAACAGAACGATGGGGTACGCTAAAATGCTTGTTTCGTACTGTGATTTGCTTCTACACCTTTCTTGAACATCTGAATGCAGTTGTAAGAGATTCATTGCCTTGGACTACACTTCAACACTTCGATTCACTCTTTTTTGCATCCTGAAGGTTCATAACCCCGTTTATAGGTGAATAAGCTTAAAAATGGCCAAATCCTTGTCAATGAAACCATTGATTCTTCATATTCACATGAATAGATGTTGTTTAAGCCTCCATATGTGTCTTCTTGCTACAACGCCCCTTATTCACCATTAAAAACTCCTATGAGATTCTTAGAACTAACAGAACTATGGGATAAGCTATAATGATTGTTTCTTACATTGATTTGCTTCTACACCTTTCTTGAACATCTCAATGCAGTTGTAAGAGATTCATTGCCTTGGACTACACTTGACACTTGATTCACTCTTTTTGCATCCTGAAGGTTCATAACCCCGTTTATAGGTGAATAAGCTTAAAAATGGCCAAATCCTTGTCAATGAAACCATTGATTCTTCATATTCACATGAATAGGTGTTGTTTAAGCCTCCAAGTGTGTCTTCTGGCTACAACTCCCAAATTCACCATTAGAAACTCCTATGAGATTCTTAGAACTAACAGAACTATGGGATAAGCTATAATGATTGTTTCTTACTTTGATTTGCTTCTACACCTTTCTTGAACATCTCAATGCAGTTGTAAGAGATTCATTGCCTTGGACTACACTTCAACACTTCGATTCACTCTTTTTTGCATCCTAAAGGTTCATAACTCCGTTTATAGGTGAATAAGCTTAAAAATGGCCAAATCCTTGTCAATGAAACCATTGATTCTTCATATTCACATGAATAGATGTTGTTTAAGCCTCCATATGTGTCTTCTTGCTACGACGCCCCTTATTCACCATTAGAAACTCCTATGAGATTCTTAGAACTAACAGAACTATGGGATAAGCTATAATGATTGTTTCTTACTTTGATTTGCTTCTACACCTTTCTTGAACATCTCAATGCAGTTGTAAGAGATTCATTGCCTTGGACTACACTTCAACACTTCGATTCACTCTTTTTGCATCCTGAAGGTTCATAACTCCGTTTATAGGTGAATAAGCTTGAAAATGGCCAAATCCTTGTCAATGAAACCATTGATTCTTCATATTCACATGAATAGATGTTGTTTAAGCCTCCATATGTGTCTTCTTGCTACAACGCCCCGTATTCGCCATTAAAACCTCCTATGTGATTCATAGAACTCACAGATCTATGGGATGAGCTATAATGATTGTTTCTTACTTTGCTTTGCTTCTACACCTTTCTTGAACATCTCAATGCGGTTTTCAGAAGTTCATTGGCCTGGACTACACTTCAACACTTCGATTCACTCTTTTTTGCATCCTGAAGGTTCATAACTCCGTTTATAGGTGAATAAGCTTAAAAATGGCCAAATCCTTGTCAATGAAACCATTGATTCTTCATATTCACATGAATAGATGTTGTTTAAGCCTCCATATGTGTCTTCTTGCTACTACGGGCCTTCTTCGCCATTATCAACTCCTATGAGATTCTTAGAACTAACAGAACTATGGGATAAGCTATAATGATTGTTTCTTACTTTGATTTGCTTCTACACCTTTCTTGAACCTCTCAATGTGGTTGTAAGGGATTCATCGCCTTGGACTACACTTCAACACTTCGATTCACTCTTTTTTGCATCCTGAAGGTTCATAACCCCGTTTATAGGTGAATACGCTTAAAACTGGCCAAACCCTTGTCAATGAAACAATTGATTCTTCATATTCACATGAATAGATGTTGTTTAAGCCTACATATGTGTCTTACTTTGCTGGCGCCCTTATTCACCATTAAAACTCCTATGAGATTCTTAGAACTAACAGAACTATGGGATAAGCTATAATGATTGTTTCTTACTTTGATTTGCTTCTACACCTTTCTTGAACATCTCAATGCAGTTGTAAGAGATTCATTGCCTTGGACTACACTTCAACACTTCGATTCACTCTTTTTTGCATCCTGAAGGTTCATAACTCCGTTTATAGGTGAATAAGCTTAAAAATGGCCAAATCCTTGTCAATGAAACCATTGATTCTTCATATTCACATGAATAGATGTTGTTTAAGCCTCCATATGTGTCTTCTTGCTACGACGCCCCTTATTCACCATTAAAAACTCCTATGAGATTCTTAGAACTAACAGAACTATGGGATAAGCTATAATGATTGTTTCTTACATTGATTTGCTTCTACACCTTTCTTGAACATCTCAATGCAGTTGTAAGAGATTCATTGCCTTGGACTACACTTCACACTTGATTCACTCTTTTTTGCATCTGTAAAGGTTCATAACTCCGTTTAAAGGTGAATAAGCTTAAAATGGCCAAATCCTTGTCAATGAAACCATTGATTCTTCATATTCACATGAATAGATGTTGTTTAAGCCTCCATATGTGTCTTCTTGCTACGCCCCTTATTCACCATTAGAAACTCCTATGAGATTCTTAGAACTAACAGAACTATGGGATAAGCTATAATGATTGTTTCTTACTTTGATTTGCTTCTACACCTTTCTTGAACATCTCAATGCAGTTGTAAGAGATTCATTGCCTTAGACTACACTTGACACTTGATTCACTCTTTTTTGCATCCTGAAGGTTCATAACTCCGTTTATAGGTGAATAAGCTTGAAAATGGCCAAATCCTTGTCAATGAAACCATTGATTCTTCATATTCACATGAATAGATGTTGTTTAAGCCTCCATATGTGTCTTCTTTCTGCGCCCCTTATTCACCATTAGAAAACTCCTATGAGATTCTTAGAACTAACAGAACTATGGGATAAGCTATAATGATTGTTTCTTACTTTGATTTGCTTCTACACCTTTCTTGAACATCTCAATGCGGTTGTAAGAGATTCATTGCCTTGGACTACACTTCAACACTTGATTCACTCTTTTTTGCATCCTGAAGGTTCATGACTCCGTGTATAGGTGAATAAGCTTGAAATGGCCAAATCCTTGTCAATGAAACCATTGATTGTTCATATTCACATGAATAGATGTTGTTTAAGCCTCCATATGTGTCTTCTTGCTACACCGCCCTTATTCACCATTAAAACTCCTATGAGATTCTTAGAACTAACAGAACTATGGGATAAGCTATAATGATTGTTTCTTACTTTGATTTGCTTCTACACCTTTCTTGAACATCCCAATGCGGTTGTAAGAGATTCCTCGCCTTGGGCTACACTTCAACACTTCGATTCACTCTTTTTTGCATCGTGAAGGTGCATAACTCCGTTCATAGGTGAATAAGCTTAAAAATGGCCAAATCCTTGTCAATGAAACCATTGATTCTTCATATTCACATGAATAGATGTTGTTTAAGCCTCCATATGTGTCTTACTTGCTACTGGCCCCTTATTCACCATTAGAAACTCCTATGAGATTCATAGAACTAACAGAACTATGGGATAAGCTATAATGATTGTTTCTTACTTTGATTTGCTTCTACTCCTTTCTTGAACATCTCAATGCAGTTGTAATAGATTCAATGCCTTGGACTACACTTCAACACTTTGATTCACTCTTTTTTGCATCCTGAAGGTTCATAACTCCGTTCATAGGTGAATAAGCTTGAAAATGGCCAAATCCTTGTCAATGAAACCATTGATTCTTCATATTCACATGAATAGATGTTGTTTAAGCCTCCATATGTGTCTTCTTGCTACAACGCCCCTTATTCACCATTAGAAACTCCTATGAGATTCAAATAACTAACAGAACTGTGGGATAAGCTATATTGCTTGTTTCTTACTTTGACTTGCTTCTCCACCTTTCTTGAACATCTCAATGCAGTTGTAAGAGATTCATTGCCTTGGACTACACTTCAACACTTCGATTCACTCTTTTTTGCATCCTGAAGGTTCATAACTCCGTTTATAGGTGAATAAGCTTAAAAATGGCCAAATCCTTGTCAATGAAACCATTGATTCTTCATATTCACATGAATAGATGTTGTTTAAGCCTCCATATGTGTCTTCTTGCTACAACGCCCCTTATTCACCATTAAAAACTCCTATGAGATTCATAGAACTAACAGAACTATGGGATAAGCCATAATGATTGTTTCTTACTTTGATTTGCTTCTACACCTTTCTTGAACATCTCAATGCAGTTGTAAGAGATTCATTGACTTGGACTACACTTCAACACTTCGATTCACTCTTTTTTGCATCCTGAAGGTTCATAACCCCGTTTATAGGTGAATAAGCTTAAAAATGGCCAAATCCTTGTCAATGAAACCATTGATTCTTCATATTCACATGAATAGATGTTGTTTAAGCCTCCATATGTGTCTTCTTGCTTACGCGCCCTTATTCACCATTAAAACTCCTATGAGATTCTTAGAACTAACAGAACTATGGGATAAGCTATAATGATTGTTTCTTACTTTGATTTCTTCTACACCTTTCTTGAACATCTCAATGCGGTTGTAAGAGATTCATTGCCTTGGACTACACTTGACACTTGATTCACTCTTTTTTGCATCCTGAAGGTTCATAACTCCGTTTATAGGTGAATAAGCTTGAAAATGGCTAAATCCTTGTCAATGCAACCATCGATTCTTCATATTCACATGAATAGATGTTGTTTAAGCCTCCATCTGTGTCTTCTTGCTCCAACGCCCCTTATTCACCATTAGACACTCCTCTGAGATTCTTAGCACTATCAGAACTATGGGATAAGCTATAATGATTGTTTCTTACTTTGATTTGCTTCTACACCTTTCTTGAACATCTCAATGCAGTTGTAAGAGATTCATTGCCTTGGACTACACTTGAACGCTTGGGTTCACTCTTTGGTACATGCTGAAGTCTCATAACTCCGCTTATCGGTAAATAAGCTTTAAAATGGCCAAATCCTTGTCAATGAAACAATTGATTCTTCATATTAACATGAATAGATGTTGTTTAAGCCTCCATATGTGTCTTCTTGCTTCTGCGCCCTTATTCACCATTAAAAACTCCTATGAGATTCTTAGAACTAACAGAACTATGGGATAAGCTATAATGATTGTTTCTTACTTTGATTTGCTTCTACACCTTTCTTGAACATCTCAATGCAGTTGTAAGAGATTCATTGCCTTGGACTACACTTCAACACTTCGATTCACTCTTTTTTGCATCCTGAAGGTTCATAACTCCGTTTATAGGTGAATAAGCTTAAAAATGGCCAAATCCTTGTCAATGAAACCATTGATTCTTCATATTCACATGAATAGATGTTGTTTAAGCCTCCATATGTGTCTTCTTGCTACAACTCCCAAATTCACCATTAGAAACTCCTATGAGATTCTTAGAACTAACAGAACTATGGGATAAGCTATAATGATTGTTTCTTACTTTGATTTGCTTCTACACCTTTCTTGAACATCTCAATGCGGTTGTAAGAGATTTATTGCCTTGGACTACACTTCAACACTTGATTCACTCTTATTTGCATCGTGAAGGTTCATAACTCCGTTTATAGGTGAATAAGCTTAAAATGGCCAAATCCTTGTCAATGAAACCATTGATTCTTCATATTCACTGAATAGATGTTGTTTAAGCCTCCATATGTGTCTTCTTGCTTCAGCGCCCTTATTCACCATTAGAAAGCTCCTATGAGATTCTTAGAACTAACAGAACTATGGAATAAGCTATAATGATTGGATCTTACATTGATTTGCTTCTACACCTTTCTTGAACATCTCAATGCAATTGTAAGAGATTCATTGCCTTGGACTACACTTCAACACTTTGATTCACTCTTTTTTGCATCCTGAAGGTTCATAACTCCGTTTATAGGTGAATAAGCTTGAACATGGCCAAATCCTTGTCAATGAAACCATTGATTCTTCATATTCACATGAATAGATGTTGTTTAAACCTCCATATGTGTCTTCTTGCTACAACCCCCTTATTCACCATTAAAAACTCCTATGAGATTCTTAGAACTAACAGAACTATGGGATAAGCTATAATGATTGTTTCTTACTTTGATTTGCTTCTACACCTTTCTTGAACATCCCAATGCGGTCATAACAGATTCATAGTCATGGACTACACTTCACACTTGATTCACTCTTTTTTGCATCCTGAAGGTTCATAACTCCGTTTATAGGTGAATAAGCTTAAAAATGGCCAAATCCTTGTCAATGAAACCATTGATTCTTCATATTCACATGAATAGATGTTGTTTAAGCCTCCATATGTGTCTTCTTTCTGGCGCCCTAATTCACCATTAAAAATTCCTATGAGATTCTTAGAACTAACAGAACTATGGGATAAGCTATAATGATTGTTTCTTACTTTGATTTGCTTCTACACCTTTCTTGAACATCTCAATGCAGTTGTAAGAGATTCATTGCCTTGGACTACACTTTAACACTTTGATTCACTCTTATTTGCATCGTGAAGGTTCATAACTCCGTTTATAAGTGAATAAGCTTAAAAATGGCCAAATCCTTGTCAATGAAACCATTGATTCTTCATATTCACATGAATAGATGTTGTTTAAGCCTCCATATGTGTCTTCTTGCTACGACGCCCCTTATTCACCATTAGAAACTCCTATGAGATTCTTAGAACTAACAGAACTATGGGATAAGCTATAATGATTGTTTCTTACTTTGATTTGCTTATACACCTTTCTTGAACATCTCAATGCAGTTGTAAGAGATTCATTGCCTTGCTCGATTCACTCTTTTTTGCATCCTGAAGGTTCATAACTCCGTTTATAGGTGAATAAGCTTAAAAATGGCCAAATCCTTGTCAATGAAACCATTGATTCTTCATATTCACATGAATAGATGTTGTTTAAGCCTCCATATGTGTCTTCTTGCTACAACACCCCTTATTCACCATTAAAAACTCCTATGAGATTCTTAGAACTAACAGAACTATGGGATAAGCTATAATGATTGTTTCTTACTTTGATTTGCTTCTACACCTTTCTTGAACATCTCAATGCAGTTGTAAGAGATTCATTGCCTTGGACTACACTTCAACACTTCGATTCACTCTTTTTTGCATCGTGAAGGTTCATAACTCCGTTCATAGGTGAATAAGCTTAGAAATGGCCAAATCCTGGTCAATGGAGCCATTGATGGGTCAGATTCACATGATTATATTTTGTTTAAGCCTCCAGATGTGTCTTGTTGCTGCGACTCCCCTTATTCACCATTAGAATCTCCTATGAGAGTCTTAGAACTAACAGAACTATGGGATAAGCTATAATGCTTGTTTCTTACTTTGATTTGCTTCTACACCTTTCTTGAACATCTCAATGCAGTTGTAAGAGGTTCATTGCCTTGGACTACACTTCAGCACTGTGATTCACTCTTATTTGCATCCTGAAGGTTCATAACCTCGTTTATAGGCGAATAAGCTTGAACATGGCCCAACCCTTCTCAATGAAACCATTGCTACTTCATATTCACATGAATAGATGTTGTTTAAGCCTCCATATGTGTCTTCTTGCTAACGCCCTTATTCACCATTAGAAAGTCCTATGAGATTCTTAGAACTAACAGAACTATGGGATAAGCTATAATGATTGTTTCTTACTTTGATTTGCTTCTACACCTTTCTTGAACATCTCAATGCAGTTGTAAGAGATTCATTGCCTTGGACTACACTTCAACACTTCGATTCACTCTTTTTTGCATCCTGAAGGTTCATAACTCCGTTTATAGGTGAATAAGCTTAAAAATGGCCAAATCCTTGTCAATGAAACCATTGATTCTTCATATTCACATGAATAGATGTTGTTTAAGCCTCCATATGTGTCTTCTTGCTACGACGCCCCTTATTCACCATTAGAAACTCCTATGAGATTCTTAGAACTAACAGAACTATGGGATAAGCTATAATGATTGTTTCTTACTTTGATTTGCTTCTACACCTTTCTTGAACATCTCAATGCAGTTGTAAGAGATTCATTGCCTTGGACTACACTTCAACACTTCGATTCACTCTTTTTTGCATCCTGAAGGTTCATAACTCCGTTTATAGGTGAATAAGCTTAAAAATGGCCAAATCCTTGTCAATGAAACCATTGATTCTTCATATTCACATGAATAGATGTTGTTTAAGCCTCCATATGTGTCTTCTTGCTACAACGCCCCTTATTCACCATTAGAAACTCCTATGAGATTCTTAGAACTAACAGAATTATGGGATAAGCTATAATGCTTGTTTCTTACATTGATTTGCTTCTACACCTTTCTTGAACATCTCAATGCAGTTGTAAGAGATTCATTGCCTTGGACTACACTTCAACACTTCGATTCACTCTTTTTTGCATCCTGACGGTTCATACCTCCGTTTCTAGGTTAATAAGCTTCAAAATGGCCAAATCCTTGTCAATGAAACCATTGATTCTTCATATTCACATGAATAGATGTTGTTTAAGCCTCCATATGTGTCTTCTTGCTTCTGACGCCCTTATTCACCATTAGAAAGCTCCTATGAGATTCTTAGAACTAACAGAACTATGGGATAAGCTATAATGATTGTTTCTTACTTTGATTTGCTTCTACACCTTTCTTGAACATCTCAATGCGGTTGTAAGAGATTCATTGCCTTGGACTACACTTCAACACTTGATTCACTCTTTTTTGCATCCTGAAGGTTCATAACTCCGGTGATAGGTGAATAAGCTTAATGTGGCTAAAGCTTTGCCCATTAAAACATTGAATCTTCATATTCTCATGAATAGATGTTGTTTAAGCCTCCATATGTGTCTTCTTGCTGCGCCCTTATTCACCATTAAAAACTCCTATGAGATTCTTAGAACTAACAGAACTATGGGATAAGCTATAATGATTGTTTCTTACTTTGATTTGCTTCTACACCTTTCTTGAACATCTCAATGCAGTTGTAAGAGATTCATTGCCTTGGACTACACTTCAACACTTCGATTCACTCTTTTTTGCATCCTGAAGGTTCATAACTCCGTTTATAGGTGAATAAGCTTAAAAATGGCCAAATCCTTGTCAATGAAACCATTGATTCTTCATATTCACATGAATAGATGTTGTTTAAGCCTCCATATGTGTCTTCTTGCTACAACACCCCTTATTCACCATTAGAAACTCCTATGAGATTCTTAGAACTAACAGAACTATGGGATAAGCTATAATGATTGTTTCTTACTTTGATTTGCTTCTACACCTTTCTTGAACATCTCAATGCAGTTGTAAGAGATTCATTGCCTTGGACTACACTTCAACACTTCGATTCACTCTTATTTGCATCGTGAAGGTTCATAACTCCGTTTATAAGTGAATAAGCTTAAAAATGGCCAAATCCTTGTCAATGAAACCATTGATTCTTCATATTCACATGAATAGATGTTGTTTAAGCCTCCATATGTGTCTTCTTGCTACGACGCCCCTTATTCACCATTAAAAACTCCTATGAGATTCTTAGAACTAACAGAACTATGGGATAAGCTATAATGATTGTTTCTTACTTTGATTTGCTTCTACACCTTTCTTGAACATCTCAATGCAGTTGTAAGAGATTCATTGCCTTGGACTACACTTCAACACTTCGATTCACTCTTTTTTGCATCCTGAAGGTTCATAACTCCGTTTATAGGTGAATAAGCTTAAAAATGGCCAAATCCTTGTCAATGAAACCATTGATTCTTCATATTCACATGAATAGATGTTGTTTAAGCCTCCATATGTGTCTTCTTGCTACAACACCCCTTATTCACCATTAAAAACTCCTATGAGATTCTTAGAACTAACAGAACTATGGGATAAGCTATAATGATTGTTTCTTACATTGATTTGCTTCTACACCTTTCTTGAACATCTCAATGCAGTTGTAAGAGATTCATTGCCTTGGACTACACTTCAACACTTCGATTCACTCTTTTTTGCATCCTGAAGGTTCATAACTCCGTTTATAGGTGAATAAGCTTAAAAATGGCCAAATCCTTGTCAATGAAACCATTGATTCTTCATATTCACATGAATAGATGTTGTTTAAGCCTCCATATGTGTCTTCTTGCTACGACGCCCCTTATTCACCATTAGAAACTCCTATGAGATTCTTAGAACTAACAGAACTATGGGATAAGCTATAATGATTGTTTCTTACTTTGATTTGCTTCTACACCTTTCTTGAACATCTCAATGCAGTTGTAAGAGATTCATTGCCTTGGACTACACTTCAACACTTCGATTCACTCTTATTTGCATCGTGAAGGTTCATCACTCCGTTTATAAGTGAATAAGCTTAAAAATGGCCAAATCCTTGTCAATGAAACCATTGATTCTTGATATTCACATGAATAGATGTTGTTTAAGCCTCCATATGTGTCTTCTTGCTTCTGGCCCTTATTCACCATTAAAAGCTCCTATGAGATTCTTAGAACTAACAGAACTATGGGATAAGCTATAATGATTGTTTCTTACTTTGATTTGCTTCTACACCTTTCTTGAACATCTCAATGCGGTTGTAAGAGATTCATTGCCTTGGACTACACTTCAACACTTGATTCACTCTTTTTGCATCCTGAAGGTTCAAAACTCCGTTTATAGGTAAATAAGCTTTAAAATGGCCAAATCCTTGTCAATGAAAGCTTTGATTCTTCATATTCATATCGGTGGATGTGGTCTAAGCCTCCTTATGTGTCTTCTTGCTAGAACGCCCCTTATTCACCATTAAAAGCTCCTAGGAGTTTCTTAGAACTAACAGAACTATGGGATAAGCTATAATGATTGTTTCTTACTTTGATTTGCTTCTACACCTTTCTTGAACATCTCAATGCAGTTGTAAGAGATTCATTGCCTTGGACTACACTTCAACACTTCGATTCACTCTTTTTGCATCCTAAAGTTTCATATCTCCGTTAATAGGTAAATAAGCTAAAAAATGGCCAAATCCTTGTCAATGAAACCATTGATTCTTCATATTCACATGAATAGATGTTGTTTAAGCCTCCATATGTGTCTTCTTGCCACTACGCCCCTTATTCACCATTAGAAACTCCTATGAGATGGGTATAACTAACAGAACTATGGGATAAGCTATAATGATTGTTTCTTACTTTGATTTGCTACTACACCTTTCTTGAACATCTCAATGCGGTTGTAAGAGATTCATTGCCTTGGGCTACACTTCAACACTTGATTCACTCTTTTTTGCATCGTGAAGGTTCATAACTCCGTTTATAGGTGAATAAGCTTAAAATGGCCAAATCCTTGTCAATGAAACCATTGATTCTTCATATTCACATGAATAGATGTTGTTTAAGCCTCCATATGTGTCTTACTTGCTGACGCCCTTATTCACCATTAAAACTCCTATGAGATGCTGAGAACTAACAGAACTATGGGATAAGCTATAATGATTGTTTCTTACATTGATTTGCTTCTACACCTTTCTTGAACATCTCAATGCAGTTGTAAGAGATTGATTGCCTTGGACTACACTTGACACTTGATTCACTCTTTTTGCATCTTGAAGGTTCATAACTCCGTTTATAGGTGAATAAGCTTAAAATGGCCAAATCCTTGTCAATGAAACCATTGATTCTTCATATTCACATGAATAGATGTTGTTTAAGCCTCCATATGTGTCTTCTTGCTACTGGCCCCTTATTCACCATTAAAACTCCTATGAGATTCTTAGAACTAACAGAACTATGGGATAAGCCATAATGATTGTTTCGTACTTTGATTTGCTGCTACACCGTTCGTGAGCATCGCAATGCGGTTGTAAGAGATTCATTGCCTTGGACTACACTTCAACACTTCGATTCACTCTTTTTTGCATCCTAAAGGTTCATAACTCCGTTTATAGGTGAATAAGCTTAAAAATGGCCAAATCCTTGTCAATGAAACCATTGATTCTTCATATTCACATGAATAGATGTTGTTTAAGCCTCCATATGTGTCTTCTTGCTACGACGCCCCTTATTCACCATTAGAAACTCCTATGAGATTCTTAGAACTAACAGAACTATGGGATAAGCTATAATGATTGTTTCTTACTTTGATTTGCTTCTACACCTTTCTTGAACATCTCAATGCAGTTGTAAGAGATTCATTGCCTTGGACTACACTTCAACACTTCGATTCACTCTTATTTGCATCGTGAAGGTTCATAACTCCGTTTATAAGTGAATAAGCTTAAAAATGGCCAAATCCTTGTCAATGAAACCATTGATTCTTCATATTCACATGAATAGATGTTGTTTAAGCCTCCATATGTGTCTTCTTGCTCAGACCTCACTTATTAACCATTAGAAACTCCTATGAGATTCTTAGAACTAACAGAACTATGGGATAAGCTATAATGCTTGTTTCTTACTTTGATTTGCTTCTACACCTTTCTTGAATATCTCAAAGCAGTTGTAAGAGATTCATTGCCTTGGAGCTACACTTCAACACTTGATTCACTCTTTTTTGCATCTTAAGGTTCATAACTCCGTTTATAGGTGAATAAGCTTAAAAATGGCCAAATCCTTGTCAATGAAACCATTGATTGTTTATATTCACATCAATAGGTGTTGTTTAAACCTCCATATGTGTCTTCTTGCTACAACCCCCCTAATTCACCATTAAAAATTCCTATGAGATTCTTAGAACTAACAGAACTATGGGATAAGCTATAATGATTGTTTCTTACTTTGATTTGCTTCTACACCTTTCTTGAACATCTCAATGCAGTTGTAAGAGATTCATTGCCTTGGACTACACTTTAACACTTCGATTCACTCTTTTTTGCATCCTGAAGGTTCATAACTCCGTTTATAGGTGAATAAGCTTAAAAAGGGCCAAATCCTTGTCAATGAAACCATTGATTCTTCATATTCTCATGAATAGATGTTGTTTAAGCCTCCATATGTGTCTTCTTGCTACGCCCTTATTCACCATTAAAACTCTATGAGATTCTTAGAACTAACAGAACTATGGGATAAGCTATAATGATTGTTTCTTACTTTGATTTGCTTCTACACCTTTCTTGAACATCTCAATGCAGTTGTAAGAGATTCATTGCCTTGGACTACACTTCAACACTTCGATTCACTCTTTTTTGCATCCTGAAGGTTCATAACTCCGTTTATAAGTGAATAAGCTTAAAAATGGCCAAATCCTTGTCAATGAAACCATTGATTCTTCATATTCACATGAATAGATGTTGTTTAAGCCTCCATATGTGTCTTCTTGCTACGACGCCCCTTATTCACCATTAGAAACTCCTATGAGATTCTTAGAACTAACAGAACTATGGGATAAGCTATAATGATTGTTTCTTACTTTGATTTGCTTCTACACCTTTCTTGAACATCTCAATGCAGTTGTAAGAGATTCATTGCCTTGGACTACACTTCAACACTTTGATTCACTCTTTTTTGCATCCTGAAGGTTCATAACTCCGTTTATAGGTGAATAAGCTTTAACATGGCCAAATCCTTGTCAATGAAACCATTGATTCTTTATATTCACATGAATAGATGTTGTTTAAACCTCCATATGTGTCTGCTTGCTACGCCCCCCCTCATTCACCCTCAAAAGCTCCTTTGCGATTCTTAGAACTAACAGAACTATGGGATAAGCTATAATGACTGTTTCTTACTTTGATTTGCTTCTACACCTTTCTTGAACATCTCAATGCAGTTGTAAGAGATTCATTGCCTTGGACTAAACTTCAACACTTCGATTTACTCTTTTTTGCATCCTAAAGGTTCATAACTCCGTTTATAGGTGAATAAGCTTAAAAATGGCCAAATCCTTGTCAATGAAACCATTGATTCTTCATATTCACATGAATAGATGTTGTTTAAGCCTCCATATGTGTCTTCTTGCTTCAGCGCCCTTATTCACCATTAGAAACTCCTATGAGATTCTTAGAACTAACAGAACTATGGGATAAGCTATAATGATTGTTTCTTACTTTGATTTGCTTCTACACCTTTCTTGAACATCTCAATGCAGTTGTAGAGATTCATTGCCTTGGACTACACTTCAAAACATTGATTCACTCTTTTTTGCATCCTGAAGGTTCATAACCCCGTTTATAGGTGAATAAGCTTAAAAATGGCCAAATCCTTGTCAATGAAACCATTGATTCTTCATATTCACATGAATAGATGTTGTTTAAGCCTCCATATGTGTCTTCTTGCTACAACGCCCTTATTCACCATTAAAACTCCTATGAGATTCTTAGAACTAACAGAACTATGGGATAAGCTATAATGATTGTTTCTTACTTTGATTTGCTTCTACACCTTTCTTGAACATCTCAATGCGGTTGTAAGAGATTCATTGCCTTGGACTACACTTCAACACTTGATTCACTCTTTTTGCATCCTGAAGGTTCATAACTCTATTTATAGGTGAATAAGCTTAAAAATGGCCAAATCCTTGTCAATGAAACCATTGATTCTTCATATTCACATGAATAGATGTTGTTTAAGCCTCCATATGTGTCTTCTTGCTGACCGCCCTTATTCACCATTAGAAACTCCTATGAGATTCTTAGAACTAACAGAACTATGGGATAAGCTATAATGATTGTTTCTTACTTTGATTTGCTTCTACACCTTTCTTGAACATCTCAATGCGTTGTAAGAGATTCATTGCCTTGGACTACACTTCACACTTGATTCACTCTTTTTGCATCCTGAAGGTTCATAACTCCGTTTATAGGTGAATAAGCTTAAAAATGGCCAAATCCTTGTCAATGAAACCATTGATTCTTCATATTCACATGAATAGATGTTGTTTAAGCCTCTATATGTGTCTTCTTTTCTGCGCCCTTATTCACCATTAGAAACTCCTATGAGATTCTTAGAACTAAAAGAACTATAAGATAAGCTATGATGAATATTTTTTACTTTGATTTGCTTCTACACCTTTCTTGAACATCTCAATGCAGTTGTAAGAGATTCATTGCCTTGGACTACACTTTAACACTTTGATTCACTCTTATTTGCATCGTGAAGGTTCATAACTCCGTTTATAAGTGAATAAGCTTAAAAATGGCCAAATCCTTGTCAATGAAACCATTGATTCTTCATATTCACATGAATAGATGTTGTTTAAGCCTCCATATGTGTCTTCTTGCTATGACGCCCCTTATTCACCATTAGAAACTCCTATGAGATTCTTAGAACTAACAGAACTATGGGATAAGCTATAATGACTGTTTCTTACTTTGATTTGCTTCTACACCTTTCTTGAACATCTCAACGCAGTTGTAAGAGATTCATTGCCTTGGACTAAACTTCAACACTTCGATTTACTCTTTTTTGCATCCTAAAGGTTCATAACTCCGTTTATAGGTGAATAAGCTTAAAAATGGCCAAATCCTTGTCAATGAAACCATTGATTCTTCATATTCACATGAATAGATGTTGTTTAAGCCTCCATATGTGTCTTCTTGCTACGACGCCCCTTATTCACCATTAGAAACTCCTATGAGATTATTAAAACTAACAAAACTATGGGATAAGGTATAAAGATTGGTTCTTACTTTGATTTGCTTCTACACCTTGCTTGAACAGCTCAAAGCGGTTGTAAGAGGTGCATTGGCTTGGACTACACTTCAACACTTGATTCACTCTTTTTGCATCCTGAAGGTTCATAACTCCGTTTATAGGTGAATAAGCTTAAAATGGCCAAATCCTTGTCAATGAAACCATTGATTCTTCATATTCACATGAATAGATGTTGTTTAAGCCTCCATATGTGTCTTCTTGCTACGCCCTTATTCACCATTAAAAACTCTATGAGATTATTAAAACTAACAAAACTATGGGATAAGCTATAATGATTGTTTCTTACTTTGATTTGCTTCTACACCTTTCTTGAACATCTCAATGCAGTTGTAAGAGATTCATTGCCTTGGACTACCCTTCAACACTTCGCTTCACACTTTTTTGCATCCTAGAGGTTCACAACTCCGTTTATCGTTGAATATGCTTAAAATGGCCAAATCCTTGTCAATGAAACCATTGATTCTTCATATTCACATGAATAGATGTTGTTTAAGCCTCCATATGTGTCTTCTTGCTTCGCGCCCTTATTCACCATTAAAACCTCCTATGAGATTCTTAGAACTAACAGAACTATGGGATAAGCTATAATGATTGTTTCTTACTTTGATTTGCTTCTACACCTTTCTTGAACATCTCAATGCAGTTGTAAGAGATTCATTGCCTTGGACTACACTTCAACACTTGATTCACTCTTTTTTGCATCTGTAAAGGTTCATAACTCCGTTTATAGGTGAATAAGCTTAAAATGGCCAAATCCTTGTCAATGAAACCATTGATTCTTCATATTCACATGAATAGATGTTGTTTAAGCCTCCATATGTGTCTTCTTTCTGACGCCCTTATTCACCATTAAAAACTCCTATGAGATTCTTAGAACTAACAGAACTATGGGATAAGCTATAATGATTGTTTCTTACGATTTTGCTTCTACACCTTTCTTGAACATCTCTATGCAGTTGTAAGAGATTCATTGCCTTGGACTACACTTCAACACTTGATTCACTCTTTTTTGCATCCTGAAGGTTCATAACTCCGTTTATAGGTGAATAAGCTTAAAATGGCCAAATCCTTGTCAATGAAACCATTGATTCTTCATATTCACATGAATAGATGTTGTTTAAGCCTCCATATGTGTCTTCTTGCTGAGCGCGCCCTTATTCACCATTAGAAACTCCTATGAGATTCTTAGAACTAACAGAACTATGGGATAAGCTATAATGATTGTTTCTTACTTTGATTTGCTTCTACACCTTTCTTGAACATCTCAATGCAGTTGTAAGAGATTCATTGCCTTGGACTACACTTCAACACTCTGATGCACGCCTATTTGCATCCTAAAAGTTCATAACTCCGTTTATAGGTTATTAAGCTTGAAAATGGCCAAATCCTTGTCAATGAAACCATTGATTCTTCATATTCACACGAATAGATGTTGTTTAAGCCTCCATATGTGTCTTCTTGCTACGACCCCCCTTATTCACCATTAGAAACTCCTATGAGATTCTTAGAACTAACAGAACTATGGGATAAGCTATAATGATTGTTTCTTACTTTGATTTGCTTCTACACCTTTCTTGAACATCTCAATGCAGTTGTAAGAGATTCATTGCCTTGGACTACACTTCAACACTTCGATTCACTCTTTTTTGCATCCTAAAGGTTCATAACTCCGTTTATAGGTTATTAAGCTTGAAAATGGCCAAATCCTTGTCAATGAAACCATTGATTCTTCATATTCACATGAATAGATGTTGTTTAAGCCTCCATATGTGTCTTCTTGCTACAACCCCCCTAATTCACCATTAAAAACTCCTATGAGATTCTTAGAACTAACAGAACTATGGGATAAGCTATAATGATTGTTTCTTACTTTGATTTGCTTCTACACCTTTCTTGAACATCTCAATGCAGTTGTAAGAGATTCATTGCCTTGGACTACACTTCAACACTTCGATTCACTCTTTTTTGCATCCTGAAGGTTCATAACACCGTTTATAGGTGAATAAGCTTGAAAATGGCCAAATCCTTGTCAATGAAACCATTGATTCTTCATATTCACATGAATAAATGTTGTTTAAGCCTCCATATGTGTCTTCTTGCTACGCCCTTATTCACCATTAGAAAGCTCCTATGAGATTCTTAGAACTAACAGAACTATGGGATAAGCTATAATGATTGTTTCTTACTTTGATTTGCTTCTACACCTTTCTTGAAGATCTCAATGCCGTTGTAAGAGGTTCATTGCCTTGGACAACACTGCAACACTTGATTCACTCTTTTTGCATCTTGAAGGTTCATAACTCCGTTTATAGGTGAATAAGCTTAAAATGGCCATATCCTTGTCAGTGAAGGCATTGATTCTTCATATTCACATGAATAGATGTTGTTTAAGCCTCCATATGTGTCTTCTTGCTACGACGCCCCTTATTCACCATTAGAAACTCCTATGAGATTCTTAGAACTAACAGAACTATGGGATAAGCTATAATGATTGTTTCTTACTTTGATTTGCTTCTACACCTTTCTTGAACATCTCAATGCAGTTGTAAGAGATTCATTGCCTTGGACTACACTTCAACACTTCGATTCACTCTTTTTTGCATCCTGAAGGTTCATAACTCCGTTTATAGGTGAATAAGCTTAAAAATGGCCAAATCCTTGTCAATGAAACCATTGATTCTTCATATTCACATGAATAGATGTTGTTTAAGCCTCCATATGTGTCTTCTTGCTACTGCGCCCTTATTCACCATTAACAACTCCTATGAGATTCTTAGAACTAACACAACTATGGGATAAGCTATAATGATTGTTTCTTCCTCTGATTTGCTTCTACACCTTTCCTGAACATCGCAATGCGGTTGTAAGAGATTCATTGCCTTGGACTACACTTCAACACTTGATTCACTCTTTTTTGCATCCTGAAGGTTCATAACTCCGTTTATAGGTGAATAAGCTTAAAAATGGCCGAATCCTTGTCAATGAAACCATTGATTCTTCATATTCACATGAATAGATGTTGTTTAAGCCTCCATATGTGTCTTCTTTCTGCGCCCTTATTCACCATTAGAAACTCCTATGAGATTCTTAGAACTAACAGAACTATGGGATAAGCTATAACGATTGTTTCTTTCTTGGATCTGCTTCCACCTTTCTTGAACATCTCAATGCAGTTGTAAGAGATTCATTGCCTTGCTTCGATTCACTCTTTTTTGCATCCTGAAGGTTCATAACTCCGTTTATAGGTGAATAAGCTTGAAAATGGCCAAATCCTTGTCAACGAAACCATTGATTCTTCATATTCACATCAATAGGTGTTGTTTAAGCCTCCATATGTGTCTTCTTGCTACAACTCTCCATATTCACCATTAAAAACTCCTATGAGATTCTTAGAACTAACAGAACTATGGGATAAGCTATAATGATTGTTTCTTACTTTGATTTGCTTCTACACCTTTCTTGAACATCTCAATGCAATTGTAAGAGATTCATTGCCTTGGACTACACTTCAACACTTCGATTCCCTCTTCTTTGCACCGTGAAGCTTCATCACTCCGTTTATACGTGAATAAGCTTAACAATGGCCAAAGCCTTGTCAATGAAACCACTGATTCTTCATATTCACATGAATAGATGTTGTTTAAGCCTCCATATGTGTCTTACCTTGCTAACGCCCTTATTCACCATTAAAACTCCTATGAGATTCTTAGAACTAACAGAACTATGGGATAAGCTATAATGATTGTTTCTTACTTTGATTTGTTTCTAAACCTTTCTTGAACATCTCAATGCAGTTGTAAGAGATTCATTGCCTTGGACTACACTTCAACTTGATTCACTCTTATTTGCATCCTGAAGGTTCATAACTCCGTTTATAGGTGAATAAGCTTAAAAATGGCCAAATCCTTGTCAATGAAACCATTGATTCTTCATATTCACATGAATAGATGTTGTTTAAGCCTCCATATGTGTCTTCTTGCTCACGCCCTTATTCACCATTAGAAACTCCTATGAGATTCTTAGAACTAACAGAACTATGGGATAAGCTATAATGATTGTTTCTTACTTTGATTTGCTTCTACACCTTTCTTGAACATCTCAATGCGGTTGTAAGAGATTCATTGCCTTAGACTACACTTCAACACTTGATTCACTCTTTTTTTGCATCTTGAAGGTTCATAACTCCGTTTATAGGTGAATAAGCTTAAAAATGGCCAAATCCTTGTCAATGAAACCATTGATTCTTCATATTCACATCAATAGGTGTTGTTTAAGCCTCTATATGTGTCTTCTTGCTACCACCCCCCTTATTCACCCTTAGTACCTCCTATGAGATTCTTAGAACTAACAGAACTATGGGATAAGCTCTAATGATTGTTTCTTACTTTGCTTTGCTTCGACACCTTTCTTGAACATCTCAATGCGGTTGTAAGAGATTCATTGCCTTGGACTACACTTCAACACTTCGATTCACTCTTTTTTGCATCCTGAAGGTTCATAACTCCGTTTATAGGTGAATAAGCTTAAAAATGGCCAAATCCTTGTCAATGAAACCATTGATTCTTCATATTCACATGAATAGATGTTGTTTAAGCCTCCATATGTGTCTTCTTTTCTGGCGCCCTTATTCACCATTAAAACTCCTATGAGATTCTTTGAGCTAACCGAACTCTGGGCTAAGCTAGATTGATTGTTTCTTACTTTGATTTGCTGCTACACCTTTCTTGAACATCTCAATGCGGTTGTAAGAGATGCATTGCCTTGGACTACACTTCAACACTTGATTCACTCTTTTTGCATCCTGAAGGTTCATAACTCCGTTTATAGGTGAATAAGCTTAAAATGGCCAAATCCTTGCCAATGAAACCATTGATTCTTCATATTCCCATCAAAAGATGTCGTTTCAGCCACCATATGTGTCTTCTTGCTCAACGGCCCTTATTCACCATTAGAACTCCTATGAGATTCTTAGAACTAACAGAACTATGGGATAAGCTATAATGATTGTTTCTTACTTTGATTTGCTTCTACACCTTTCTTGAACATCTCAATGCAGTTGTAAGAGATTCATTGCCTTGGACTACACTTCAACACTTCGATTCACTCTTTTTTGCATCCTGAAGGTTCATAACCCCGTTTATAGGTGAATAAGCTTAAAAATGGCCAAATCCTTGTCAATGAAACCATTGATTCTTCATATTCACATGAATAGATGTTGTTTAAGCCTCCATATGTGTCTTCTTGCTACGACGCCCCTTATTCACCATTAGAAACTCCTATGAGATTCTTAGAACTAACAGAACTATGGGATAAGCTATAATGATTGTTTCTTACTTTGATTTGCTTCTACACCTTTCTTGAACATCTCAATGCAGTTGTAAGAGATTCATTGCCTTGGACTACACTTCAACACTTCGATTCACTCTTATTTGCATCCTGAAGGTTCATAACTCCGTTTATAGGTGAATAAGCTTAAAAATGGCCAAATCCTTGTCAATGAAACCATTGATTCTTCATATTCACATGAATAGATGTTGTTTAAGCCTCCATATGTGTCTTCTTGCTACAACGCCCCTTATTCACCATTAGAAACTCCTATGAGATTCTTAGAACTAACAGAACTATGGGATAAGCTATAATGATTGTTTCTTACTTTGATTTGCTTCTACACCTTCCGTGATCATCTCAATGCAGTTGTAAGACATTCAATCCCTTGGACTACACTTCTACACTTCGATTCCCCATATTTTGCATCCTGAAGGTTCATAACCCCGTTTATAGGTTAATAAGCTTAAAAATGGCCAAATCCTTGTCAATGAAACCATTGATTCTTCATATTCACATGAATAGATGTTGTTTAAGCCTCCATATGTGTCTTCTTGCTACGACGCCCCTTATTCACCATTAAAAACTCCTATGAGATTCTTAGAACTAACAGAACTATGGGATAAGCTATAATGATTGTTTCTTACTTTGATTTGCTTCTACACCTTTCTTGAACATCTCAATGCAGTTGTAAGAGATTCATTGCCTTGGACTACACTTCAACACTTCGATTCACTCTTTTTTGCATCCTGAAGGTTCATAACCCCGTTTATAGGTGAATAAGCTTAAAATGGCCAAATCCTTGTCAATGAAACCATTGATTCTTCATATTCACATGAATAGATGTTGTTTAAGCCTCCATATGTGTCTTCTTGCTACGACGCCCCTTATTCACCATTAGAAACTCCTATGAGATTCTTAGAACTAACAGAACTATGGGATAAGCTATAATGATTGTTTCTTACTTTGATTTGCTTCTACACCTTTCTTGAACATCTCAATGCAATTGTAAGAGATTCATTGCCTTGGACTACACTTTAACACTTCGATTCACTTTTTTTGCATCCTGAAGGTTCATAACCTCGTTTATAGGTGAATAGGCTGAAAATGGCCAAATCCTTGTCAATGAAACCATTGATTCTTCATATTCACATGAATAGATGTTGTTTAAGCCTCCATATGTGTCTTCTTGCTACAACGCCCCTTATTCACCATTATAAGCTCCTATGAGATTCTTAGAACTAACAGAACTATGGGATAAGCTATAATGATTGTTTCTTACTTTGATTTGCTTCTACACCTTTCTTGAACATCTCAATGCAGTTGTAAGAGATTCATTGCCTTGGACTACACTTCAACACTTCGATTCACTCTTTTTTGCATCCTGAAGGTTCATAACTCCGTTTATAGGTGAATAAGCTTAAAATGGCCAAATCCTTGTCAATGAAACCATTGAATCTTCATATTCTCATGAATAGATGTTGTTTAAGCCTCCATATGTGTCTTCTTGCTGGCACCCTTATTCACCATTAAAAACTCCTATGAGATTCTTAGAACTAACAGAACTATGGGATAAGCTATAATGATTGTTTCTTACTTTGATTTGCTTCTACACCTTTCTTGAACATCTCAATGCAGTTGTAAGATTCATTGCCTTGGTACTCACTTCAACACTTCGATTCACTCTTTTTTGCATCTTGAAGGTTCATAACTCCGTTTATAGGTGAATAAGCTTAAAAATGGCCAAATCCTTGTCAATGAAACCATTGATTCTTCATATTCTCATGAATAGATGTTGTTTAAGCCTCCATATGTGTCTTCTTGCTACAACGCCCCTTATTCACCATTAGAAACTCCTATGAGATTCTTAGAACTAACAGAACTATGGGATAAGCTATAATGATTGTTTCTTACTTTGATTTGCTTCTACACCTTTCTTGAACATCTCAATGCAGTTGTAAGAGATTCATTGCCTTGGACTACACTTCACACTTGATTCACTCTTATTTGCATCGTGAAGGTTCATAACTCCGTTTATAGGTGAATAAGCTTAAAATGGCCAAATCCTTGTCAATGAAACCATTGATTCTTCATATTCACATGAATAGATGTTGTTTAAGCCTCCATATGTGTCTTCTTTCTGGCGCCCTTATTCACCATTAAAAGCTCCTATGAGATTCTTAGAACTAATGGAACTATGGGATAAGCTATAATGATTGTTTCTTACATTGATTCGCTTCTACCCCTTTCTTGAACATCTCAATGCGGTTGTAAGAGATTCATTGCCTTGGACTACACTTCAACACTTGATTCACTCTTTTTTGCATCCTGAAGGTTCATAACTCCGTTTATAGGTGAATAAGCTTAAAATGGCCAAATCCTTGTCAATGAAACCATTGATTCTTCATATTCACATGAATAGATGTTGTTTAAGCCTCCATATGTGTCTTCTTGCTACTGCGCCCTTATTCACCATTAAAACTCCTATGAGATTCTTAGAACTAACAGAACTATGGGATAAGCTATAATGATTGTTTCTTACTTTGATTTGCTTCTACACCTTTCTTGAACATCTCAATGCAGTTGTAAGAGATTCATTGCCTTTGACTACACTTCAACACTTTGATTCACTCTTATTTGCATCTTGAAGGTTCATAACTCCGTTTATAGGTGAATAAGCTTAAAAATGGCCAAATCCTTGTCAATGAAACCATTGATTCTTCATATTCACATGAATAGATGTTGTTTAAGCCTCCATATGTGTCTTCTTGCTACAACGCCCCTTATTCACCATTAGAAAGCTCCTATGAGATTCTTAGAACTAACAGAACTATGGGATAAGCTATAATGATTGTTTCTTACTTTGATTTGCTTCTACACCTTTCTTGAACATCTCAATGCAGTTGTAAGAGATTCATTGCCTTGGACTACACTTCAACACTTCGATTCACTCTTATTTGCATCGTGAAGGTTCATAACTCCGTTTATAAGGGAATAAGCTTAAAAATGGCCAAATCCTTGTCAATGAAACCATTGATTCTTCATATTCACATGAATAGATGTTGTTTAAGCCTCCATATGTGTCTTCTTGCTACGCCCTTATTCACCATTAAAAACTCCTATGAGATTCTTAGAACTAACAGAACTATGGGATAAGCTATAATGATTGTTTCTTACTTTGATTTCTTCTACACCTTTCTTGAACATCTCAATGCGGTTGTAAGAGATTCATTGCCTTGGACTACACTTCAACGCTTGATTCACTCTTTTTTGCATCCTGAAGGTTCATAACTCCGTTTATAGGTGAATAAGCTTGAAAATGGCCAAATCCTTGTCAATGAAACCATTGATTCTTCATATTCACATGAATAGATGTTGTTTAAGCCTCCATATGTGTCTTCTTGCTACAACGCCCTTATTCACCATTAAAAACTCCTATGAGATTCTTAGAACTAAGAACTAAGGGATAAGCTATAATGGTTGTATCTTACACTGATTTGCGTCTACACGTTGCTTGAACGGCTCTATGCAGTTGTAAGAGATTCATTGCCTTGGACTACACTTCAACCTTGATTCACTCTTTTTTGCATCCTGAAGGTTCATAACTCCGTTTATAGGTGAATAAGCTTAAAAATGGCCAAATCCTTGTCAATGAAACCATTGATTCTTCATATTCACATGAATAGATGTTGTTTAAGCCTCCATATGTGTCTTCTTGCTACGACGCCCCTTATTCACCATTAGAAACTCCTATGAGATTCTTAGAACTAACAGAACTATGGGATAAGCTATACTGATTGTTTCTTACTTTGATTTGCTTCTACACCTTTCTTGAACATCGCAATGCAGTTGTAAGAGATTCATTGCCTTGGACTACACTTCAACACTTCGATTCACTCTTATTTGCATCGTGAAGGTTCATAACTCCGTTTATAAGTGAATAAGCTTAAAAATGGCCAAATCCTTGTCAATGAAACCATTGATTCTTCATATTCACATGAATAGATGTTGTTTAAGCCTCCATATGTGTCTTCTTGCTATCGCCCTTATTCACCATTAAAACTCCTATGTGATTCTTTGGACTAACAGAACTCTGGGATCAGCTATAATGGTTGTTTCTGACTTTGATTTGCTTCTACTCCTTTCTTGAACATCTCAATGCAGTTGTAAGAGATTCATTGCCTTGGACTACACTTCAACACTTCGATTCACTCTTTTTTGCATCCTGAAGGTTCATAACTCCGTTTATAGGTGAATAAGCTTAAAAATGGCCAAATCCTTGTCAATGAAACCATTGATTCTTCATATTCACATGAATAGATGTTGTTTAAGCCTCCATATGTGTCTTCTTGCTTTTGCGCCCTTATTCACCATTAGAAACTCCTATGAGATTCTTAGAACTAACAGAACTATGGGATAAGATGTAATGATTGTTTTTTACTTTGATTTGCTTCTACACCTTTCTTGAACATCTCAATGCAGTTGTAAGAGATTCATTGCCTTGGACTACACTTCACGCTTGATTCACTCTTTTTTGCATCCTGAAGGTTCATAACTCCGTTTATAGGTGAATAAGCTTAAAAATGGCCAAATCCTTGTCAATGAAACCATTGATTCTTCATATTCACATCAAAAGATGTTGTTTCAGCCTCCATATGAGTCTTCTTTCTACGCCCTTATTCACCATTAGAAAGCTCCTATGAGATTCTTAGAACTAACAGAACTATGGGATAAGCTATAATGATTGTTTCTTACTTTGATTTGCTTCTACACCTTTCTTGAACATCTCAATGCGTTGTAAGAGATTCATTGCCTTGGACTACACTTCAACACTTGATTCACTCTTTTTTGCATCTGAAGGTTCATAACCCCGTTTATAGGTGAATAAGCTTAAAAATGGCCAAATCCTTGTCAATGAAACCATTGATTCTTCATTTTCACATGAATAGATGTTGTTTAAGCCTCCATATGTGTCTTCTTGCTCCGACGCCCCTTATTCACCATTAGAAACTCCTATGAGATTCTTAGAACTAACAGAACTATGGGATAAGCTATAATGATTGTTTTCTTACTTTGATTTGCTTCTACACCTTTCTTGAACATCTCAATGCGGTTGTAAGAGATTCATTTCCTTGGACTACACTTCGACACTTCGTTTCACTCTTATTTGCATCGTGAATGTTCATCCCTCCTTTTATAAGTGAATAAGCTTAAATATGGCCAAGTCCTTGTCAATGAAACCATTGATTCTTCATATTCACATGAATAGATGTTGTTTAAGCCTCCATATGTGTCTTCTTGCTGCCCTTATTCACCATTAGAAACTCCTATGAGATTCTTAGAACTAACAGAACTATGGGATAAGCTATAATGATTGTTTTTTACTTTGATTTGCTTCTACACCTTTCTTGAACATCTCAATGCAGTTGTAAGAGATTCATTGCCTTGGACTACACTTCAACACTTCGATTCACCCTTTTTTCCATCCTCTGGATTCCTGACACCGATTATAGGTGAATAAGCCTACAAATGGCCGAATCCTTGTCAATGAAACCATTGATTGTTCATATTCACATGAATAGATGTTGTTTAAGCCTCCATATGTGTCTTCTTGCTACGACGCCCTAATTCACCATTAAAACTCTTATAAGATTCTAAGAACTAACAGAGCTATGGGATAAGCTATAATGATTGTTTCTTACTTTGATTTGCTTCTACACCTTTCTTGAACATCTCAATGCAGTTGTAAGAGATTCATTGCCTTGGACTACACTTCAACACTTTGATTCACTCTTATTTGCATCCTGAAGGTTCATAACTCCGTTTATAGGTGAATAAGCTTAAAAATGGCCAAATCCTTGTCAATGAAACCATTGATTTTTCATATTCACATGAATAGATGTTGTTTAAGCCTCCATATGTGTCTTCTTGCTACTGCGCCCTTATTCACCATTAGAAACTCCTATGAGATTCTTAGAACTAACAGAACTATGGGATAAGCTATAATGATTGTTTCTTACTTTGATTTGCTTCTACACCTTTCTTGAACATCTCAATGCAGTTGTAAGAGATTCATTTCCTTGGACTACACTTCAACACTTCGATTCACTCTTTTTTGTATCCTGAAGGTTCATAACTCCGTTTATAGGTCAATAACCTCAAAGATGGCCAATCCCTCGTCAATGAAACCATTGATTCTTCATATTCACATGAATAGATGTTGTTTAAGCCTCCATATGTGTCTTCTTGCTGGCGCCCTTATTCACCATTAAAAACTCCTATGAGATTCTTAGAACTAACTAACAATGGGATAAGCTATAATGATTTTTTCTTACTTTGATTTGCTTCTTCACCTTTCTGGAACATCTCAATGCGATTGGAAGAGATGCATTGCCTTGGACTACACTTCAACACTTCGATTCACTCTTTTTTGCATCCTAAAGGTTCATAACTCCGTTTATAGGTGAATAAGCTTAAAAATGGCCAAATCCTTGTCAATGAAACCATTGATTCTTCATATTCACATGAATAGATGTTGTTTAAGCCTCCATATGTGTCTTCTTGCTACGACGCCCCTTATTCACCATTAAAAACTCCTATGAGATTCTTAGAACTAACAGAACTATGGGATAAGCTATAATGATTGTTTCTTACTTTGATTTGCTTCTACACCTTTCTTGAACATCTCAATGCAGTTGTAAGAGATTCATTGCCTTGGACTACACTTCAACACTTCGATTCACTCTTTTTTGCATCCTGAAGGTTCATAACCCCGTTTATAGGTGAATAAGCTTAAAATGGCCAAATCCTTGTCAATGAAACCATTGATTCTTCATATTCACATGAATAGATGTTGTTTAAGCCTCCATATGTGTCTTCTTGCTACAACGCCCTTATTCACCATTAAAACTCCTATGAGATTCTTAGAACTAACAGGACTATGGGATAAGCTATAATGATTGTTTCTTACTTTGATTTGCTTATATACCCTAATTGAATATGTCCATGCGGTTGTAAGAGCTTCATTTTCCTGGACTACACTTCACCACATTGCTTCACTCTTATTTGCATCCTAAAGTTTCATACCTCCGTTTATAGGTGACTAAGCTTAATACTGGCCAACTCCTTGTCAATGAAACCATTGATTCTTCATATTCACATGAATAGATGTTGTTTAAGCCTCCATATGTGTCTTCTTGCTGCGCCCTTATTCACCATTAAAAGCTCCTATGAGATTCTTAGAACTAACAGAACTATGGGATAAGCTATAATGATTGTTTCTTACTTTGATTTGCTTCTACACCTTTCTTGAACATCTCAATGCAGTTGTAAGAGATTCATTGCCTTGGACTACACTTCACACTTGATTCACTCTTTTTGCATCCTGAAGGTTCATAACTCCGTTTATAGGTTAATAAGCTTAAAAATGGCCAAATCCTTGTCCAATGAAACCATTGATTCTTCATATTCACATGAATAGATGTTGTTTAAGCCTCCATATGTGTCTTCTTGCTACAACCCCTTAATTCACCAATAAAAACTCCTATGAGATTTTTAGAACTAACAGAACTATGGGATAAGCTATAATGCTTGTTTCTTACATTGATTTGCTTCTACACCTTTCTTGAACATCTCAATGCAGTTGTAAGAGATTCATTGCCTTGGACTACACTTGAACACTTCGATTCACTCTTTTTTGTATCCTGAAGGTTCATAACTCCGTTTATAGGTGAATAAGCTTAAAAATGGCCAAATCCTTGTCAATGAAACCATTGATTTTTCATATTCACATGAATAGATGTTGTTTAAGCCTCCATATGTGTCTTCTTGATACGCCCTTATTCACCATTAAAACTCCGATGAGATTCTTAGAACTAACAGAACTATGGGGTAAGCTATAATGATTGGTGCTTACTTTGATTTACTTCTACACCTTTCTTGAACATCTCAATGCAGTTGTAAGAGATTCATTGCCTTGGACTACACTTCAACACTTCGATTCACTCTTATTTGCATCGTGAAGGTTCATAACTCCGTTTATAAGTGAATAAGCTTAAAAATGGCCAAATCCTTGTCAATGAAACCATTGATTCTTCATATTCACATGAATAGATGTTGTTTAAGCCTCCATATGTGTCTTCTTGCTACGACGCCCCTTATTCACCATTAGAAACTCCTATGAGATTCTTAGAACTAACAGAACTATGGGATAAGCTATAATGATTGTTTCTTACATTGATTTGCTTCTACACCTTTCTTGAACATCTCAATGCAGTTGTAAGAGATTCATTGCCTTGGACTACACTTCAACACTTCGATTCACTCTTTTTTGCATCCTAAAGGTTCATAACTCCGTTTATAGGTGAATAAGCTTAAAAATGGCCAAATCCTTGTCAATGAAACCATTGATTCTTCATATTCACATGAATAGATGTTGTTTAAGCCTCCATATGTGTCTTCTTGCTGACCGCCCTTATTCACCATTAAAACTCCTATGAGACTCTTAGAGCTACCAGAACTATGGGATAAGCTATAATGATTGTTACTTCCTTTGATATGCTTATTCACATCTCGACGACCTCTCAATGCAGTTGTAAGAGATTCATTGCCTTGGACTACTCTGCTACACTTTGTTTCTCTCTTTTTTGCATCCTGAAGCTTCATAGCACCGTGTATAGGCGAATAAGCTTAAAAATCGCCAAATCCTTGTCAATGAAACCATTGATTCTTCATATTCACATGAATAGATGTTGTTTAAGCCTCCATATGTGTCTTCTTCTACGCCCCTTATTCACCATTAAAACTCCTATGAGATTCTTAGAACTAACAGAACTATGGGATAAGCTATAATGATTGTTTCTTACTTTGATTTGCTTCTACACCTTTCTTTAACATCTCAATGCAGTTGTAAGAGATTCATTGCCTTGGACTACACTTCAACACTTGATTCACTCTTTTTTGCATCCTAAGGTTCATAACTCCGTTTATAGGTTAATAAGCTTAAAATGGCCAAATCCTTGTCAATGAAACCATTGATTGTTTATATTCACATCAATAGGTGTTGTTTAAACCTCCATATGTGTCTTCTTGCTACAAACCCTAATTCACCATTAAAAAGCTCCTATGAGATTCTTAGAACTAACAGAACTATGGGATAAGCTATAATGCTTGTTTCTTACTTTGATTTGCTTCTACACCTTTCTTGAACATCTCAATGCAGTTGTAAGAGATTCATTGCCTTGGACTACACTTCAACACTTGATTCACTCTTTTTGCATCGTGAAGGTTCATGACTCCGTTTATAGGTTAATAAGCTTGAAAATGGCCAAATCCTTGTCAATGAAACCATTGATTCTTTATATTCACATGAATAGATGTTGTTTCAGCCTCCATATGTGTCTTCTTGCTACTACGCCCTTATTCACCATTAAAACTCCTATGAGATTCTTAGAACTAACAGAACTATGGGATAAGCTATAATGCTTGTTTCTTACTTTGATTTTGTACACCTTTCTTGAACATCTCAATGCAGTTGTAAGAGATTCATTGCCTTGGACTACACTTCAACACTTGATTCACTCTTTTTTGCATCCTGAAGGTTCATAACTCCGTTTATAGGTGAATAAGCTTAAAATGGCCAAATCCTTGTCAATGAAACCATTGATTCTTCATATTCGCATGAATAGATGTTGTTTAAGCCTCCGTATGTGTCTTCTTGCTACACGCCCTTATTCACCATTAAAAACTCCTATGAGATTCTTAGAACTAACAGAACTATGGGATAAGCTATAATGCTTGTTTCTTACTTTGATTTGCTTCTACACCTTTCTTGAACATCTCAATGCGGTTGTAAGAGATTCATTGCCTTGGACTACACTTCAACGCTTGATTCACTCTTTTTGCATCGTGAAGGTTCATAACTCCGTTTATAGGTGAATAAGCATTAACATGGCCAAATCCTAGTCAATGAAACCATTGATTCTTCATATTCACATGAATAGATGTTGTTTAAGCCTCCATATGTGTCTTCTTGCTACGCCCTTATTCACCATTAAAACTCTGTGAGATTCTTAGAACTAACAGAACTATGGGGTAAGCTATAATGATTGTTTCTTCCTTTGATTTGCTTCTACACCTTTCTTGAATATCTCATTGCAGTTGTAAGAGATTCATTGCCTTGGACTACACTTCAACACTTGATTCACTCTTTTTGCATCCTGAAGGTTCATAACTCCGTTTATAGGTTAATAAGCTTAAAATGGCCAAATCCTTGTCAATGAAACCATTGATTCTTTATATTCACATGAATAGATGTTGTTTAAACCTCCATATGTGTCTTCTTGCTACGCCCTTATTCACCATTAAAACTCCTATGAGATTCTTAGAACTAACAGAACTATAGGATAATCTATAATGATTGTTTCTTACTTTGATTTGCTACACCTTTCTTGAACATCTCAATGCGGTTGTAAGAGATTCATTGCCTTGGACTACACTTCAACACTTGATTCACTCTTATTTGCATCGTGAAGGTTCATAACTCCGTTTATAGGTGAATAAAGCTTAAAATGGCCAAATCCTTGTCAATGAAACCATTGATTCTTCATATTCACATGAATAGATGTTGTTTAAGCCTCCATATGTGTCTTCTTCTAGCGCCCCTTATTCACCATTAGAAACTCCTATGAGATTCATAGAACTAACAGAACTATAGGATAAGCTATAAGGATTGTTTCTTACTTTGCTTTGCGTATACACTTTTCTTGAACATCTCGATGCAGCTGTAAGAGATTCATTGCCTTGGCCTACACTTCAACACTTCGCGTCACTCTTTTTTGCTTCCTATAGGTTCCTAACTCCGTTTATAGGTGAATAAGCTTAAAATGGCCAAATCATTGTCAATGAAACCATTGATTCTTCATATTCACATGAATAGATGTTGTTTAAGCCTCCATATGTGTCTTCTTTCTTCAGCAGCCCTTATTCACCATTAAAACTCCTATGAGTTCTTAGAACTAACAGAACTATGGGATAAGCTATAATGATTGTTTCTCACATCGACTTGCTTCTACACCTTCCTTGAACATCGCAATGAAGTTCTACGAGATTCATTCCCTTGGACTACACTCCCCCCCTCCGATCCACTCTTTTTTGCACCCTGAAGGTTCATAACTCCGTTTACAGGCGAAAAAGCTTGAAAAAGGCCAACTCCTTGCCAATGAAACCATTGATGCTTCATATTCACATGAATAGATGTTCTTTAAGCCTCCATATGTGTCTTCTTGCTACCCCCTAATTCACCATTAAAACTCCTATGAGATTCTTAGAACTAACAGAACTATGGGATAAGCTATAATGATTGTTTCTTACTTTGACTTGCTACTACACCTTTCTTGAACATCTCAATGCAGTTGTAAGGGATTCATTGCCTTGGACTACACTTCAACACTTGATTCACTCTTTTTGCATCCTGAAGGTTCATAACTCCGTTTATAGGTTAATAAGCTTAAAATGGCCAAATCCTTGTCAATGAAACCATTGATTGTTCATATTCGCATCAGTAGGTGTTGTTTAAAGCCTCCATATGTGTCTTCTTGCTGCAACCCCTTATTCACCATTAGAAACTCCTGTGAGATTCGTAGAACTAACAAAACTATGGGATAAGCTATCATGCATGTTTCTTACGGTGATTTGCTTCTACACCTTTCTTGAACATCTCGATGCATTTGTAAGAGATTCATTGCCTTGGACTACCTTCAACACTTGATTCACTCTTTTTTGCATCCTGAAGGTTCATAACTCCGTTTATAGGTGAATAAAGCTTAAAAACGGCCATATCCTTGTCATTGACACCATTGATTCTTCATATTCCCATGAATAGATGTTGTTTAAGCCTCCATATGTGTCTTACCCTTGCTGCAACGCCCCTAATTCACCATTAAAACTCCTATGAGGTTTTTAGAACTAACAGAACTATGGGATAAGCTATAATGATTGTTTCTTACTTTGATTTGCTCTACACCTTTCTTGAACATCTCAATGCAGTTATAAGAGATTCACTTGCCTAGGAATACACTTCAACCTTGATTCACTCTTGTTTGCATCGTGAAGGGTTCATAAATCCGTTTAGAGGTGAATAAGCTTAAAAATGGCGAAATCCTTGTCAATGAAACCATTGATTCTTAATATTCACATGACTAGATGTTGTTTAAGCCTCCATATATGTCTTCTCTTTGCGACGCCCCTTATTCACCATTAAAACTCCTATGAGATTCTTAGAACTAACAGAACTATGGGATAAGGTATAATGATTGTTTATTTACTTTGATTTGCTTATACACCTTTCTTGAACATCTCAATGCAGTTGTAAGAGATCCATTGCCTTGGACCACCTTCAACGCTTGATTCACTCTTTTTTGCATCATCGAAGGTTCATAACTCTGTTTATAGGTTAATAAGCTTGAAAATGGCCAAATCATTGTCAATGAAACCATTGATTGTTTTATATTCACATCAATAGGTGTTGTTTAAACCTCCATATGTGTCTTCTTGCTACAACCCCCCTAATTCACCATTAAAAATTCCTATGAGATTCTTAGAACTAACAGAACTATGGGATAAGCTATAATGATTGTTTCTTACTTTGATTTGCTTCTACACTTTTCTTGAACATCTCAATGCAGTTGTAAGAGATTCATTGCCTTGGACTACACTTTAACACTTTGATTCACTCTTATTTGCATCGTGAAGGTTCATAACTCCGTTTATAAGTGAATAAGCTTAAAAATGGCCAAATCCTTATCAATGAAACCATTGATTGTTTATATTCACATCAATAGGTGTTGTTTAAACCTCCATATGTGTCTTCTTCTTGTCTAAACCCCCTTGTTCACCATTAAAAATCAGTAAAGATTCTTAGAACTAACAGAACTATGGGATAAGCTATAATGATTGTTTCTTACATTGATTTGCTTCTACACCTTTCTTGAACATCTCAATGCAGTTATAAAGAGATTCGTAGCCTTGGATACACTTCAGCACTTCGATTCACTCTTTTTGCATCGCGAAAGGTTCGCAACTCCGTTTTATAGGTGAATAAAGCTAAAAATGGCCCGATCCTTGTCAAGGAAACCATTGATTCTTCATATTCTCATGAATAAGTGGTTGCATAAGCCTCCATATGTGTCTTCTTGCTACAAGCCCTTATTCACGATTAGAAACTCCTATGAGATTCTTAGAACTAACGGAGAACTATGGGATAAGCTATAATAATTGTTTCTTACTTTGATTTGCTATATACACCTTTCTTGAACTATCTCTCAATGCGGGTTAACAAGAATTCATTGCCTTGGACTACACTTCAACACTTGATACACTCTTATTTGCATAAATGAAGGTTCATAACTCCGTTTTATAAATGAATAAGCTTAAAATGGCCAAATCATTGTCAATGAAACCATTGATTCCTTCCTTATTCACATGAATAGATGTTGTTTTAGCCCTCCATATGTGTCTTCTTGCTTGAGCAGCCCTTATTCACCATTAAAACCCTGTAAATTCTTAGAACTAACAGAGACTAAGGATAAGCTATCTCAATGGTTGTTTCTTACATTGATTTATACACCTTTTTTGAACATCTCGATGCAGTTGTAAGAGATTCGTTGCAACGGACTACACTTCAACACTTGATTCACTCTTTTGCATCTGAAGGTTCATAACTCAATTTATAGGTGAATAAGCTTAAAATGGCCAAATCCTACTCCAAGGAAACCGTTGATTCTTCATATTCTCATGAATAGATGTTGTTGAAGACTCGATATGTGTCTTCTTGCTACAACCCTTATTCACGGAATCCGACACACCTATGGGTTCTTAGAACTAACAGAACTATGGGATAAACTTATAATGATTGCTTTCTTACTTTTGATTTGCTTCTACACCTTTCTTGAACATCTCAATGCAGTTAACGAGAGATTCGTTGCCTTGGACTGCACTTGATGCCTTCGGTTCACTCTTGTTGCATCGTGAAGGTTCATAACTCCGTTTACAAGTGAATAAGCTTAAAATGGCCAAATCCTTGTCAATGGGGCTCATTGATTCTTCATATTCACATGGAATAGATATTGTTTTAAGCCTCCATATGTTCAATGTTAACGCCCACGGCATAGGCTGCATTAGAAAACTCTATAGAGATTCTTAGAACTAACAGAACTATGGGATAAGCCTATAATGCTTGTTTCTTGTTGATTTGCTTCTACCCTTTCTTTGAACATCTCAATGCAGTTAGCAAAAGAATTCATTGCCCGGCAGACTACACTTCAACACTTGATTAAGCTCTTATTTGCATCGTGAAGGTTTATAACTCAGTTTATAAGTGAATAAGCTTAAAAAATGGCCGTCCTTGTCAATGAAACCATTGATTCTTCATATTCACATGAATAAGTCTTGTTTAAGCACTCCATATGTGTCTTCTTGCTACAACACCCTTATTCACCGTCAAAACTCCTAGCAAATTCTTAGGAACTACTTGAGGAGCATAGGATAAGCTATAATGTTTGTTTCTTATATTGATTTGATTCTACACATTTCTTGTCCATCTCAATGCAGTTGTACGAGATTCATTGCCTTGGACTACCCTTCAACCTTGATTCACTCTTTTTTGCATCACGAGGTTCATAACTCAGTTTATAGGTGAATAAGCTTAAAAATAGTGAAATCATTGTCAATGAAACCATTGATTCTTCATATTCTGTGAATAGATGTTGTTTAAGCCTCCATATGTGTCTTCTTGCTAGCAACCCTTATTCACAATTAGAAACTCCTATGAGATTCTTAGAACTATAGAACTATAGGATAAACTATAATGATTGTTTTAACTTTACTTTGATTTGTTTACCACACCTTTCTTGAACATCTCAATCTGAGTTGTAAGAGATTCATTGCCTTGAGACTACCTTCAACATGATACACTCTTATTTGCATCGTGAAGGTTCATAACTCGGATTTATAAGTGAATAAAGCAGAAAATAGCGAAATCGTAGTCAATGAAACAATTGATTCTTCGTATTCACATGAATAGATATTTTTAAGCCTCCATATATGTCTTCTTTTCTAGCGCCCTTGTTCACCATTAAAGCTCCTATGAGATTCTTAGAACTAACAGAAGCTATGGGATAAACTATAATGATTGTTTCTTACATTGATTTGCTTCTACCCCTTTCTTGAACATCTCATGCAGTTGTAAAGAGATTCATTGCCTTGGGCCCACACTTCAACACTTGATTCACTCTTATTTGCATCGTGAAGGTTCGCCAACTCCGTTTATAAGTGAATAAAAGCTTTAAAAATGGCCAAATCCTTGTCAATGAAACCATTGATTCTTCATAATGGCATGAATAGATGTTGTTTAAGCCTCCATATGGCAATGTAACGCCACCGGCGCGCCCATATTACACCGTCAGAAACTCCTATGAGATTCTTAGAACTAACAGAACTATGGGATAAACTATAATGCTTGTTTTCTTACATTGATTTTGCTTCTACCTTTCTTGAACATCTCAATGCCAGTTGTACGAGATTCATTGCAGCCAGGACTACACTTCAACA
>CM051389.1:930451-954451 GCA_028015245.1 Cardamine occulta | reverse complement strand
CTTGCTACAACGCCCCTTATTCACCATTAGAAACTCCTATGAGATTCTTAGAACTAACAGAACTATGGGATAAGCTATAATGCTTGTTTCTTACATTGATTTGCTTCTACACCTTTCTTGAACATCTCAATGCAGTTGTAAGAGATTCATTGCCTTGGACTACACTTCAAAACATCGATTCACTCTTATTTGCATCCTGAAGGTTCATAACTCCGTTTATAGGTTATTAAGCTTGAAATTGTCCAAATCCTTATCAATGAAACCATTGATTGTTTATATTCACATCAATAGGTGTTGTTTAAACCTCCATATGTGTCTTCTTTTCTGACACCCCCTAATTCACCATTAAAAACTCCTATGAGATTCCTAGAACTAACAGAACTATGGGATAAGCTATAATGATTGTTTCTTACTTTGATTTGCTTCTACACCTTTCTTGAACATCTCAATGTAGTTGTAAGAGATTCATTGCCTTGGACTACACTTCAACACTTCGATTCACTCTTTTTTGCATCCTGAAGGTTCATAACTCCGTTTATAGGTGAATAAGCTTGAAAATAGCCAAATCTTTGTCAATGAAACCATTGGTTCTTCATATTCACATTAATAGGTGTTGTTTAAGCCTCCATATGTGTCTTCTTGCTACAACGCCCCTTATTCACCATTAAAAACTCCTATGAGATTCTTAGAACTAACAGAACTATGGGATAAGCTATAATGCTTGTTTCTTACATTGATTTGCTTCTACACCTTTCTTGAACATCTCAATGCAGTTGTAAGAGATTCATTGCCTTGGACTACACTTCAACACTTCGATTCACTCTTATTTGCATCCTGAAGGTTCATAACTCCGTTTATAGGTTATTAAGCTTAAAAATGGCCAAATCCTTGTCAATGAAACCATTGATTCTTCATATTCACATGAATAGATGTTGTTTAAGCCTCCATATGTGTCTTTTTGCTAACCCCCCCGTTATTCACCATTAGAAACTCCTATGAGATTCTTAGAACTAACAGAACTATGGGATAAGCTATAATGATTGTTTCTTACTTTGATTTGCTTCTACACCTTTCTTGAACATCTCAATGCAGTTGTAAGAGATTCATTGCCTTGGACTACACTTCAACACTTCGATTCACTCTTATTTGCATCCTGAAGGTTTATAACTCCGTTTATAGGTGAATCAGCTTGAAAATAGCCAAATCTTTGTCAATGAAACCATTGATTCTTCATATTCACATTAATAGGTGTTGTTTAAGCCTCCATATGTGTCTTCTTGCTACAACGCCCCTTATTCACCATTAAAAACTCCTATGAGATTCTTAGAACTAACAGAACAATGGGATAATCTATAATGCTTGTTTCTTACATTGATTTGCTTCTACACCTTTCTTGAACATCTCAATGCAGTTGTAAGAGATTCATTGCCTTGGACTACACTTCAACACTTTGATTCACTCTTTTTTACATCCTGAAGGTTCATAACTCCGTTTATAGGTAAATAAGCTTGAAAATGGCCAAATCCTTGTCAATGAAACCATTGATTCTTCATATTCACATGAATAGATGTTGTTTAAACCTCCATATGTGTCTTCTTGCTACAACCCCCCTAATTCACCATTAAAAACTCCTATGAGATTCTAAGAACTAACAGAACTATGGGATAAGCTATAATGCTTGTTTCTTACTTTGATTTGCTTCTATACCTTCCTTGAACATCTCAATGCAGTTGTAAGAGATTCATTGCCTTGGACTACACTTCAAAACATCGATTCACTCTTATTTGCATCCTGAAGGTTCATAACTCCGTTTATAGGTGAATCAGCTTGAAAATAGCCAAATCTTTGTCAATGAAACCATTGATTCTTCATATTCACATTAATAGGTGTTGTTTAAGCCTCCATATGTTTCTTCTTGCTACAACGCCCCTTATTCACCATTAGAAACTCCTATGAGATTCTTAGAACTAACAGAACTATGGGATAAGCTATAATGCTTGTTTCTTACATTGATTTGCTTCTACACCTTTCTTGAACATCTCAATGCAGTTGTAAGAGATTCATTGCCTTGGACTACACTTCAACACTTCGATTCACTCTTATTTGCATCCTGAAGGTTCATAACTCCGTTTATAGGTTATTAAGCTTGAAAATGTCCAAATCCTTATCAATGAAACCATTGATTGTTGATATTCACATCAATAGGTGTTGTTTAAACCTCCATATGTGTCTTCTTGCTACAACCCCCTAATTCACCATTAAAAACTCCTATGAGATTCTTAGAACTAACAGAACTATGGGATAAGCTATAATGATTGTTTCTTACTTTGATTTGCTTCTACACCTTTCTTGAACATCTCAATGCAGTTGTAAGAGATTCATTGCCTTGGACTACACTTCAACACTTCGATTCACTCTTATTTGCATCCTGAAGGTTTATAACTCCGTTTATAGGTGAATAAGCTTGGAAATGGCCGAATCCTTTGTCAATGAAACCATTGATTCTTCATATTCACATTAATAGGTGTTGTTTAAGCCTCCATATGTGTCTTCTTGCTACAACGCCCCTTATTCACCATTAAAAACTCCTATGAGACTCTTAGAACTAACAGAACAATGGGATAATCTATAATGCTTGTTTCTTACATTGATTTGCTTCTACACCTTTCTTGAACATCTCAATGCAGTTGTAAGAGATTCATTGCCTTGGACTACACTTCAACACTTTGATTCACTCTTTTTTACATCCTGAAGGTTCATAACTCCGTTTATAGGTAAATAAGCTTGAAAATGGCCAAATCCTTGTCAATGAAACCATTGATTCTTCATATTCACATGAATAGATGTTGTTTAAGCCTCCATATGTGTCTTCTTGCTACAACGCCCCTTATTCACCATTAGAAACTCCTATGAGATTCTTAGAACTAACAGAACTATGGGATAAGCTATAATGATTGTTTCTTACTTTGATTTGCTTCTACACCTTTCTTGAACATCTCAATGCAGTTGTAAGAGATTCATTGCCTTGGACTACACTTCAACACTTCGATTCACTCTTATTTGCATCCTGAAGGTTTATAACTCCGTTTATAGGTGAATCAGCTTGAAAATAGCCAAATCTTTGTCAATGAAACCATTGATTCTTCATATTCACATTAATAGGTGTTGTTTAAGCCTCCATATGTGTCTTCTTGCTACAACGCCCCTTATTCACCATTAAAAACTCCTATGAGATTCTTAGAACTAACAGAACTATGGGATAAGCTATAATGCTTGTTTCTTACATTGATTTGCTTTTACACCTTTCTTGAACATCTCAATGCAGTTGTAAGAGATTCATTGCCTTGGACTACACTTCAACACTTCGATTCACTCTTATTTGCATCCTGAAGGTTCATAACTCCGTTTATAGGTTATTAAGCTTAAAAATGGCCAAATCCTTGTCAATGAAACCATTGATTCTTCATATTCACATGAATAGATGTTGTTTAAGCCTCCATATGTGTCTTCTTGCTACAACGCCCCTTATTCACCATTAGAAACTCCTATGAGATTCTTAGAACTAACAGAACTATGGGATAAGCTATAATGATTGTTTCTTACTTTGATTTGCTTCTACACCTTTCTTGAACATCTCAATGCAGTTGTAAGAGATTTATTGCCTTGGACTACACTTCAACACTTTGATTCACTCTTTTTTACATCCTGAAGGTTCATAACTCCGTTTATAGGTAAATAAGCTTGAAAATGGCCAAATCCTTGTCAATGAAACCATTGATTCTTCATATTCACATGAATAGATGTTGTTTAAACCTCCATATGTGTCTTCTTGCTACAACCCCCCTAATTCACCATTAAAAACTCCTATGAGATTCTAAGAACTAACAGAACTATGGGATAAGTTATAATGCTTGTTTCTTACTTTGATTTGCTTACACCTTCCTTGAACATCTCAATCCAGTTTTAAGCGATTCATTGCCTTGTACTACACTTCAACACTTCTATTCACTCTCATTTCTATCTTGAAGGGTCATAACTCCGTTTATAGGTGAATCAGCTTGAAAATAGCCAAATCTTTGTCAATGAAACCATTGATTCTTCATATTCACATTAATAGGTGTTGTTTAAGCCTCCATATGTGTCTTCTTGCTACGCCCTTATTCACCATTAGAAAATCCTATGAGAATATTAAAAATAACAGAACTATGGGCTAAGCTATAATGCTTGTTTCTTACATTGATTTGCTTAAACACCTTTCCTCAACATCTCTATGCAGTTGTAAGAGATTCATTGCCTTGGACTACACTTCAACACTTCGATTCACTCTTATTTGCATCCTGAAGGTTCATAACTCCGTTTATAGGTTATTAAGCTTGAAAATGTCCAAATCCTTATCAATGAAACCATTGATTGTTGATATTCACATCAATAGGTGTTGTTTAAGCCTCTATATGTGTCTTCTTGCTACAACTCCCAAATTCACCAATAGAACTCCTATGAGATTCTTAGAACTAACAGAACTATGGGATAAGCTATAATGACTGTTTCTTACTTTGATTTGCTTCTACACCTTTCTTGAACATCTTAATGCAGTTGTAAGAGATTCATTGCCGTGGCCTACACTTCACCTTTTCGATGCACTCTTATTTGCATCCTGAAGGTTTATAACTCCGTTTATAGGTGAATCAGCTTGAAAATAGCCAAATCTTTGTCAATGAAACCATTGATTCTTCATATTCACATTAATAGGTGTTGTTTAAGCCTCCATATGTGTCTTCTTGCTACAACGCCCCTTATTCACCATTAAAAACTCCTATGAGATTCTTAGAACTAACAGAACTATGGGATAAGCTATAATGCTTGTTTCTTACATTGATTTGCTTCTACACCTTTCTTGAACATCTCAATGCAGTTGTAAGAGATTCATTGCCTTGGACTACACTTCAACACTTCGATTCACTCTTATTTGCATCCTGAAGGTTCATAACTCCGTTTATAGGTTATTAAGCTTAAAAATGGCCAAATCCTTGTCAATGAAACCATTGATTCTTCATATTCACATGAATAGATGTTGTTTAAGCCTCCATATGTGTCTTCTTGCTACAACGCCCCTTATTCACCATTAGAAACTCCTATGAGATTCTTAGAAGTAACAGAACTATGGGATAAGCTATAATGCTTGTTTCTTACTTTGACTTGCATCTTCACCTTTCTTGAACATCTCAATGCAGTTGTAAGAGATTCATTGCCTTGGACTACACTTCAACACTTCGATTCACTCTTATTTGCATCCTGAAGGTTCATAACTCCGTTTATAGGTCAATTAGCTTGAAAATGGCCAAATCCTTGTCAATGAAAGCTTTGATTCTTCATATTCACATCAATAGGTGTTGTTTCAGCCTCCATATGTGTCTTCTTGCTACAACTCCCAAATTCACCATTAGAAACTCCTATCAGATTCTTAGAACTAACAGAACTATGGGATAAGCTATAATGCTTGTTTCTTACATTGATTTGCTTCTACACCTTTCTTGAACATCTCAATGCAGTTGTAAGAGATTCATTGCCTTGGACTACACTTCAACACTTTGATTCACTCTTTTTTACATCCTGAAGGTTCATAACTCCGTTTATAGGTAAATAAGCTTTAAAATGGCCAAATCCTTGTCAATGAAACAATTGATTCTTCATATTCACATGAATAGATGTTGTTTAAACCTCCATATGTGTCTTCTTGCTACAACCCCCCTAATTCACCATTAAAAACTCCTATGAGATTCTTAGAACTAACAGAACTATGGGATAAGCTATAATGATTGTTTCTTACTTTGATTTGCTTCTACACCTTTCTTGAACATCTCAATGCAGTTGTAAGAGATTCATTGCCTTGGACTACACTTCAACACTTCGATTCACTCTTATTTGCATCCTGAAGGTTCATAACTCCGTTTATAGGTGAATCAGCTTGAAAATAGCCAAATCTTTGTCAATGAAACCATTGATTCTTCATATTCACATTAATAGGTGTTGTTTAAGCCTCCATATGTGTCTTTTTGTTACAAGGCCCCTCAGTCACCATTAGAAACTCCTATGAGATTCTTAGAACTAACAGAACTATGGGATAAGCTATAATGCTTGTTTCTTACATTGATTTGCTTCTACACCTTTCTTGAACATCTCAATGCAGTTGTAAGAGATTCATTGCCTTGGACTACTCTTCATCACTTCGATTCACTCTTATTTGCACCCTGAAGGTTCATAACTCCGTTTATAGGTTATTAAGCTTGAAAATGGCCAAATCCTTGTCAATGAAACCATTGATTCTTCATATTCACATGAATAGGTCTTGTTTAAGCCTCCATATGTGTCTTCTTGCTACAACCCCCCTAATTCACCATTAAAAACTCCTATGAGATTCTTAGAACTAACAGAACTATGGGATAAGCTATAATGATTGTTTCTTACTTTGATTTGCTTCTACACCTTTCTTGAACATCTCAATGCAGTTGTAAGAGATTCATTGCCTTGGACTACACTTCAACACTTCGATTCACTCTTTTTTGCATCCTGAAGGTTCATAACACCGTTTATAGGTGAATAAGCTTGAAAATGGCCAAATCCTTGTCAATGAAACCATTGATTCTTCATATTCACATCCAAAGGTGTTGTTTCAGCCTCCATATGTGTCTTCTTGCTACAACGCCCATCATTCACCATTAGAAACTCCTATGAGATTCTTAGAACAAACAGAACAATGGGATAAGCTATAATGCTTGTTTCTTACTTTGATTTGCTTCTACACCTTTCTTGAACATCTCAATGCAGTTGTAAGAGATTCATTGCCTTGGACTACACTTCAACACTTTGATTCACTCTTATTTGCATCCTGAAGGTTCATAACTCCGTTTATAGGTGAATAAGCTTGAAAATGGCCAAATCCTTGTCAATGAAACCATTGATTCTTCATATTCACATGAATAGATGTTGTTTAAGCCTCCATATGTGTCTTCTTGCTACAACACCCCTTATTCACCATTAGAAACTCCTATGAGATTCTTAGAAGTAACAGAACTATGGGATAAGCTATAATGCTTGTTTCTTACATTGATTTGCTACTACACCTTTTTTGAACATCTCAAAGCAGTGGTAAGGGATTCATTGCCTTGGACTACACTTCAACACTTCGATTCACTCTTATTTGCATCCTGAAGGTTCATAACTCCGTTTATAGGTGAATAAGCTTGAAAATGGCCAAATCCTTGTCAATGAAACCATTGATTCTTCATATTCACATCAATAGGTGTTGTTTAAGCCTCCATATGTGTCTTCTTGCTACAACGCCCATTATTCACCATTAAAAACACCTATGAGATTCTTAGAACTAACAGAACTATGGGATAAGCTATAATGCTTGTTTCTTACTTTGATTTGCTTCTACACCTTTCTTGAATATCTCAAAGCAGTTGTACTAGATTCATTGCCTTGGACTACACTTGACACTTGATTCACTCTTATTTGCATCCTGAAGGTTCATAACTCCGTTTATAGGTTATTAAGCTTAAAAATGGCCAAATCCTTGTCAATGAAACCATTGATTCTTCATATTCACATGAATAGATGTTGTTTAAGCCTCCATATGTGTCTTCTTGCTACAACGCCCCTTATTCACCATTAGAAACTCCTATGAGATTCTTAGAACTAACAGAACTATGGGATAAGCTATAATGATTGTTTCTTACTTTGATTTGCTTCTACACCTTTCTTGAACATCTCAATGCAGTTGTAAGAGATTCATTGCCTTGGACTACACTTCAACACTTCGATTCACTCTTATTTGCATCGTGAAGGTTCATAACTCCGTTTATAGGTGAATAAGCTTGAAAATGGCCAAATCCTTGTCAATGAAACCATTGATTCTTCATATTCACATGAATAGATGTTGTTTAAGCCTCCATATGTGTCTTCTTGCTACGACGCCCCTTATTCACCATTAGAAACTCCTATGAGATTCTTAGAACTAACAGAACTATGGGATAAGCTATAATGCTTGTTTCTTACATTGATTTGCTTCTACACCTTTCTTGAACATCTCAATGCAGTTGTAAGAGATTCATTGCCTTGGACTACACTTCAACACTTGATTCACTATTATTTGCAACAAGAAGGTTCATAACTCCGTTTATAGGTGAATAAGCTTAAAAATGGCCAAATCCTTGTCAATGAAACCATTGATTCTTCATATTCACATGAATAGATGTTGTTTAAGCCTCCATATGTGTCTTCTTGCTACAACGCCCCTTATTCACCATTAGAAACTCCTATGAGATTCTTAGAACTAACAGAACTATGGGATAAGCTATAATGATTGTTTCTTACTTTGATTTGCTTCTACACCTTTCTTGAACATCTCAATGCAGTTGTAAGAGATTCATTGCCTTGGACTACACTTCAACACTTCGATTCACTCTTTTTTGCATCCTGAAGGTTCATAACTCCGTTTATAGGTGAATAAGCTTGAAAATGGCCAAATCCTTGTCAATGAAACCATTGATTCTTCATATTCACATGAATAGATGTTGTTTAAGCCTCCATATGTGTCTTCTTTGCTACAGCCCTTATTCACCATTACAAACTCCTATGAGATTCTTAGAACTAACAGAACTATGGGATAAGCTATAATGCTTGTTTCTTACTTTGATTTGCTTCTACACCTTTCTTGAACATCTCAATGCAGTTGTAAGAGATTCAGCGCCTTGGGCTACTCTTCAACACTTGATTCACTCTTATTTGCATCACGAAGGTTCATAACTCCGTTTATAGGTGAATAAGCTTGAAAATGGCCAAATCCTTGTCAATGAAACCATTGATTGTTCATATTCACATGAATAGATGTTGTTTAAACCTCCATATTTGTCTTGTTGCTACACCCCCCTAATTCACCATTAAAAACTCCTATGAGATTCCTAGAACTAACAGAACTATGGGATAAGCTATAATGCTTGTTTCTTACTTTGATTTGCTTCTACACCTTTCTTGAACATCTCAATGCAGTTGTAAGAGATTCATTGCCTTGGACTACACTTCAACACTTTGATTCACTCTTATTTGCATCCTGAAGGTTCATAACTCCGTTTATAGGTGAATCAGCTTGAAAATGGCCAAATCCTTGTCAATGAAACCATTGATTCTTCATATTCACATCAATAGGTGTTGTTTAAACCTCCATATGTGTCTTGTTGCTACACCCCCCTAATTCACCATTAAAAACTCCTATGAGATTCCTAGAACTAACAGAACTATGGGATAAGCTATAATGCTTGTTTCTTACATTGATTTGCTTCTACACCTTTCTTGAACATCTCAATGCAATTGTAAGAGATTCATTGCCTTGGACTACACTTCAACACTTCGATTCACTCTTTTTTGCATCCTGAAGGTTCATAACTCCGTTTATAGGTGAATAAGCTTGAACATGGCCAAATCCTTGTCAATGAAACCATTGATTCTTCATATTCACATGAATAGATGTTGTTTAAGCCTCCATATGTGTCTTCATGCTACAACGCCCCTTATTCACCATTAGAAACTCCTATCAGATTCTTAGAACTAACAGAACTATGGGATAAGCTATAATGCTTGTTTCTTACATTGATTTGCTTCTACACCTTTGTTAAACATCTCAATGCAGTTGTAAGAGATTCATTGCCTTGGACTACACTTCAACACTTCGATTCACTCTTATTTGCATCCTGAAGGTTCATAACTCCGTTTATAGGTGAATAAGCTTGAAAATGGCCAAATCCTTGTCAATGAAACCATTGAGTCTTCCCGTTCTCATGAATAGATGTTGTTTAAGCCTCCATATGTGTCTTCTTTCTACGCCCCTTATTCACCATTAGAAAGCTCCTATGAGATTCTTAGAACTAACAGAACTATGGGATAAGCTATAATGCTTGTTTCTTACTTTGATTTGCTTCTACCCTTTCTTGAACATCTCAATGCGGTTGTAAGAGATTCATTGCCTTGGACTACACTTGACCCTTGATTCACTCTTATTTGCATCCTGAAGGTTCATAACTTCCGTTTATAGGTGAATAAGCTTGAAAATGGCCAAATCCTTGTCAATGCAACCATTGATTCTTCCTATTCCCATGAATAGATGTTGTTTAAGCCTCCATATGTGTCTTCTTGCTACAGCACTCCATATTCACCATTAGAAACTCCTATGAGATTTTAAGAACTAATTGAACTATGAGATAAGCTATAATGCTTGTTTCTTACTCTAACTTGCTTCTACACCTTTCTTGAACATCTCAATGCAGTTGTAAGAGATTCATTGCCTTGGACTACACTTCAACACTTTGATTCACTCTTATTTGCATCCTGAAGGTTCATAACTCCGTTTATAGGTGAATAAGCTTGAAAATGGCCAAATCCTTGTCAATGAAACCATTGATTCTTCATATTCACATGAATAGATGTTGTTTAAGCCTCCATATGTGTCTTCTTTTCTAGCCCCTTATTCACCATGAAAAACTCCTATGAGATTCTTAGAACAAACAGAACAATGGGATAAGCTATAATGCTTGTTTCTTACTTTGATTTGCTTCTACACCTTTCTTGAACATCTCAATGCAGTTGTAAGAGATTCATTGCCTTGGACTACACTTCAACACTTTGATTCACTCTTATTTGCATCCTGAAGGTTCATAACTCCGTTTATAGGTGAATAAGCTTGAAAATGGCCAAATCCTTGTCAATGAAACCATTGATTCTTCATATTCACATGAATAGATGTTGTTTAAGCCTCCATATGTGTCTTCTTGCTACAACGCCCTTATTCACCATTAGAAACTCCTATCAGATTCTTAGAACTAACAGAACTATGGGATAAGCTATAATGCTTGTTTCTTACATTGATTTGCTTCTACACCTTTCTTGAACATCTCAATGTAGTTGTAAGAGATTCATTGCCTTGGACTACACTTCAACACTTCGATTCACTCTTATTTGCATCCTGAAGGTTCATAACTCCGTTTATAGGTGAATAAGCTTGAAAATGGCCAAATCCTTGTCAATGAAACCATTGATTCTTCATATTCACATGAATAGATGTTGTTTAAGCCTCCATATGTGTCTTCTTTGTACAACACCCCTTATTCACCATTAAAAACTCCTATGAGATTCTTAGAACTAACAGAACTATGAGATCAGCTATAATGCTTGTTTCTTACTTTGATTTGCTTCTACACCTTTCTTGAACATCTCAATGCGGTTGTAAGAGATTCATTGCCTTGGACTACACTTCTTACACTTCGATTCACTCTTTTTTGCATCTGAAGGTTCATAACTCCGTTTATAGGTGAATAAGCTTGAAAATGGCCAAATCCTTGTCAATGAAACCATTGATTCTTCATATTCACTGAATAGATGTTGTTTAAGCCTCCATATGTGTCTTCTTGCTACAGCCCCTTATTCACCATTAGAAACTCCTATGAGATTCTTAGAACTAACAGAACTATGGGATAAGCTATAATGCTTGTTTCTTACTTTGATTTGCTTCTACACCTTTCTTGAACATCTCAATGCGGTTGTAAGAGATTCATTGCCTTGGACTACACTTCAACACTTGATTCACTCTTATTTGCATCATGTTGTTTCATAACTCCGTTTATAGATGTATAAGCTTGAAAATGTCCTAAGCCTTGTCCATGAAACCATTGATTCTTTCTATTCACATGAATAGATGTTGTTTAAGCCTCCATATGTGTCTTCTTCCTACGCCCTTATTCACCATTAAAACTCCTATGAGATTCTTAGAACTAACAGAACTATGGGATAAGCTATAATGCTTGTTTCTTACATTTGATTTGCTTCTACACCTTTCTTGAACATCTCAATGCGATTTGTAGAGATTCATTGCCTTGGACTACACTTCAACACTTGATTCACTCTTTTTTGCATCCTAAGGTTCATAACTCCGTTTATAGGTGAATAAGCTTGAAAATGGCCAAATCTTTGTCAATGAAACCATTGATTCTTCATATTCACATGAATAGATGTTGTTTAAGCGTCCATATGTGTCTTCTTGCTACACCGCCCCTTATTAATCAATAAGAACTCCTATGAGATTCTTAGAACTAACAGAACTGTGAGATAAGCTATAATGCTTGTTTCTTACTTTGATTTGCTTCTACACCTTTCTTGAACATCTCAATGCAGTTGTAAGAGATTCATTGCCTTGGACTACACTTCAACACTTCGATTCACTCTTTTTTGCATCCTGAAGGTTCATAACACCGTTTATAGGTGAATAAGCTTGAAAATGGCCAAATCCTTGTCAATGAAACCATTGATTCTTCATATTCACATGAATAAATGTTGTTTAAGCCTCCATATGTGTCTTCTTGCTACAACACCCCTTATTCACCATTAGAAACTCCTATGAGATTCTTAGAACTAACAGAACTATGGGATAAGCTATAATGCTTGTTTCTTACATTGATTTGCTTCTACACCTTTCTTGAACATCTCAATGCAGTTGTAAGAGATTCATTGCCGTGGACTACACTTCAACACTTCGATTCACTCTTATTTGCATCGTGAAGGTTCATAACTCCGTTCATAGGTGAATAAGCTTGAAAATGGCCAAATCCTTGTCAATGAAACCATTGATTCTTCATATTCACATGAATAGATGTTGTTTAAGCCTCCATATGTGTCTTCTTGCTACGGCCCCCTTATTCACCATTAAAACTCCTATGAGATTCGTAGAACTAACAGAATTATGGGATAAGCTATAATGCTGGTTTCTTACTTTGATTTGCTTCTACACTTTCCTTAAACATCTCAATGCAGTTGTAAGAGATTCATTGCCTTGGACTACACTTCAACAGATTCACTCTTATTTGCATCCTGAAGGTTCATAACTCCGTTTATAGGTGAATAAGCTTGAAAATGGCCAAATCCTTGTCAATGAAACCATTGATTCTTCATATTGACATGAATAGATGTTGTTTAAGCCTCCATATGTGTCTTCTTGCTACAACCCCTTATTCACCATTAAAAACTCCTAGTTAGATTCTTAGAACTAACAGAACTATGGGATAAGCTATAATGCTTGTTTCTTACATTGATTTGCTACACCTTTCTTGAACATCTCAATGCGGTTGTAAGAGATTCATTGCCTTGGACTACCTTCAACACTTGATTCACTCTTTTTTGCATCTGAAGGTTCATAACTCCGTTTATAGGTGAATAAGCTTGAACATGGCCAAATCCTTGTCAATGAAACCATTGATTCTTCATATTCACATGAATAGATGTTGTTTAAGCCTCCATATGTGTCTTCTTCTGCAACGCCCTTATTCACCATTAAAAACTCCTATGAGATTCTTAGAACTAACGAACTATGGGATAAGCTATAATGCTTGTTTCTTACTTTGATTTGCTTCTACACCTTTCTTGAACATCTCAATGCAGTTGTAAGAGATTCATTGCCTTGGACTACAACTTCCTTGATTCACTCTTATTTGCATCGTGAAGGTTCATAACTCCGTTTATAGGTGAATAAGCTTGAAAATGGCCAAATCCTTGTCAATGAAACCATTGATTCTTCATATTCACATGAATAGATGTTGTTTAAGCCTCCATATGTGTCTTCTTACTACATTGCCCCTTATTCACCATTACAAACTCCTGTGAGATTCTTAAAACTAACAGAACTATGGGATAAGCTATAATGCTTGTTTCTTACTTTGATTTGCTTCTACACCTTTCTTGAACATCTCAATGCGGTTGTAAGAGATTCATTGCCTTGGACTACACTTCAACACTTTGATTCACTCTTATTTGCATCCTGAAGGTTCATAACTCCGTTTATAGGTGAATAAGCTTGAAAATGGCCAAATCCTTGTCAATGAAACCATTGATTCTTCATATTCACATGAATAGATGTTGTTTAAGCTTCTACTTGTGTCTTCTTGCTACGGCCCCTTATTCACCATTAAAAACTCCTATGAGATTCCTAGAACTAACAGAACTATGGGATAAGCTATAATGCTTGTTTCTTACATTGATTTGCTTCTACACCTTTCTTGAACATCTCAATGCAGTTGTAAGAGATTCATTGCCGTGGACTACACTTCAACACTTCGATTCACTCTTATTTGCATCATGAAGGTTCAAAACTCCGTTTATAGGTGAATAAGCTTGAAAATGGCCAAATCCTTGTCAATGAAACCATTGATTCTTCATATTCACATTAATAGATGTTGTTTAAGCCTCCATATGTGTCTTCTTGCTACAACGCCCCTTATTCACCATTAGAAACTCCTATCAGATTCTTAGAACTAACAGAACTATGGGATAAGCTATAATGCTTGTTTCTTACATTGATTTGCTTCTACACCTTTCTTGCACATCTCAATGCGGTTGTAAGAGATTCATTGCCTTGGACTACACTTCAACACTTCGATTCACTCTTATTTGCATCCTGAAGGTTCATAACTCCGTTTATAGGTGAATAAGCTTGAAAATGGCCAAATCCTTGTCAATGAAACCATTGATTCTTCATATTCACATGAATAGATGTTGTTTAAGCCTCCATATGTGTCTTCTTGCTACAGCCCTTATTCACCATTAAAACTCCTATGAGATTCCTAGAACTAATAGAACTATGGGATAAGCTATAATGCTTGTTTCTTACTTTGATTTGCTTCTACCCCATTCTTGAACACCGCAATGCGGCTGTAAGAGCTTCATTGCCTTGGTCTACACTTCATCACTTGATTCACTCTTATTTTGCATACTGAAGGTTCATAACTCCGTTGATAGGTGAATAAGCTTGAACATGGCCAAATCCTTGTCAATGAAACCATTGATTCTTCATATTCACATCAATAGGTGTTGTTTAAGCCTCCATATGTGTCTTCTTGCTGACCACCCCCTAATTCACCATTAAAAACTCCTATCAGATTCTTAGAACTAACAGAACTATGGGATAAGCTATAATGCTTGTTTCTTACATTGATTTGCTTCTATACCTTTCTTGAACATCTCAAAGCAGTTGTAAGAGATTCATTGCCTTGGACTACACTTCAACACTTCGATTCACTCTTATTTGCATCCTGAAGGTTCATAACTCCGTTTATAGGTGAATAAGCTTGAAAATGGCCAAATCCTTGTCAATGAAACCATTGATTCTTCATATTCACATGAATAGATGTTGTTTAAGCCTCCATATGTGTCTTCTTGCTACGACGCCCCTTATTCACCATTAGAAACTCCTATGAGATTCATAGAACTATCAGAACTATGGGATAAGCTATAATGCTTGTTTCTTACATTGATTTGCTTCTATACCTTTCTTGAACATCTCAATGCAGTTGTAAGAGATTCATTGCCTTGGACTACACTTCAACACTTCGATTCACTCTTTTTTGCATCCTGAAGGTTCATAACTCCGTTTATAGGTGAATAAGCTTAAAAATGGCCAAATCCTTGTCAATGAAACCATTGATTCTTCATATTCACATGAATAGATGTTGTTTAAGCCTCCATATGTGTCTTCTTGCTACACCGCCCCTTACGCACCATTAGCACTTCCTATGAGAGTCTTAGAAGCAACCGAACTATGGGATAAGCTATAATGCTTGTTTCTTACTTTGATTTGCTTATACACCTTTCTTGAACATCTCAATGCAGTTGTAAGGAGATTCATTGCCTTGGACTACACTTCAACACTTGATTCACTCTTATTTGCATCCTGAAGGTTCATAACTCCGTTTATAGTTTAATTAGCTGTAAAATGGTCAAGTCCTTTTCAATGAATCCATTTATTCTTCATATTCACATGAATAGATGTTGTTTAATCCTCCATATGTGTCTTCTTGCTACACCCCCCTTATTCACCATTAAAAACTCCTATGAGTTCTTAGAACTAACAGAACTATGGGATAAGCTATAATGCTTGTTTCTTACTTTGATTTGCTTCTACCCTTTCTTGAACATCTCAATGCGGTTGTAAGAGATTCATTGCCTTGGACTACACTTCAACACTTGATTCACTCTTTTTTGCATCACTGAAGGTTCATAACTCCGTTTATAGGTGAATAAGCTTGAAAATGGCCAAATCCTTGTCAATGAAACCATTGATTCTTCATATTCACATGAATAGATGTTGTTTAAGCCTCCTATATGTGTCTTCTTGCTACACGCCCTTATTCACCATTAGAAACTCCTGAAGATTCTTAGAACTAACAGAACTATGGGATAAGCTATAATGCTTGTTTCTTACTTTGATTTGCTCTACACCTTTCTTGAACATCTCAATGCGGTTGTAAGAGATTCATTGCCTTGGACTACACTTCAACACTTCGATTCACTCTTATTTGCATCCTGAAGGTTCATAACTCCGTTTATAGGTGAATAAGCTTGAAAATGGCCAAATCCTTGTCAATGAAACCATTGATTCTTCATATTCACATGAATAGATGTTGTTTAAGCCTCCATATGTGTCTTCTTGCTACAACGCCCCTTATTCACCATTAGAAACTCCTATCAGATTCTTAGAACTAACAGAACTATGGGATAAGCTATAATGCTTGTTTCTTACATTGATTTGCTTCTACACCTTTCTTGAACATCTTAATGCAGTTGTAAGAGATTCATTGCCGTGGACTACACTTCAACTTTTCGATTCACTCTTATTTGCATCCTGAAGGTTCAGAACTCCGTTTATAGGTGAATAAGCTTGAAAATGGCCAAATCCTTGTCAATGAAACCATTGATTCTTCATATTCACATGAATAGATGTTGTTTAAGCCTCCATATGTGTCTTCTTGCTACGACGCCCCTTATTCACCATTAGAAACTCCTATGAGATTCTTAGAACTAACAGAACTATGGGATAAGCTATAATGCTTGTTTCTTACATTGATTTGCTTCTACACCTTTCTTGAACATCTCAATGCAGTTGTAAGAGATTCATTGCCTTGGACTACACTTCAACACTTCGATTCACTCTTATTTGCATCGTGAAGGTTTATAACTCCGTTTATAAGTGAATAAGCTTAAAAATGGCCAAATCCTTGTCAATGAAACCATTGATTCTTCATATTCACATGAATAGATGTTGTTTAAGCCTCCATATGTGTCTTCTTGCTACAACGCCCCTTATTCACCATTAGAAACTCCTATGAGATTCTTAGAACTAACAGAACTATGGGATAAGCTATAATGCTTGTTTCTTACTTTGATTTGCTTCTACACCTTTCTTGAACATCTCAATGCAGTTGTAAGAGATTCATTGCCTTGGACTACACTTCAACACTTGGATTCACTCTTATTTGCATCCCGAAGGTTCATAACTCCGTTTATAGGTGAATAAGCTTGAAAATGGCCAAATCCTTGTCAATGAAACCATTGATTCTTCATATTCACATGAATAGATGTTGTTTCAGCCTCCATATGTGTCTTCTTGCTACAACGCCCCTTATTCACCATTAAAACTCCTATGAGATTCTTAGAACTAACAGAACTATGGGATAAGCTATAATGCTTGTTTCTTACTTTGATTTGCTTCTACACCTTTCTTGAACATCTCAATGCAATTGTAAGAGATTCATTGCCTTGGACTACACTTGACACTTGATTCACTCTTATTTGCATCCTCGAAGGTTCATAACTCCGTTTATAGGTGAATAAGCTTGAAAATGGCCAAATCCTTGTCAATGAAACCATTGATTCTTCATATTCACATGAATAGATGTTGTTTAAGCCTCCATATGTGTCTTCTTGCTACGACCCTTATTCACCATTAGAAAGCTCCTATGAGATTCTTAGAACTAACAGAACTATGGGATAAGCTATAATGCTTGTTTCTTACTTTGATTTGCTTCTACCCTTCCTTGAACATCTCAATGCAATTGTAAGAGATCCATTGCCTTGGACTACACTTCAACACTTCGATTCACTCTTTTTTGCATCCTGAAGGTTCATAACTCCGTTTATAGGTGAATAAGCTTGAAAATGGCCAAATCCTTGTCAATGAAACCATTGATTCTTCATATTCACATGAATAGATGTTGTTTAAGCCTCCATATGTGTCTTCTTGCTACGTTTCCCAAATTCACCGTTAGAAACTCCTATGAGATTCAAATAACTAACAGAACTGTGGGATAAGCTATATTGCTTGTTTCTTACTTTGATTTGCTTCTACACCTTTCTTGAACATCTCAATGCAGTTGTAAGAGATTCATTGCCTTGGACTACACTTCAACACTTCGATTCACTCTTATTTGCATCCTGAAGGTTCATAACTCCGTTTATAGGTGAATAAGCTTGAAAATGGCCAAATCCTTGTCAATGAAACCATTGATTCTTCATATTCACATGAATAGATGTTGTTTAAGCCTCCATATGTGTCTTCTTCTTCAACGCCCTTATTCACCATTAGAAACTCTTATGAGATTCTTAGAACTAACAGAACTATGGGCTAAGCTATAATGCTTGTTTCTTACTTTGATTTGCTTCTACACCTTTCTTGAACATCTCACTGTAGTTGTTAGAGATTCGTTGCCTTGGACTGCCCGTCTACACTTTGATTCACTCTTATTTGCATCCTGAAGGTTCATAACTCCGTTCATAGGTGAACAAGCTTGAAAATGGCCAAATCCTTGTCAATGAAACCATTGATTCTTCATATTCACATGAATTGATGTTGTTTAAGCCTCCATATGTGTCTTTTTGTTACAACGCCCCTTATTCACCATGAAAAACTCCTATGAGATTCTTAGAACAAACAGAACAATGGGATAAGCTATAATGCTTGTTTCTTACTTTGATTTGCTTCTACACCTTTCTTGAACATCTCAATGCAGTTGTAAGAGATTCATTGCCTTGGACTACACTTCAACACTTTGATTCACTCTTATTTGCATCCTGAAGGTTCATAACTCCGTTTATAGGTGAATAAGCTTGAAAATGGCCAAATCCTTGTCAATGAAACCATTGATTCTTCATATTCACATAAATAAATGTTGTTTAAGCCTCCATATGTGTCTTCTTGCTACAACGCCCCTTATTCACAATTAGAAACTCCTATGAGATTCTTAGAACTAACAGAACTATGGGATAAGCTATAATGATTGTTTCTTACTTTGATTTGCTTCTACACCTTTCTTGAACATCTCAATGCAGTTGTAAGAGATTCATTGCCTTGGACTACACTTCAACACTTCGATTCACTCTTTTTTGCATCCTGAAGGTTCATAACTCCGTTTATAGGTGAATAAGCTTAAAAATGGCCAAATCCTTGTCAATGAAACCATTGATTCTTCATATTCTCATGAATAGATGTTGTTTAAGCCTCCATATGTGTCTTCTTGCTACAGCCCTTCTTCACCTTTAGAAACTCCTATGAGATTCTTAGAACTAACGGAACTATGGGATAAGCTATAATGCTTGTTTCTTACTTTGATTTGCTTCTACACCTTTCTTGTACATCTCGATGCGGTTGTAAGAGATTCATTGCCTTGGACTACACTTCAACACTTGATTCACTCTTATTTGCATCTGAAGGTTCATAACTCCGTTTATAGGTGAATAAGCTTGAAAATGGCCAAATCCTTGTCAATGAAACCATTGATTCTTCATATTCACTGAATAGATGTTGTTTAAGCCTCCATATGTGTCTTCTTGCTGACGCCCTTATTCACCATTAAAAACTCCTATGAGATTCTTAGAACTAACAGAACTATGGGATAAGCTATAATGCTTGTTTCTTACGTTGATTTGCTTCTACACTTTTCTTGAACATCTTATTGCAGTTGTAAGAGATTCATTGACTTGGACTACACTTCAACTTGATTCACTCTTATTTGCATCTGAAGGTTCATAACTCCGTTTATAGGTGAATAAGCTTGAAAATGGCCAAATCCTTGTCAATGAAACCATTGATTCTTCATATTCACATGAATAGATGTTGTTTAAGCCTCCATATGTGTCTTCTTGCTACCGCCCTTATTCACCATGAAAAACTCCTATGAGATTCTTAGAACTAACAGAACTATGGGATAAGCTATAATGCTTGTTTCTTACATTGATTTGCTTCTACACCTTTCTTGAACATCTCAATGCAGTTGTAAGAGATTCATTGCCTTGGACTACACTTCAACACTTCGATTCACTCTTATTTGCATCGTGAAGGTTTATAACTCCGTTTATAAGTGAATAAGCTTAAAAATGGCCAAATCCTTGTCAATGAAACCATTGATTCTTCATATTCACATGAATAGATGTTGTTTAAGCCTCCATATGTGTCTTCTTGCTACAACACCCCTTATTCACCATTAAAAACTCCTATGAGATTCTTAGAACTAACAGAACTATGGGATAAGCTATAATGATTGTTTCTTACATTGATTTGCTTCTACACCTTTCTTGAACATCTCAATGCAGTTGTAAGAGATTCATTGCCTTGGACTACACTTCAACACTTCGATTCACTCTTATTTGCATCGTGAAGGTTCATAACTCCGTTTATAGGTGAATAAGCTTGAAAATGGCCAAATCCTTGTCAATGAAACCATTGATTCTTCATATTCACATGAATAGATGTTGTTTAAGCCTCCATATGTGTCTTCTTGCTTCAGCCCCCTTATTCACCATTAGAAACTCCTATCAGATTCTTAGAACTAACAGAACTATGGGATAAGCTATAATGCTTGTTTCTTACATTGATTTGCTTCTACACCTTTCTTGAACATCTCAATGCAGTTGTAAGAGATTCATTGCCGTGGACTACACTTCAACACTTCGATTCACTCTTATTTGCATCCTGAAGGTTCATAACTCCGTTTATAGGTGAATAAGCTTGAAAATGGCCAAATCCTTGTCAATGAAACCATTGATTCTTCATATTCACATGAATAGATGTTGTTTAAGCCTCCATATCTGTCTTCTTGCTACAACCCCCCTAATTCACCATTAAAAACTCCTATGAGATTCCTAGAACTAATAGAACTATGGGATAAGCTATAATGCTTGTTTCTTACATTGATTTGCTTCTATACCTTTCTTGAACATCTCAATGCAGTTGTAAGAGATTCATTGCCTTGGACTACACTTCAACACTTCGATTCACTCTTATTTGCATTCTGAAGGTTCATAACTCCGTTTATAGGTTATTAAGCTTGAAAATGTCCAAATCCTTGTCAATGAAACCATTGATTCTTCATATTCACATGAATAGATGTTGTTTAAGCCTCCATATGTGTCTTCTTGCTACAGCACTCCTTATTCACCATTAGAAACTCTTATGAGATTATTAGAACTAACAGAACTATGGGATAAGCTATAATGCTTGTTTCTTACATTGATTTGCTTCTACACCTTTCTTGAACATCTAAATGCTGTGGTAAGAGAGTCGATGCCTTGTACTGCACTTCACACTTGATTCACTCTTATTTGCATCGTGAAGGTTCATAACTCCGTTTATAGGTGAATAAGCTTAAAATGGCCAAATCCTTGTCAATGAAACCATTGATTCTTCATATTCACATGAATAGATGTTGTTTAAGCCTCCATATGTGTCTTCTTGCTGACGCCCCCTTATTCACCATTAAAACTCCTATGAGATTCTTAGAACTAACAGAACTATGGGATAAGCTATAATGATTGTTTCTTACTTTGATTTGCTTCTACAGCAATCTTGAACATCTTAGTGCGGTTGTAAGAGATTCATTGCCTTGGACTACCTTCAACACTTGATTCACTCTTATTTGCATCCCGACGGTTTATAACTCCGTTTATAAGTGAATAAGCTTAAAAATGGCCAAATCCTTGTCAATGAAACCATTGATTCTTCATATTCACATGAATAGATGTTGTTTAAGCCTCCATATGTGTCTTCTTGCTACAACACCCCTTATTCACCATTAAAAACTCCTATGAGATTCTTAGAACTAACAGAACTATGGGATAAGCTATAATGATTGTTTCTTACATTGATTTGCTTCGACGCGTGTTTTGAACATCTCAATGCAGTTGTAAGAGATTCATTGCCTTGGACTACACTTCAACACTTCGATTCACTCTTTTTTGCATCCTAAAGGTTCATAACTCCGTTTATAGGTGAATAAGCTTAAAAATGGCCATATCCTTGTCAATGAAACCATTGATTCTTCATATTCTCATGAATAGATGTTGTTTAAGCCTCCATATGTGTCTTACTTTCTGACGCCCTTATTCACCATTAGAAACTCTATGAGATTCTTAGAACTAACAGAACTATGGGATAAGCTATAATGCTTGTTTCTTACTTTGATTTGCTTCTACACCTTTCTTGAACATCTCAATGCGGTTGTAAGAGATTCATTGCCTTGGACTACACTTCAACACTTGATTCACTTTTATTTGCATCCTGAAGGTTCATAACTCCGTTTATAGGTGAATAAGCTTGAAAATGGCCAAATCCTTGTCAATGAAACCATTGATTCTTCATATTCACATGAATAGATGTTGTTTAAGCCTCCATATGTGTCTTCTTGCTGAGCCCTTATTCACCATTAAAACTCCTATGAGATTCTTAGAACTAACAGAACTATGGGATAAGCTATAATGCTTGTTTCTTACTTTGATTTGCTTCTACACCTTTCTTGAACATCTCAATGCGGTTGTAAGAGATTCATTGCCTTGGACTACACTTCAACACTTGATTCACTCTTATTTGCATCGTCGAAGGTTCATAACTCCGTTTATAGGTGAATAAGCTTGAAAATGGCTAAATTCTTGTCAATGAAACCATTGATTCTTCATATTCACATGAATAGAGGTTGTTTAAGCCTCCATATGTGTCTTCTTGCTACAACGCCCTTATTCACCATTAGAAACTCCTATGAGATTCTTAGAACTAAAAGAACTATGGGATAAGCTGTAATGCATGTTTCTTACTTTGATTTGCTTCTACCTTTCTTGAATATCTCAATGCAATTGTAAGAGATTCATTGCCTTGGACTACACTTCAACACTTTGATTCACTCTTTTTTGCATCCTGAAGGTTCATAACTCCGTTTATAGGTGAATAAGCTTGAAAATGGCCAAATCCTTGTCAATGAAACCATTGATTCTTCATATTCACATGAATAGATGTTGTTTAAGCCTCCATATGTGTCTTCTTGCTACAACGCCCCTTATTCACCATTAGAATCTCCTATGAGATTATTAAAACTAACAGAACTATGGGATAAGCTATAATGCTTGTTTCTTACATTGATTTGCTTCTACACGTTTCTTGAACATCTCAATGCAGTTGTAAGAGATTCATTGCCTTGGACTACACTTCAACACTTCGATTCACTCTTTTTTGCATCACGAAGGATCATAACTCCGTTTATAGGTGAATAAGCTTAAAATGGCCAAATCCTTGTCAATGAAACCATTGATTCTTCATATTCACATGAATAGATGTTGTTTAAGCCTCCATATGTGTCTTCTTGCTACCGCACCGCTGATTCAGCATGAAAAACTCCTATGAGACTCTTAGAACTAACAGAACTATGGGATAAGCTATAATGATTGTTTCTTACTTTGATTTGCTTCTACACCTTTCTTGAACATCTCAATGCAGTTGTAAGAGATTCATTGCCTTGGTCTACACTTCAACACTTCGATTCACTCTTATTTGCATCGTGAAGGTTCATAACTCCGTTCATAGGTGAATAAGCTTGAAAATGGCCAAATCCTTGTCAATGAAACCATTGATTCTTCATATTCACATGAATAGATGTTGTTTAAGCCTCCATATGTGTCTTCTTGCTACGACGCCCCTTATTCACCATTAGAAACTCCTATGAGATTCTTAGAACTAACAGAACTATGGGATAAGCTATAATGCTTGTTTCTTACATTGATTTGCTTCTACACCTTTCTTGAACATCTCAATGCAGTTGCCAGAGATACATTGCCTTGGGCTACACTTCAACACTTTGTTTCACTCTT
>CM051389.1:881905-930351 GCA_028015245.1 Cardamine occulta | reverse complement strand
AGGAGTTTTCATGGTGAATAAGGGCGCTGAACAAAAAGACACATATATTCATGTGAATATGAAGAATCAATGGTTTCATTGACAAAGATTTGGCCATTTTCAAGTTGATTCACCTATAAACGGAGTTATGAACCTTCGGGATGCAAAAAGAGTGAATCGAGTTTGAAGTGTAGTCAAAGACGGTGAATCTCTTACAACTGCTTTGAGATGTTCAAGAAAGGTGTATAAGCAAATCAAAGTAAGAAACAAGCATTATAGCTTATCCCATAGTTCTGTTAGTTTTAAGAATGTCATAGGAGTTTCTAATGGTGAATAAGGGGCGTTGTAGTAAAAAGACACATATGGAGGCTTAAACAACACCTACTCATGTGAATATGAAGAATCAATGGTTTCATTGACAAAGATTTGGCTATTTTCAAGCTGATTCACATATAAACGGAGTTATGAACCTTCGTGAGCAAATAAGAGTTCATCAAAGTGTTGAAGTGTAGTACAAGGCAATGAATCTCTTACAACTGCACTAAGCTGTTCAAGCAAGGAATAGATGCAAATCACAGTTAGAAACAAGCATTATAGTTTATACCACAGTTCTGTTAGTTCTAGGAATCTCATAGGATTAATGGTGAATTAGGGGGTTGAGCAAAGAAGACACATATGGAGGCTTAAACAACACCTATTGATGCGAATATAAACAATCAATGGTTTCATTGACAAGGATTGGGACATTTTCAAGCTTATGAACCTATAAACGGAGTTATGAACCTTCAGAATGCAAATAAGAGTGAATCAAGTTGAAGTGTAGTCCAAGGCAATGAATCTTTTACAACCGCATTGAGATGTTCAAGAAAGGTATAAAGGAAATCAATGTAAGAAACAAGCATTATAGCTTATCCCATAGCTCTTTAGTTCTAAAAATCTCATAGGAGTTTCTAATGGTGAATAAGGGCATTGTAAAAGAAGACACATATGGAGGCTTAAACAACATCTATTCATGCGAATATGAAGAATCAATGGTTTCATTGACAAGGATTTGGCATTTTCAAGCTTATTTACCTATAAACGGAAGTTATGAACCTTCGGATGCAAATAAGAGTGAATCAAACGTTGAAGTGTAGTCCAAGGCAATGAATCTCTTACAACCGCATTGAGATGTTCAAGAAAGGTATAAAAGCAAATCAAAGTAAGAAACAAGCATTATAGCTTATCCCATAGTTCTTGTTAGTTCTAAGAATCTCATAGGAGTTTCTAATGGTGAATAAGGGCGCGTAGCAAGAAGACACATATGGAGGCTTAAACAAGATCTATTCATGCGAATATGAAGAATCAATGGTTTCATTGACAAGGATTTGGCCATTTTCAAGCTTAATAACCTATAAACGGAAAGTTATGAACCTTCAGGTGCAAATAAGAGTGAATCAAGTGATGAAGAGTAGCAAAGGCAATGAATCTTCTTACAACTGCTTGAGATGTTCAAGAAAGGTATAAATCAAAAGTAAGAAACAAGCATTATAGCTTATCCCATAGTTCTGTTTGTTCTAAGGAATCTCATAGGAGTTTTTCAATGGTGAATAAGGGCTTTGTAACAAAAAAAGACACATATGGAGGCTTAAACAACACCTATTAATGTGAATATGACGAATCAATGGTTTTATTGACAAAGATTTGGCTATTTTCACGTTGATTCACCTATAAACGGAGTTATGAACCTTCAGGATGCAAATAAGAGTGAATCGAAGTGATGAAGAGTAGTCAAAGGGACGTGAATCTCTTACAACTCATTGAGATGTTCAAGAAAGGTGTATAAGCAAATCAAAGTAAGAAACAAGCATTATAGCTTATCCCATAGCTGTTAGTTTTAAGAATTCTATAGGAGTTTTTCATGGTGAATAAGGGTTGTAAACAAAAAGACACATATGGAGGCTTAAACAACACCTATTCATGCGAATATGAAGAATCAATGGTTTCATTGACAAAGATTTGGCCATTTTCAAGCTGATTCACCTATAAACGGAGTTATGAACCTCGAGATGCAAAAAGAGTGAATCGAGTTTGAAGTGTAGTAAAGACGGTGAAACTCTTACAACTGCTTGAGATGTTCAAGAAAGGTGTAGAAGCAAATCAATGTAAGAAACAAGCATTATAGCTTATCCCATAGTTCTGTTAGTTCTAAGAATCTCATAGGAGTTTCTAATGGTGAATAAGGGCGTTGTAAAAAAGAAGACACATATGGAGGCTTAAACAACATCTATTCATGTGAATATGAAGAATGAATGGTTGCATTGACAAGAATTGAGCCATTTTCAAGCTTATTAACCTATAAACGGAGTTATTAACCTTCAGTATGCAAATAAGAGTGAATCAAGTGATGAAGAGTAGTAAAGGCGGTGAATCTCTTTATAACTGCTTGAGATGTTCAAGAAAGGTGTATAAGCAAATCAAAGTAAGAAACGAGCATTACAGCTTATCCCATAGTTCTGTTAGTTCTAAGGATCTCATAGGAGTTTTTAATGGTGAATAAGGGCTTGTAACAAAAAGACACATATGGAGGCTTAAACAACACCTATTAATGTGAATATGAAGAACCAATGGTTTCATTGACAAAGATTTGGCTATTTTCAAGCTTATTCACCTAAAAACGGAAGTTATGAACCTTCGGATGCAAATAAGAGTGAATCGAGTTTTGAAGTGTAGTCCAAGGCAGTGAATCTCTTACAACTGCTTTGAGATGTTCAAGAAAGGTGTATAAGCAAATCAAAGTAAGAAACAAGCATTATAGCTTATCCCATAGCTCTTAGTTTTAAGAACTCATAGGAGTTTTTCATGGTGAATAAGGGCTGTAAAAAAAAGACACATATGGAGGCTTAAACAACACCTATTCATGTGAATATGAAGAATCAATGGTTTCATTGACAAAGATTTGGCCATTTTCAAGCTGATTCACCTATAAACGGAAGTTATGACCCTTCAGGCTGCAAAAAAGAGTGAATCGAGTGTTGAAGTGTAGTCAAAGACGGTGAAACTCTTACAACTGCTTTGAGATGTTCAAGAAAGGTGAGAAGCAAATCAATGTAAGAAACAAGCATTATAGCTTATCCCATAGTTCTGTTAGTTCTAGGAATCTCATAGGAGTTTTTAATGGTGAATTAGGGGGTTAGTAGAAGAAGACACATATGGAGGCTTAAACAACACCTATCGATGTGAATATGAAGAATCAATGCTTTCATTGACAAGGATTTGGACATTTTCAAGCTTAATAACCTATAAACGGAGTTATGAACCTTCGGGATGCAAATAAGAGTGAATCAAGTGTTAAGAAGTGTCCAAGGCAATGAATCTCTTACAACCGCATTGAGATGTTCAAGAAAGGTAGAAAGGAAATCAATGTAAGAAACAAGCATTATAGCTTATCCCATAGTTCTGTTAGTTCGAAGAATCTGATAGGAGTGTCTGGTGGGGAATGAGGGGCGGTGTAGCAAGAAGACACATAGGGAGGCTTAAAGAACATCTGTTCGTGTGGATATGAAGAGTCAATGGTTTCATTGACAAGGATTTGGTCAAGCTGTTATTTACCTATAAACGGAAGTTATGAACCTTCGGATGCAAATAAGAGTGAATCAAGCGTTGAAGTGTAGTCCAAGGCAATGAATCTCTTACAACTGCATTGAGATGTTCAAGAAAGGTATAAAAGCAAATAAAAGTAAGAAACAAGCATTATAGCTTATCTCACAGTTCTGTTAGTTCTAAGAATCTCATAGGAGTTTCTAATGGTGAATAAGGGCGTCGAACAAGAAGACACATATGGAGGCTTAAACAACATCTATTCATGTAAATATGAAGAATCAATGGTTTCATTGACAAGGATTTGGATATTTTCAAGCTGATTCACATATAAACGGAGTTATGAACCTTCAGGGTGCAAATAAGAGTGAATCGAAGTGATAAAGAGTAGTCCAAGGCGGTGAATCTCTTATAACTGCTTTGAGATATTCAAGAAAGGTGTATAAGCAAATCAAAGTAAGAAACAAGCATTATAACTTATCCCATTGCTCTGTTTGTTCTAAGAATCTCATAGGAGTTTTTCATAGTGAATAAGGGGCGTTGTAACAAAAAGACACATATGGAGGCTTAAACAACACCTATTAATGTGAATATGAAGAACCAATGGTTTCATTGACAAAGATTTGGCTATTTTCAAGCTGATTCACCTATAAACGGAGTTATGAACCTTTAGGATGCAAATAAGAGTGAATCGATGTTTTGAAGTAAGTAAAGACGGTGAATCTCTTACAACTGCTTTGAGATGTTCAAGAAAGGTGTATATAAATCAAAGTAAGAAACAAGCATTATAGCTTATCCCATAGTTCTGTTAGTTTTAAGAATGTCATAGGAGTTTTTCATGGTGGATCAGGGGCGCGGTAACAAAAAGACACATATGCAGGCTTAAACAACACCTATTCATGTGAATATGAAGAATCAATGGTTTCATTGACAAAGATTTGGCCATTTTCAAGCCGATTCACCTATAAACGGAGTTATGAACCTTCGCGATGCAAAAAAGAGTGAATCGATAAGAAGTGGTCAAAGACGGTGAAACTCTTACAACTGCTTGAGAGGTTCACGAAAGTGTAGAAGCAAATCAATGTAAGAAACAAGCATTATAGCTTATCCCATAGTTCTGTTAGTTCTAAGAATATCAGAGAGTTTCTAATGGTGAATAAGGGTAGTAAAAAGACACATATGGAGGCTTAAACAACATCTATTCATGTGAATATGAAGAATCAATGGTTTCATTGACAAGGATTTGGCCATTTTCAAGCTTATTCACCTATAAACGGAAGTTATGAACCTTCGGGATGCAAATAAGAGTGAATCAAGTGTTGAAGTGTAGTCCAAGGCAATGAATCTCTTACAACTGCATTGAGATGTTCAAGAAAGGTATATAAGCAAATCAAAGTAAGAAACAAGCATTATAGCTTATCCCATAGTTCTGTTAGTTCTTAGAATCTCATAGGAGTTTCTAATGGTGAATAAGGGCGCTGTAGCAAAAAAGACACATATGGAGGCTTAAACAGCATCTATTAATGTGAATATGAAGAACCAATGGTTTCATTGACAAGGAACTGGCCATTTCCAAGCTTAATAACCTATAAACGGAGTTATGAACCCTCGTGATGCAAAAAAGAGTGAATCAAGTTGAAGTGAAGTGAAAGGCAATGAATCTCTTACAACCTCATTGAGATGTTCAAGAAAGGTATATAAGCAAATCAAAGTAAGAAACAAGCATTATAGCTTATCCCATAGTTTTGTTAGTTCTAGGAATCTCATAGGAGTTTTTAATGGTGAATTAGGGGGGTTGTAGCAAGAAGACACATATGGAGGTTTAAACAACACCTATTGATGTGAATATAAACAATCAATGGTTTCATTGACAAGGATTTGGACATTTTCAAGCTTAATAACCTATAAACGGAGTTATGAACCTTCAGAATGCAAATAAGAGTGAATCGAAGTGTTGAAGTGTAGTCCAAGGCAATGAATCTCTTACAACTGCATTGAGATGTTCAAGAAAGGTATAGAAGCAAATCAATGTAAGAAACAAGCATTATAGCTTATCCCATAGTTCTGTTACTTCTAAGAATCTCATAGGAGTTTCTAATGGTGAATAAGGGGCGTTGTAGCAAGAAGACACATATGGAGGCTTAAACAACATCTATTCATGTGAATATGAAGAATCAATGGTTTCATTGACAAGGATTTGGCCATTTTCAAGCTTATTCACCTATAAACGGAGTTATGAACCTTCAGGATGCAAATAAGAGTGAATCAAGTGTTAAGGTCCAAGGCAATGAATCTCTTACAACTGCATTGAGATGTTCAAGAAAGGTATATAAGCAAATCAAAGTAAGAAACAAGCATTATAGCTTATCCCATAGTTCTATTAGTTCTAGGAATCTCATAGGAGTTTTTAATGGTGAATTAGGGGGGTTGTAGCAAGAAGACACATATGGAGGTTTAAACAACATCTATTCATGTGAATATGAAGAATCAATGGTTTCATTTCCATGGATTTGGCCATTTTCAAGCTTATTAACCTATAAACGGAGTTATGAACCTTCGGGTGCAAAAAGAGTGAATCAAGTGATGAAGAGTAGTCAAAGCAACGAATCTCCTTATAACCGCTTTGAGATGTTCAAGAAAGGTATAAGCAAATCAAAGTAAGAAACAAGCATTATAGCTTATCCCATAGTTCTGTTAGTTTTAGGTATCTCATAGGAGTTTCTAATGGTGAATAAGGGGCGTTGTAACAAAAAGACACATATGGAGGCTTAAACAACACCTATTAATGTGAATATGAAGAACCAATGGTTTCATTGACAAAGATTTGGCTATTTTCAAGTTGATTCACCTATAAACGGAGTTATGAACCTTTAGGATGCAAATAAGAGTGAATCGATGTTTTGAAGTGTAGTCAAAGACGGTGAATCTCTTACAACTGCTTTGAGATGTTCAAGAAAGGTGTATAAGCAAATCAAAGTAAGAAACAAGCATTATAGCTAATCCCATAGTTCTGTTAGTTCTAAGAATATCATAGGAAATTTTCATGGTGAATAAGGGGCGTAACAAAAAAGACACATATGGAGGCTTAAACAACACCTATTCATGTGAATATGAAGGAATCAATGGTTTCATTGACAAAGATTTTCAATTTGATTCACCTATAAACGGAGTTATGAACCTTCAGGATGCAAAAAAGAGTGAATCGATGTTTTGAAGTGTAGTCAAAGATGGTGAATCTCTTACAACTGCTTTGAGATGTTCAAGAAAGGTGTAGAAAGGAAATCAATGTAAGAAACAAGCATTATAGCTTATCCCATAGTTCTGTTAGTTCTAAGAATCTCATAGGAGTTTCTAATGGTGAATAAGGGGCATTGTAGTAAAAAGACACATATGGACGCTTAAACAAAATCTATTCATGTGAATATGAAGAATCAATGGTTTCATTGACAAGGATTTGGCTGTTTTCAAGCTTATTCACCTATAAACGGAGTTATGAACCTTCAGGATGCAAATAAGAGTGAATCGAAGTGTTGAAGTGTAGTCCAAGGCAATGAATCTCTTACAACTGCATTGAGATGTTCAAGAAAGGTAGAAGCAAATCAATGTAAGAAACAAGCATTATAGCTTATCCCATAGTTCTGTTAGTTCTAAGGAATCTCATAGGAGTTTTAATGGTGAATTAGGTAGTAAGTAGCAAGACACATATGGAGGTTTAAACAACACCTATTGATGTGAATATGAAGAATCAATGGTTTCATTGACAAGGATTTGGTCATTTTCAAGCTTAATAACCTATAAACGGAAGTTATGAACCTTCGGATGCAAATAAGAGTGAATCAAGCGTTAAGTGTAGTCCAAGGCAATGAATCTCTTACAACTGCATTGAGATGTTCAAGAAAGGTGTATAAGCAAATCAATGTAAGAAACAAGCATTATAGCTTATCCCATAGTTCTTTAGTTCTAAGAATCTCATAGGTGTTTCTAATGGTGAATTTGGGAGTTGTAGCAAGAAGACACATATGGAGGCTTAAACAACATCTATTCATGTGAATATGAAGAATCAATGGTTTCATTGACAAGGATTTGGCCGTTTTCAAGCTTATTTACCTATAAACGGAGTTATGAACCTTCAGGATGCAAATAAGAGTGAATCGAAGTGTTGAAGTGTAGTCCAAGGCAATGAATCTCTTACAACTGCATTGAGATGTTCAAGAAAGGTATAAAAGCAAATAAAAGTAAGAAACAAGCATTATAGCTTATCCCATAGTTCATAGTTCTAAGAATCTCATAGGAGTTTCTAATGGTGAATAAGGGGCGTTGTAACAAGAAGACACATATGGAGGCTTAAACAAGATCTATTCATGTGAATATGAAGAATCAATGGTTTCATTGACAAGGATTTGGCCATTTTCAAGCTTAATAACCTATAAACGGAGTTATGAACCTTCAGGGTGCAAATAAGAGTGAATCAAGGATGAAGAGTAGTCAAAGGCAGTGAATCTCTTATAACTGCTTGAGATGTTCAAGAAATGTGTATAAGCAAATCAATGTAAGAAACAAGCATTATAGCTTATCCCATAGTTCCGTTGTCTCTAGGAACATCATAGGAGTTTCTCATGGTGAATAAGGGGCGTTGTAACAAAAAGACACATATGGAGGCTTAAACAACACCTATTAATGTGAATATGAAGAACCAATGGTTTCATTGACAAAGATTTGGCTATTTTCAAGCTTATTCACCTATAAACGGAGTTATGAACCTTCAGGATGCAAATAAGAGTGAATCGATGTTTTGAAGTGTAGTCAAAGACGGTGAATCTCTTACAACTGCTTTGAGATGTTCAAGAAAGGTGTATAAGCAAATCAAAGTAAGAAACAAGCATTATAGCTTATCCCATAGTTCTGTTAGTTTTAAGAATGTCATAGGAGTTTTTCATGGTGAATAAGGGGCGTTGTAACAAAAAGACACATATGGAGGCTTAAACAACACCTATTCATGTGAATATGAAGAATCAATGGTTTCATTGACAAAGATTTGGCTATTTTCAAGCTGATTCACCTATAAACGGAGTTATGAACCTTCAGGATGCAAAAAAGAGTGAATCGAGGTTTCAAGCAAATGAATCTCTTACAACCGCTTCGAGATGTTCAAGAAAGGTGTATAAGAAATCAATGTAAGAAACAAGCATTATAGCTTATCCCATAGTTCTTTAGTTCTAAGAATCTCAGGAGTTTCTAATGGTGAATAAGGGGCTAGTAAAAAGACACATATGGAGGCTTAAACAACATCTATTCATGTGAATATGAAGAATCAATGGTTTCATTGACAAGGATTTGGCCATTTTCAAGCTTATTCACCTATAAACGGAAGTTATGAACCTTCGGATGCAAATAAGAGTGAATCAGTGTTGAAGTGTAGTCCAAGGCAATGAATCTCTTACAACCGCATTGAGACGTTCAAGAAAGGTATAAAAGCAAATCAAAGTAAGAAACAAGCACCATAGCTTATCTCACAGTTCGTTAGTTCTAAGAATCTCATAGGAGTTTCTAATGGTGAATAAGGGCGTAGTAAAAAAGACACATATGGAGGCTTAAACAACATCTATTGATGCGAATATGAAGAATCAATGGTTTCATTGACAAGGATTTGGCCATTTTCAAGCTTAATAACCTATAAACGGAAGTTATGAACCCTCGGATGCAAAAAAGAGTGAATCAAGTGTTGAAGTGTAGTCCAAGGCAATGAATCTTTTACAACCGCATTGAGATGTTCAAGAAAGGTATAAAGCAAATCAAAGTAAGAAACAAGCATTATAGCTTATCCCATAGTTCTGTTAGTTCTAGGAATCTCATAGGAGTTTTTAATGGTGAATTAGGGGGTAGCAAAGAAGACACATATGGAGGGTTAAACAACACCTATTGATGTGAAGATACACAATCAATGGTTTCATTTACAAGGATTTGGACATTTTCAAGCTTAATAACCTATAAACGGAGTTATGAACCTTCGGATGCAAATAAGAGTGAATCGAAGTGTTGAAGTGTAGTCCAAGGCAATGAATCTCTTACAACTGCATTGAGATGTTCAAGAAAGGTATAGAAGCAAATCAATGTAAGAAACAAGCATTATAGCTTATCCCACAGTTCTGTTAGTTATTTGAATCTCATAGGAGTTTCTAACGGTGAATTTGGGAAATGTAGCAAGAAGACACATATGGAGGCTTAAACAACATCTATTCATGAGAATATGAAGAATCAATGGTTTCATTGACAAGGATATGGCCATTTTTAAGCTTATTCACCTATAAACGGAGTTATGAACCTTCGTGATGCAAATAAGAGTGAATCAAGTGTTGAAGTGTAGCCAAGGCAATGAATCTCTTACAACCGCATTGAGATGTTCAAGAAAGGTATAAAAGCAAATCAAAGTAAGAAACAAGCATTATAGCTTATCCCATAGTTCTGTTAGTTCTAAGAATCTCATAGGAGTTTTAATGGTGAATAAGGGGGCTAGTAAAAAGACACATATGGAGGCTTAAACAACATCTATTCATGCGAATATGAAGAATCAATGGTTTCATTGACAAGGATTTGGCCATTTTCAAGCTTATTAACCTATAAACGGAGTTATGAACCTTCAGATGCAAATAAGAGTGAATCAAGCGTTGAAGTGTACCAAGGCAATGAATCTCTTACAACCGCATTGAGATGTTCAAGAAAGGTATAGAAGCAAATCAATGTAAGAAACAAGCATTATAGCTTATCCCATAGTTCTTAGTTCTTTGAATCTCATAGGAGTTTCTAATGGTGAATTTGGGAGTTGTAGCAAGAAGACACATATGGAGGCTTAAACAACATCTATTCATGTGAATATGAAGAATCAATGGTTTCATTGACAAGGATTTGGCCATTTTCAAGCTTATTCACCTATAAACGGAGTTATGAACCTTCAGGATGCAAATAAGAGTGAATCGAAGTGTTGAAGTGTAGTCCAAGGCAATGAATCTCTTACAACTGCATTGAGATGTTCAAGAAAGGTATAAAAGCAAATAAAAGTAAGAAACAAGCATTATAGCTTATCTCACAGTTCTGTAAGTTCTAAGAATCTCATAGGAGTTTCTAATGGTGAATAAGGGGCGCTGTAGCAAGAAGACACATATGGAGGCTTAAACAATACATATTGATGTGAATATGAAGAATCAATGGTTTCATTGACAAGGATTTGGCCATTTTCAAGCTTAATAACCTATAAACGGAGTTATGAACCTTCAGGGTGCAAATAAGAGTGAATCGAAGTGATGAAGAGTAGTCAAAGGCGGTGAATCTCTTTACAACTGCTTGAGATGTTAAAGAAAGGTGTATAAGCAAATCAAAGTAAGAAACAAGCATTACACCTTATCCCATAGTTCTGTTAGTTATCAGAATCTCATAGGAGTTTTTAATGGTGAATAAGGGCTTGTAACAAAAAGACACATATGGAGGCTTAAACAACACCTATTGATGTGAATATGAAGAATCAATGGTTTCATTGACAAAGATTTGGCCATTTTCAAGCTTATTCACCTATAAACGGAAGTTATGAACCTTCGGGATGCAAATAAGAGTGAATCAAGTGTTGAAGAGTAGTAAAAGGTGAATCTCTTACAACTCATTTGAGATGTTCAAGAAAGGTGTAGAAGCAAATCAAAGTAAGAAACAAGCATTATGGCTCATCCCACAGTTCTGTTAGTTCTAAGGAATCTCATAGGAGTTTTTAATGGTGAATTAGGGGGTAGTAAGAAGACACATATGGAGGCTTAAACAACACCTATTCATGCGAATATGAAGAATCAATGGTTTCATTGACAAGGATTTGGCCATTTTCAAGCTTATTAACCTATAAACGGAAGTTATGAACCTTCGTGATGCAAATAAGAGTGAATCAAGCGTTGAAGTGTAGCCAAGGCAATGAATCTCTTACAACAGCACTGAGATGCTCAAGAAGGGACTAGAAGCGGATCAATGTAAGAAACAGGCATGATAGCTTATCCCATAGGTCTGTTAGTTCTAAGAATCTCATAGGAGTTTTTAATGGTGAATAAGGGCGCGTAACAAAAAGACACATATGGAGGCTTAAACAACACCTATTCATGTGAATATGAAGAATCAATGGTTTCATTGACAAGGATTTGGCCATTTTCAAGCTTATTCACCTATAAACGGAGTTATGAACCTTCAGATGCAAAAAAGAGTGAATCGACGTTTGAAGTGTAGTCAAAGACGGTGAATCTCTTACAACTGCTTTGAGATGTTCAAGAAAGGTGTAGAAGCAAATCAAAGTAAGAAACAAGCATTATAGCTTATCCCATAGCTTCTTAGTTCTAAGAATCTCATAGGAGTTTCTAATGGTGAATAAGGGCGTAGTAAAAAGACACATATGGAGGCTTAAACAACATCTATTGATGCGAATATGAAGAATCAATGGTTTCATTGAAAAGATTTGGCCGTTTTCAAGCTTATTCACCTATAAACGGAGTTATGAACCTTCACGATGCAAATAAGAGTGAATCGAAGTGTTGAAGTGTAGTCCAAGGCAATGAATCTCTTACAACTGCATTGAGATGTTCAAGAATTGTATAAAAGCAAATAAAAGTAAGAAACAAGCATTATAGCTTATCTCACAGTTCTGTTAGTTCTAAGAATCTCATAGGAGTTTCTAATGGTGAATTAGGGCGTAGTAAAAAGACACATATGGAGGCTTAAACAACATCTATTCATGTGAATATGAAGAATCAATGGTTTCATTGACAAGGATTTGGCCATTTTCAAGCTTAATAACCTATAAACGGAGTTATGAACCTTCAGGATGCAAATAAGAGTGAATCGAAGTGTTGAAGTGTAGTCCAAGGCAATGAATCTCTTACAACTGCATTGAGATCTTCAAGAAAGGTATAAGCAAATCAATGTAAAAAACAAGCATCATAGCGCATCCCATAGTTCTGTTAGTTCTATGAATCTCATAGGAGTTTCTAATGGTGAATAAGGGGGGTTGTAGCAAGAAGACACATATGGAGGCTTAAACAACATCTATTCATGTGAATATGAAGAATCAATGGTTTCATTGACAAGGATTTGGCCATTTTAAAGCTTATTCACCTATAAACGGAGTTATGAACCTTCCGGATGCAAATAAGAGTGAATCAAGCGTTGAAGTGTAGTCCAAGGCAATGAATCTCTTACAACCGCATTGAGATGTTCAAGAAAGGTATAAAAGCAAATCAAAGTAAGAAACAAGCATTATAGCTTATCCCATAGTTCTTTAGTTCTAAGAATCTCATAGGAGTTTTCAATGGTGAATTAGGGGGATCGTAGCAAGAAGACACAACTGGTAGCCTAATCACCAACTATTGATGGGAATATGAAGAATCAATGGTTTCCTTGACCAGGATTTGGCCATTTTCAAGCTTAATAACCTATAAACGGAGTTATGAACCTTCAGGTGCAAATAAGAGTGAATCAAGTGATGAAGGTAGTCCAAGGCGATGAATCTCTTACAACTGCATTGAGATGTTCAAGAAAGGTGTATAAGCAAATCAAAGTAAGAAACAAGCATTATAGCTTATCCCATAGTTCTGTTAGTTCTAAGGATCTCATAGGAGGTTCTAATGGTGAATAAGGGTCGTTGTAACAAGAATACACGTGTAGAGGCTTGAACAACGCCTGTTGATATGAATAGGAATAATCAATGGTTTCATTGACAAAGATTTGGCCATTTTCAAGCTTATTCACCTATAAACGGAGTTATGAACCTTCGGATGCAAATAAGAGTGAATCGAAGTGTTGAAGGTAGTAAAGGCGGTGAATCTCTTACAACCGCATTTTGAGATGTTCAAGAAAGGTGTATAAGCAAATCAAAGTAAGAAACAAGCATTATAGCTTATCCCATAGTTCTGTTAGTTCTAAGAATCTCATAGGAGTTTTTAATGGTGAATAAGGGCGTAACAAAAAGACACAAATGGAGGCTTAAACAACACCTATTGATGTGTGAATATGCAGAATCAATGGTTTCGTTGACAAGGATTTGGCTATTTTCAAGCTTATTCACCTATAAACGGAGTTATGAACCTTCAGGATGCTAATAAGAGTGAATCGAAGTTTCGAAGTGTAGTACAAGACGGTGAAACTCTTACAACTGCATTGAGATGTTCAAGAAAGGTGTATAAGCAAATCAAAGTAAGAAACAAGCATTATAGCTTATCCCATAGTTCTGTTAGTTCTAAGAATCTCACAGGAGTTTCTAATGGTGAATTAGGGGGTGAGCAAGAAGACACATATGGAGGCTTAAACAACATCTATTCATGTGAATATGAAGAATCAATGGTTTCATTGACAAGGATTTGGCCATTTTCAAGCTTATTCACCTATAAACGAAGTTATGAACCTTCAGGATGCAAATAAGAGTGAATCAAAGTGATGAAGAGTAGTAAAGGAATGAATCTCTTATAACTGCTTGAGATGTTCAAGAAAGGTGTATAAGCAAATCAAAGTAAGAAACAAGCATTATAGCTTATCCCATAGTTCTGTTAGTTCTAAGGATCTCATAGGAGTTTTTAATGGTGAATAAGGGGTTGTAACAAAAAGACACATATGGAGGCTTAAACAACACCTATTGATGCGAATATGAAGAATCAATGGTTTCATTGACAAAGATTTGGCCATTTTCAAGCTTATTCAACTATAAACGGAGTTATGAACCTTCAGGATGCAAATAACAGTGAATCGATGCTTTGAAGTGTAGTCAAAGGCGGTGAATCTCTTACAACTGCATTGAGATGTTCAAGAAAGGTGTATAAGCAAATCAAAGTAAGAAACAAGCATTATAGCTTATCCCATAGTACTGTTAGTTCTAGGAATCTCATACGAGTGTTTAATGGTGAATAAGGGCGTAGACAAAAAGACACATATGGAGGCTTAACCAACACCTATTCATGTGAATATGAAGAATCAATGGTTTCATTGACAAAGATTTGGCCATTTTCAAGCTTATTCACCTATAAACGGAGTTATGAACCTCAGGATGCAAATAAGAGTGAATCGACGTTTTGAAGTGTAAGCAAAGATAAACTCTTACAACTGCTTTGAGATGTTCAAGAAAGGTGTAGCAAATCAATGTAAGAAACAAGCATTATAGCTTATCCCATAGTTCGTTAGTTCTAAGAATCTCATAGCAGTTTTTAGTGGTGAATAAGGGGGGCCGTAGCAAGAAGACACATATGGAGGCTTAAACAACATCTATTCATGTGAATATGAAGAATCAATGGTTTCATTGACAAGGATTTGGATATTTTCAAGCTGATTCACCTATAAACGGAGTTATGAACCTTCAGGGTGCAAATAAGAGTGAATCGAAGTGATGAAGAGTAGTCCAAGGCAATGAATCTCTTACAACTGCATTGAGATGTTCAAGAAAGGTATAGAAGCAAATCAATGTAAGAAACAAGCATTATAGCTTATCCCATAGTTCTGTTAGTTCTAGGAATCTCATAGGAGTTTTTAATGGTGAATTAGGGCTTGTAACAAAAAGACACATATGGAGGCTTAAACAACACCTATTCATGTGAATATGAAGAATCAATGGTTTCATTGACAAAGATTTGGCCATTTTCAAGCTTATTCACCTATAAACGGAGTTATGAACCTTCAGGGATGCAAATAAGAGTGAATCGAAGTTTGAAGTGTAGTCAAAGGCGTGAATCTCTTACAACCGCATTGAGATGTTCAAGAAAGGTGTATAAGCAAATCAAAGTAAGAAACAAGCATTATAGCTTATCCCATAGTTCTGTTAGTTCTAAGAATCTCATAGGAGTTTTTAATGGTGAATAAGGGCGTTGTAAAAAAGACACATATGGAGGCTTAAACAACACCTATTCATGCGAATATGAAGAATCAATGGTTTCATTGACAAGGATTTGGCCATTTTCAAGCTTATTCACCTATAAACGGAGTTATGAACCTTCAGATGCAAAAAAGAGTGAATCGAAGTTTGAAGTGTAGTACAAGACGGGAAACTCTTACAACTGCCTTGAGATGTTCAAGAAAGGTGTAAGCAAATCAAAGTAAGAAACAAGCATTATAGCTTATCCCATAGTTTTGTTAGTTCTAGGAATCTCATAGGGGGTTTTAATGGTGAATTAGGGGGGTTGTAGCAAGAAGACACATATGGAGGCTTAAACAACACCTATTGATGTGAATATGAAGAATCAATGGTTTCATTGACAAGGATTTGGACATTTTCAAGCTTATTAACCTATAAACGGAAGTTATGAACCTTCGGATGCAAATAAGAGTGAATCAAGCGTTGAAGTGTAGTCCAAGGCAATGAATCTCTTACAACTGCATTGAGATGTTCAAGAAAGGTATAGAAGCAAATCAATGTAAGAAACAAGCATTATAGCTTATCCCATAGTTCTGTTAGTTCTAAGAATCTCATAGGAGTTTCTAATGGTGAATAAGGGGCGTTGTAGCAAGAAGACACATATGGAGGCTTAAACAACATCTATTCATGTGAATATGAAGAATCAATGGTTTCATTGACAAGGATTTGGCCGTTTTCAAGCTTATTTACCTATAAACGGAGTTATGAACCTTCAGGATGCAAATAAGAGTGAATCGAAGTGTTGAAGTGTAGTCCAAGGCAATGAATCTCTTACAACTGCATTGAGATGTTCAAGAAAGGTATAAAAGCAAATCAAAGTAAGAAACAAGCATTATAGCTTATCCCATAGCTTTAGTTCTAAGAATCTCATAGGAGTTTCTAATGGTGAATAAGGGGGTGTAAAGAAGACACATATGGAGGCTTAAACAACATCTATTCATGCGAATATGAAGAATCAATGGTTTCATTGACAAGGATTTGGCCATTTTCAAGCTTAATAACCTATAAACGGAAGTTATGAACCTTCGGGATGCAAATAAGAGTGAATCAAGCGATGAAGAGTAGTCAAAGGCAATGAATCTCTTACAACTGCTTTGAGATGTTCAAGAAAGGTGTATAAGCAAATCAAAGTAAGAAACAAGCATTATAGCTTATCCCATAGTTCTGTTTGTTCTAAGAATCTCATAGGAGTTTTTAATGGTGAATTAGGGCTTTGTAACAAAAAGACACATGAGCAGGCTTAAACAACACCTATTCATGTGAATATGAAGAATCAATGGTTTCATTGACAAAGGTTTGGCCATTGTCAAGCGTATTCACCTATAAACGGAGTTATGAACCTTCAGGATGCAAATAAGAGTGAATCGACGTTTTGAAGGTAGTCAAAGACGGTGAATCTCTTACAACTGCTTTGAGATGTTCAAGAAACGTGTATAAGCAAATCAAAGTAAGAAAAAAGCATTATAGCTTATCCCATAGTTCTTTAGTTCTAAGAATCTCATAGGAGTTTTTAATGGTGAATAAGGGCGCGAACAAAAAGACACATATGGAGGCTTAAACAACACCTATTGATGTGAATATGAAGAATCAATGGTTTCATTGACAAGGATTTGGCCATTTTCAAGCTTATTCACCTATAAACGGAAGTTATGAACCTTCAGGATGCAAAAAAGAGTGAATCGACGTTTGAAGTATATAAAGGCAATGAATCTCTTACAACTGCTTTGAGATGTTCAAGAAAGGTGTAGAAGCAAATCAATGTAAGAAACAAGCATTATAGCTTATCCCATAGTTCTGTTAGTTCTAAGAATCTCATAGGAGTTTCTAATGGTGAATAAGGGGCGTTGTAGCAAGAAGACACATATGGAGGCTTAAACAACATCTATTCATGTGAATATGAAGAATCAATGGTTTCATTGACAAGGATTTGGCCATTTTCAAGCTTATTCACCTATAAACGGAGTTATGAACCTTCAGGGTGCAAATAAGAGTGAATCAAAGTGATGAAGAGTAGTGAAAGGCGGTGAATCTCTTATAACTGCTTTGAGATGTTCAAGAAAGGTGTAGAAGCAAATCAATGTAAGAAACAAGCATTATAGCTTATCCCATTGTTCTGTTTGTTCTAAGAATCCCATAGGAGTTTTTCATGGTGAATAAGGGGCGTTGTAACAAAAAGACACATATGGAGGCTTAAACAACACCTATTAATGTGAATATGAAGAACCAATGGTTTCATTGACAAAGATTTGGCTATTTTCAAGCTTATTCACCTATAAACGGAGTTATGAACCTTCAGGCTGCAAATAAGAGTGAATCAAAGTGTTGAAGTGTAGTCCAAGGCAGTGAATCTCTTACAACTGCATTGAAATGTTCAAGAAAGGTATAGAAGCAAATCAAAGTAAGAAACAAGCATTATAGCTTATCCCATAGTTCTGTTAGTTCTAGGAATCTCATAGGAGTTTTTAATGGTGAATTAGGGCGTGAACAAAAAGACACATATGGAGGCTTAAACAACATCTATTCATGTGAATATGAAGAATCAATGGTTTCATTGACAAGGATTTGGCCATTTTCAAGCTTATTCACCTATAAACGGAGTTCTGAACCTTCAGGATGCAAATAAGAGTGAATCGAAAAGTTGAAGGGTAGTGAAAGGCGGTGAATCTCTTACAACTGCTTTGAGATGTTCAAGAAAGGTGTAGAAGCAAATCAATGTAAGAAACAAGCATTATAGCTTATCCCATAGTTCTGTTAGTTATTAGAATCTCATAGGAGTTTCTAATGGTGAATTTGGGAGTTGTAGCTAGAAGACACATATGGAGGCTTAAACAACACCTATTGATGTGAATATGAAGAATCAATGGTTTCATTGACAAGGATTTGGCCATTTTCAAGCTGATTCACCTATAAACAGAATTATGAACCTTCGGATGCAAATAAGAGTGAATCAAGCGTTGAAGTGTAGTCCAAGGCAATGAATCTCTTACAACCGCATTGAGATGTTCAAGAAAGGTATAAAAGCAAATCAAAGTAAGAAACAAGCATTATAGCTTATCCCACTTCTGTTAGTTCTAAGAATCTCAGAGGAGTTTCTAATTGTGAAGAAGGGGCTTCTTATCAAGAAGACACATATGGAGGCTTAAACAACATCTATTCATGTGAATATGAAGAAGCAATGGTTTCATTGACAAGGATTTGGCCATTTTCAAGCTTAATAACCTATAAACGAAGTTATGAACCTTCAGGGTGCAAAGAAGAGTGAATCAAGTGATGAAGAGTAGTCAAAGGTGAATCTCTTTACAACTGCTTTGAGAGGTTCGAGGAAGGTGTAGACGCAAATAAAAGTAAGGAACGAGCATTATAGCTTATCCCATAGTTCTGTTAGTTCTAAGGATCTCATAGGAGTTTTTACTGGTGGATTAGGGCTTGTAACAAAAAGACACATATGGAGGCTTAAACAACACCTATTCATGTGAATATGAAGAATCAATGGTTTCATTGACAAAGATTTGGCCATTTTCAAGCTTATTCACCTATAAACGGAGTTATGAACCTTCAGGATGCAAATAAGAGTGAAACGACGTTTTGAAGTGTAGTCAAAGCAGTGAATCTCTTACAACCGCTTTGAGATGTTCAAGGAAGGTGTATAAGCAAATCAAAGTAAGAAACAAGGATTATAGCTTATCCCATAGTTCTGTTAGTTTTAAGAATCTCAAGGAGTTTTTAATGGTGAATAAGGGCGCTAACAAAAAGACACATATGGAGGCTTAAACAACACCTATTCATGCGAATATGAAGAATCAATGGTTTCATTGACAAGGATTTGGCTATTTTCAAGCTTATTCACCTATAAACGGAAGTTATGAACCTTCGGATGCAAAAAAGAGTGAATCGAAGTTTTGAAGTGTAGTCAAAGAAGGTGAAACTCTTACAACTGCTTTGAGATGTTCAAGAAAGGTGTAGAAGCAAATCAAAGTAAGAAACAAGCATTATAGCTTATCCCACAGTTCTGTTAGTTATTAGAATCTCATAGGAGTTTCTAATGGTGAATTTGGGAGTTGTAGCAAGAAGACACATATGGAGGCTTAAACAACATCTATTCATGTGAATATGAAGAATCAATGGTTTCATTGACAAGGATTTGGCCATTTTCAAGCTTATTCACCTATAAACGGAGTTATGAACCTTCAGGATGCAAATAAGAGTGAATCGAAGTGTTGAAGTGTAGTCCAAGGCAATGAATCTCTTACAACTGCATTGAGATGTTCAAGAAATGTATAAAAGCAAATAAAAGTAAGAAACAAGCATTATAGCTTATCTCACAGTTCTGTTAGTTCTAAGAATCTCATAGGAGTTTCTAATGGTGAATAAGGGTCGTTGTAGTAAAAAGACACATATAGAGGCTTAAACAAGATCTATTCATGTGAATATGAAGAATCAATGGTTTCATTGACAAGGATTTGGTCATTTTCAAGCTTAATAACCTATAAACGGAGTTAGGAACCTTCGGGATGCAAATAAGAGTGAATCGAAGTGTTGAAGTGTAGTCCAAGGCAATGAATCTCTTACAACTGCATTGAGATGTTCAAGAAAGGTATATAAGCAAATCAAAGTAAGAAACAAGCATTATAGCTTATCCCATAGTTCTGTTAGTTCTAGGAATCTCATAGGAGTTTTTAATGGTGAATTAGGGGGGTTGTAGCAAGAAGACACATATGGAGGCTTACACAACACCTATTGATGTGAATATAAACAATCAATGGTTTCATTGACAAGGATTTGGACATTTTCAAGCTTAATCACCTATAAACGGAGTTATGAACCTTCAGGATGCAAATAAAAGTGAATCAATGTTTTGAAGTGTAGTCCAAGGCAATGAATCTCTTACAACTGCATTGAGATGGTCAAGAAAGGGTGTAGAGAAATCAATGTAAGAAACAAGCATTATAGCTTATCCCATAGTTCTGTTAGTTCTAAGAATCTCATAGGAGTTTCTAAAGGTGAATAAGGGCATTGTAGCAAGAAGACACATATGGAGGCTTAAACAACATCTATTCATGTGAATATGAAGAATCAATGGTTTCATTGACAAGGATTTGGCATTTTCAAGCTTATTTACTTATAAACGGAATTCTGAACCTTCGGATGCAAATAAGAGTGAATCAAGCGTTGAAGTGTAGTCCAAGGCAATGAATCTCTTACAACTGCATTGAGATGTTCAAGAAAGGTATAAAAGCAAATCAAAGTAAGAAACAAGCATTATAGCTTATCCCATAGTTCTTAGTTCTAAGAATCTCATAGGAGTTTCTAATGGTGAATAAGGGCGTAGCAAGAAGACACATATGGAGGCTTAAACAACATCTATTCATGTGAATATGAAGAATCAATGGTTTCATTGACAAGGATTTGGCCATTTTCAAGCTTCTTAACCTCTAAACGGAAGTTATGAACCTTCAGGATGCAAATAAGAGTGAATCAAGTGATGAAGAGTAGTCCAAGGCGATGAATCTCTTTACAACTGCTTTGAGATGTTCAAGAAAGGTGTATAAGCAAATCAAAAAAAGAAATAAGCATTATAGCTTAGCCCATTGGTCCGTTTGTGCTAAGGATCTCATAGGAGTTTCTAATGGTGAGTAAGGGCTTTGTATAAAGAAGACACATATGGAGGCTTAAACAACACCTATTCATGTGAACATGAAGAATCAACGGTTTCATTGACAAGCATTTGGCCATTTTTAAGCTCATTCACCTATAAACGGAAGTTATGAACCTTCAGGATGCAAATAAGAGTGAATCGAGTGTTGTAGTGTAGCTAAAGAAGGGGAATGTCTTACACCGGATTTGAGATGTTCTACAAAGGTGTAGAAGCAAATCAATGTAAGAAACAAGCATTATAGCTTATCCCATAGTTCTCTAGTTCTAAGAATCTCATAGGAGTTTCTAATGGTGAATAAGGGGGCTGAGTAAAAAGACACATATGGAGGCTTAAACAACATCGATTCATGCGAATTCGAAGAATAAATGGGTTCAGTGACAAGGAGTTGGCATATTTTCAAGCTGATTCACCTAAAAACAGAGTTCTGAACCTTCAGGATGCAAATAAGAGTGAATCGAAGTGTTGAAGTGTAGTCCAAGGCAATGAATCTCTTACAACTGCATTGAGATGTTCAAGAAAGGTATAAAAGCAAATAAAAGTAAGAAACAAGCATTATACCTTATACCATAGTTATGTTAGTTCTAAGAATATGCAAGGAGTCTCTAACGGTGAATAAGGGGCGAAGTAGAAAAACGCCACCTATGGAGGATTCCACAACATCTATTCATGTGAATATGAAGAACAAATGGTATCATTGAAAAGGATTTGGCCATTTTTAAGCTTATTAACCTATAAACGGAAGTTATGAACCTTCGGGATGCAAATAAGAGTGAATCAAGTGTTGAAGTGTAGTCCAAGGCAATGAATCTCCTTACAACCGCATTGAGATGTTCAAGAAAGGTATAAAGCAAATCAATGTAAGAAACAAGCATTATAGCTTATCCCATAGTTCTGTTAGTTCTAAGAATCTCATAGGAGTTTCTAATGGTGAATAAGGGCGTGTAGCAAGAAGACACATATGGAGGCTTAAACAACATCTATTCATGTGAATATGAAGAATCAATGGTTTCATTGACAAGGATTTGGCCATTTTCAAGCTTATTCACCTATAAACGGAGTTATGAACCTTCGGATGCAAATAAGAGTGAATCAAGTGTTGAAGTGTAGTCCAAGGCAATGAATCTCTTACAACTGCATTGAGATGTTCAAGAAAGGTATAGAAGCAAATCAAAGTAAGAAACAAGCATTATAGCTTATCCCAGCTTCTGTTAGTTCTAAGAATCTCACAGGAGTTTCTAATGGTGAATTAGGGCGCCGAGCAAGAAGACACAGATGGAGGCTTAAACAACATCTATTCATGTGAATATGAAGAATCAATGGTTTCATTGACGAGGATTTGGCCATTTTCAAGCTTATTCACCTATAAACGGAAGTTATGAACCTTCAGGTGCAAATAAGAGTGAATCAAGTGTTGAAGAGTAGTCAAAGGCGATGAATCTCTTATAACTGCTTGAGATGTTCAAGAAAGGTGTATAAGCAAATCAAAGTAAGAAACAAGCATTATAGCTTATCCCATAGTTCTGTTTGTTCTAAGAATCTCATAGGAGTTTTTAATGGTGAATTAGGGGGTTGTAACAAAAAGACACATATGGAGGCTTAAACAACATCCTATTCATGTGAATATGAAGAATCAATGGTTTTATTGACAAGGATTTGGCCATTTTCAAGCTTATTCACCTATAAACGGAGTTATGAACCTTCAGGATGCAAATAAGAGTGAATCAAGTGTTGAAGGTAGTACAAGGCGATGAATCTCATACAACTGCAATGAGATGTTCAAGAAAGGTGTATAAGCAAATCAAAGTAAGAAACAAGCATTATAGCTTATCCCATAGTTCTGTTAGTTCTAAGAAACTCAGAGGAGTTCTAATGGTGAATAAGGGGTGTTGTAACAAGAAGACACATCTTGAGGCTGAAACAACACCTATTGATGAGGATATGAAGAATCAATGGTTTCATTGACAAGGATTTGGGCATTTTCAAGCTTAATAACCTATAAACGGAGTTATGAACCTTCGGATGCAAATAAGAGTGAATCAAGTGTTGAAGTGTAGTCCAAGGCAATGAATCTCTTACAACCGCATTGAGATGTTCAAGAAAGGTATAGAAGCAAATCAATGTAAGAAACAAGCATTATAGCTTAACCCATAGTTCGTTAGTTCTAAGAATCTCATAGGAGTTTTTAATGGTGAATAAGGGCGCTAGAACAAGAAGACACATCTGGAGGCTGAAACAACACCTATTCATGTGAATATGAAGAATCAATGGTTTCATTGACAAGGATTTAGCCATTTTCAAGCTTATTCACCTATAAACAGAGTTATGAACCTTCAGGATGCAAATAAGAGTGAATCAACGTTTTGAAGTGTAGTCCAAGACGGTGAATCTCTTACAACTGCATTTGAGATGTTCAAGAAAGGGTAGAAGCAAATCAATGTAAGAAACAAGCATTATAGCTTATCCCATAGTTCTGTTAGTTCTAAGAATCTCATAGGAGTTTCTAATGGTGAATAAGGGCGTGAGCAAAAAGACACATATGGAGGCTTAAACAACATCTATTCATGGGAATATGAAGAATCAATGGTTTCATTGACAAGGATTTGGCCATTTTCAAGCTTATTCACCTATAAACGGAGTTATGAACCTTCAGATGCAAATAAGAGTGAATCAAGCGTTGAAGTGTAGTCCAAGGCAATGAATCTCTTACAACTGCATTGAGATGTTCAAGAAAGGTATAAAGCAAATCAAAGTAAGAAACAAGCTTTACTGCTTGTCCCATAGCTTCGTTAGTTCTAAGAATCTGATAGGAGTTTCTAATGGTGAATAAGGGGCGTTGTAGCAAGAAGACACATATGGAGGCTTAAACAACATCTATTCATGTGAATATGAAGAATCAATGGTTTCATTGACAAGGATTTGGACATTTTCAAGCTTAATAACCTATAAACGGAGTTATGAACCTTCAGAATGCAAATAAGAGTGAATCGAAGTGTTGAAGTGTAGTCCAAGGCAATGAATCTCTTACAACTGCATTGAGATGTTCAAGAAAGGTATAGAAGCAAATCAATGTAAGAAACAAGCATTATAGCTTATCCCATAGTTCTGTTAGTTCTAGGAATCTCATAGGAGTTTTTAATGGTGAATAAGGGGCGTTGTAGCAAGAAGACACATATGGAGGCTTAAACAACATCTATTCATGTGAATATGAAGAATCAATGGTTTCATTGACAAGGATTTGGCCATTTTCAAGCTTATTCACCTATAAACGGAGTTATGAACCTTCAGGATGCAAATAAGAGTGAATCAAGCGTTGAAGTGTAGCCAAGGCAATGAATCTCTTACAACTGCATTGAGATGTTCAAGAAAGGTGTAGAAGCAAATCAAAGTAAGAAACAAGCATTATAGCTTATCCCATAGTTCTGTTAGTTATTTGAATGTCATAGGAGTTTCTAATGGTGAATTTAGGAGTTGTAGCAAGAAGACACATATGGAGGCTTAAACAACATCTATTCATGTGAATATGAAGAATCAATGGTTTCATTGACAAGGATTTGGCCATTTTCAAGCTTATTCACCTATAAACGGAGTTATGAACCTTCAGGATGCAAATAAGAGTGAATCAAAGTGTTGAAGTGTAGTCAAAGGCGGTGAATCTCTTACAACTGCTTTGAGATGTTCAAGAAAGGTGTAGAAGCAAATCAAAGTAAGAAACAAGCATTATAGCTTATCCCATAGTTCTGTTAGTTTTAAGGATGTCATAGGAGTTGGTCAGGGTGAATAAGGGGCGTGGTAACAAAAAGACGCATATGGAGGCTTAAACAACACCTCTTCATGCGAATATGAACACTCAATGCTTTCATTGACAAAGATTTGGCTATTTTCAAGCTTATTCACCTATAAACGGAAGTTATGAACCTCGAGATGCAAATAAGAGTGAATCGACTTTGAAGTGAGTCAAAGGCGGTGAATCTCTTACAACTGCATTGAGATGTTCAAGAAAGGTGTATAAGCAAATCAAAGTAAGAAACAAGCATTATAGCTTATCCCATAGTTCTGTTAGTTCTAAGAATCTCATAGGAGTTTTTAATGGTGAATAAGGGGGTACTAAAAAAAAGACACATATGGAGGCTTAAACAACACCTATTCATGTGAATATGAAGAATCAATGGTTTCATTGACAAGGATTTGGCCATTTTCAAGCTTATTCACCTAAAAACGGAAGTTATGAACCTTCAGGATGCAAATAAGAGTGAATCGAAGTTTTGAAGTGTAGTCCAAGACGGTGAAACTCTTACAACCGCATTGAGATGTTCAAGAAAGGTGTAGACAAATCAATGTAAGAAACAAGAATTATAGCTTATCCCATAGTTCTGTTAGTTCTAAGAATCTCATAGGAGTTTCTAAATGGTGAATAAGGGCGTAGCAAGAAGACACATATGGAGGCTTAAACAACACCTATTGATGTGAATATGAAGAATCAAAGGTTTCATTGACAAGGATTTGGCCATTTTCAAGCTGATTCACCTATAAACGGAATTATGAACGTTCAAGATGCAAATAAGAGTGAATCAAAGTGTGGAAGAGTAGTCAAAGGCGGTGAATCTTTTACAACTGCTTTGAGATGTTCAAGAAAGTTATAGAAGCAAATAAAAGTAAGAAACAAGCATTATAGCTTATCCCATAGTTCTGTTAGTTCTAAGAATCTCATAGGAGTTTCTAATGGTGAATAAGGGGTGTTCTAGCAAAAAGACACATATGAAGGCTTAAACAACACCTATTGATGTGAATATGAAGAATCAATGGTTTCATTGACAAGGATTTGGCCATTTTCAAGCTGATTCACCTATAAACGGAATTATGAACCTTCAAGATGCAAATAAGAGTGAATAAAAGTGTTGAAGTGTTGTCAAACACAATGAAACTCTTACAACCGCATTGAGATGTTCAAGAAAGGTGTAGAAGCAAATCAAAGTAAGAAACAAGCATTATAGCTTATCCCATAGTTCGGTTAGTTCTAAGAATCTCATAGGAGTTTTTAATGGTGAATAAGGGCGTTGTATCAAGAAGACACATATGGAGGCTTAAACAACACCTATTGATGTGAATATGAAGAATCAATGGTTTCATTGACAAGGATTTGGCCATTTTCAAGCTTATTCACCTATAAACGGAGTTATGAACCTTCAGGATGCAAAAAAGAGTGAATCGAAGTGTTGAAGTGTAGTCCAAGGCAATGAATCTCTTACAACTGCATTGAGATGTTCAAGAAAGGTGTAGAAGCAAATCAATGTAAGAAACAAGCATTATAGCTTATCCCATAGTTCTGTTAGTTCTAAGAATCTCATAGGAGTTTCTAATGGTGAATTTGGGAGTTGTAGCAAGAAGACACATATGGAGGCTGAAACAACACCTATTGATGTGAATATGAAGAATCAATGGTTTCATTGACAAGGATTTGGCCATTTTCAAGCCTATTCACCTATAAACGGAAGTTATGAACCTTCAGGATGCAAATAAGAGTGAATCAAGTGTTGAAGTTTAGTCCAAGGCAATGAATCTCTCACAACCGCATTGAGATGTTCAAGAAAGGTATAAAGCAAATCAATGTAAGAAACAAGCATTATAGCTTATCCCATAGTTCTGTTAGTTCTAAGAATCTCATAGGAGTTTCTAATGGTGAATAAGGGCGGTAGCAAGAAGACACATATGGAGGCTTAAACAACATCTATTCATGTGAATATGAAGAATCAATGGTTTCATTGACAAGGATTTGGCCATTTTCAAGCTTATTCACCTATAAACGGAGTTATGAACCTTCGGATGCAAATAAGAGTGAATCAAGCGTTGAAGTGTAGTCCAAGGCAATGAATCTCTTACAACCGCATTGAGATGTTCAAGAAAGGTATAAAGCAAATCAAAGTAAGAAACAAGCATTATAGCTTATCCCATACTGTTAGTTCTAAGAATCTCATAGGAGTTTCTAATGGTGAATTAGGGGGTAGAAAAGAAGACACATATGGAGGCTTAAACAACATCTATTCATGTGAATATGAAGAATCAATGGTTTCATTGACGAGGATTTGGCCGTTTTCAAGCTTGATACCCTGTAAACGGAGTTATGAACCTTCGGATGCAAATAAGAGTGAATCGAGTGTTGAAGTGTAGTCACAAGGCAATGAATCTCTTACAACCGCTTTGAGATGTTCAAGAAAGGTGTATAAGCAAATCAAAGTAAGAAACAAGCATTATAGCTTATCCCATAGTTCTGTTAGTTCTAAGAATCTCATAGGAGTTTTTAATGGTGAATAAGGGGTGAACAAAAAAGACACATATGGAGGCTTAAACAACACCTATTCATGTGAATATGAAGAATCAATGGTTTCATTGACAAAGATTTGGCCATTTTCAAGCTTGATTCACCTATAAACGGAGTTATGAACCTTCGGATGCAAATAAGAGTGAATCGACGCAAGTGTAGTCAAAGAGGAATGAATCTCTTACAACTGCATTGAGATGTTCAAGAAAGGTGTATAAGCAAATCAAAGTCAGAAACAAGCATTATAGCTTATCCCATAGTTCCGTTAGTTCTAAGAATCTCATAGGAGTTTTTAATGGTGAATAAGGGGGCGTAGAAAAAAAGACACATATGGAGGCTTAAACAACACCTATTCATGTGAATATGAAGAATCAATGGTTTCATTGACAAGGATTTGGCCATTTTCAAGCTTATTCACCTATAAACGGAAGTTATGAACCTTCAGATGCAAATAAGAGTGAATAAGGTATGAAGTGTAGTCCAAGGCAATGAATCTCTTACAACTGCTTTGAGATGTTCAAGAAAGGTGTAGAAGGAAATCAAAGTAAGAAACAGGCATTATAGCTTATCCCATAGTTCTAAGAATCTCATAGGAGTTTCTAATGGTGAATAAGGGCGTAGTAAAAAGACACATATGGAGGCGTAAACAACATCTATTAATGTGAATATGAAGAATCAATGGTTTCATTGACAAGGATTTGGCCATTTTCAAGCTTATTCACCTATACACGGAGTTATGAACCTCCAGGATGCAAATAAGAGGGAATCGAAGTGTTGAAGTGTAGTCCAGGGCAGTGAATCTCTTACAACGGCATTGAGATGTTCAAGAAAGGTATATAAGCAAATCAAAGTAAGAAACAAGCATTATAGCTTATCCCATAGTTCTGTTAGTTCTAGGAATCTCATAGGAGTTTTTAATGGTGAATTAGGGGAGTTGTAGCAAGAAGACACATATGGAGGTTTAAACAACACCTATTGATATGAATATGAAGAATCACTGGTTGCATTGACAAGGATTTGGCCATTTTCAAGCTTATTAACCTATAAACGGAGTTATGAACCTTCGGATGCAAATAAGAGTGAATCAAGCGTTGAAGTGTAGTCCAAGGCAATGAATCTCTTACAACCGCATTGAGATGTTCAAGAAAGGTATAAGCAAGTCAATGTTAGAAATAAGTATTATATCTTATCCCATAGTTCTGTTAGTTATAAGAATCTCATAGGAGTTTCTAATGGTGAATAAGGGGCATTGTAGCAAGAAGACACATATGGAGGCTTAAACAACATCTATTCATGTGAATATGAAGAATCAATGGTTTCATTGACAAGGATTTGGCCGTTTTCAAGCTTATTTACCTATAAACGGAGTTATGAACCTTCAGGATGCAAATAAGAGTGAATCGAAGTGTTGAAGTGTAGTCCAAGGCAATGAATCTCTTACAACTGCATTGAGATGTTCAAGAAAGGTATAAAAGCAAATAAAAGTAAGAAACAAGCATTATAGCTTATCTCACAGTTCTGTTAGTTCTAAGAATCTCATAGGAGTTTCTAATGGTGAATTTGGGAGTTGTAGCAAGAAGAGACATATGGAGGATGAAACAACATCCACTGATATGAATATGAAGAATCAAAGCTTTCATTGACAAGGATTTGGCCATTTTCAAGCTTATTCACCTATAAACGGAGTTATGAACCTTCAGGATGCAAATAAGAGTGAATCGAAGTGTTGAAGTGTAGTCAAAGGCAATGAATCTCTTACAACTGCATTGAGATGTTCAAGAAAGGCATATAAGCAAATCAAAGTAAGAAACAAGCACCATAGCTAATCCCATAACTATGTTAGTTCTAAGAAACTCATATGAGTTTTTAATGGTGAATAATGGGCTTTTTAACAACAAAACACATATGGAGGCTTAAACAACACCTATTCATGTGAATATGAAGAATCAATGGTTTCATTGACAAGGATTTGGCCATTTTCAAGCTTATTCACCTATAAACGGAGTTATGAACCTTCGGATGCAAATAAGAGTGAATCGACGTTTCGAAGTGTAGTCCAAGCGTGAAACTCGTACAACTGCTTTGAGATGTTCAAGAAATGTGTAGAAGCAAATCAAAGTAAGAAACAAGCATTATAGCTTATCCCATAGTTCTGTTAGTTCTAAGAATCTCATAGGAGTTTTAATGGTGAATTAGGGCGCTAGTAAGAAGACACATATGGAGGCTTAAACAACATCTATTCATGTGAATATGAAGAATCAATGGTTTCATTGACAAGGATTTGGCCATTTTCAAGCTTATTCACCTATAAACGGAGTTATGAACCTTCAGATGCAAATAAGAGTGAATCAAGTGTTGAAGTGTAGTCCAAGGCAATGAATCTCTTACAACCGCATTGAGATGTTCAAGAAAGGTATAAAAGCAAATCAAAGTAAGAAACAAGCATTATAGCTTATCCCATAGTTCTAGTTCTAAGAATCTCATAGGAGTTTCTAATGGTGAATAAAGGGGCTAGTAAAAAAGACACATATGGAGGCTTAAACAACATCTATTCATGTGAATATGAAGAATCAATGGTTTCATTGACAAGGATTTGGCCATTTTCAAGCTTATTAACCTATAAACGGAGTTATGAACCTTCAGAATGCAAATAAGAGTGAATCGAAGTGTTGAAGTGTAGTCCAAGGCAATGAATCTCTTACAACTGCATTGAGATGTTCAAGAAAGGTATAGAAGCAAATCAATGTAAGAAACAAGCATTATAGCTTATCCCATAGTTCTGTTAGTTCTAGGAATCTCATAGGAGTTTCTAATGGTGAATTTGGGAGTTGTAGCAAGAAGAGACATATGGAGGCTTAAACAAGATCTATTGATGTGAATATGAAGAATCAATGGTTTCATTGACAAGGATTTGGCCATTTTCAAGCTTAATAACCTATAAACGGAGTTATGAACCTTCGGAGTGCAAATAAGAGTGAATCGAAGTGTTGAAGTGTAGTCCAAGGCAATGAATCTCTTACAACTGCATTGAGATGTTCAAGAAAGGTATAGAAGCAAATCAATGTAAGAAACAAGCATTATAGCTTATCCCATAGTTCTGTTAGTTCTTAGAATCTCATAGGAGTTTCTAATGGTGAAAATGGGGAGTTGTAGCAAGAAGACACATATAGAGGCTTAAACAACATCTATTCATGCGAATATGAAGAATCAATGGTTTCATTGACAAGGATTTGGCCATTTTCAAGCTTATTTACCTATAAACGGAGTTATGAACCTTCGGATGCAAATCAGAGTGAATCGAAGCGTTGAAGTGTAGTCCAAGGCAATGAATCTCTTACAACTGCATTGAGATGTTCAAGAAAGGTATATAAGCAAATCAAAGTAAGAAACAAGCATTATAGCTTATCCCACAGTTGTTAGTTCTAAGAATCTCACAGGAGTTTCTAATGGTGAATAAGGGCGTTGTAGCAAGAAGACACATATGGAGGCTTAAACAACATCTATTCATGTGAATATGAAGAATCAATGGTTTCATTGACAAGGATTTGGCCATTTTCAAGCTTAATAACCTATAAACGGAAGTTATGAACCTTCAGATGCAAATAAGAGTGAATCGAGTGATGAAGAGTAGTCAAGGCGGTGAATCTCTTATAACCGCTTGAGATGTTCAAGAAAGGTGTATAAGCAAATCAAAGTAAGAAACAAGCATTATAGCTTATCCCATAGTTCTGTTTGTTCTAAGGATCTCATAGGAGTTTTTAATGGTGAATAAGGGGTTGTAACAAAAAGACACATATGGAGGCTTAAACAACACCTATTGATGTGAATATGAAGAATCAATGGTTTCATTGACAAAGATTTGGCCATTTTCAAGCTTATTCACCTATAAACGGAAGTTATCACCCTTCCGGATGCAAATAAGAGTGAATCGATGTTTTGAAGTGTAGTCAAAGACGGTGAATCTCTTACAACTGCTTTGAGATGTTCAAGAAAGGTGTATAAGCAAATCAAAGTAAGAAACAAGCATTATAGCTTATCCCATAGTTCTGTTAGTTTTAAGAATGTCATAGGAGTTTTTCATGGTGAATAAGGGGCGTTGTAACAAAAAGACACATATGGAGGCTTAAACAACACCTATTCATGTGAATATGAAGAATCAATGGTTTCATTGACAAGGATTTGGCCATTTTCAAGCTGATTTACCTAAAAACGGAGTTATGAACCTTCGGATGCAAAAAAGAGTGAATCGATGTTTAAGGTAGTCAAAGATGGTGAAACTCTTACAACTGCTTTGAGATGTTCAAGAAAGGTGTAGAAGCAAATCAATGTAAGAAACAAGCATTATAGCTTATCCCATAGTTCTGTTAGTTCTAAGAATCTCATAGGAGTTTCTAATGGTGAATAAGGGGCGTTGTAGTAAAAAGACACATATGGAGGCTTAAACAACATCTATTCATGTGAATATGAAGAATCAATGGTTTCATTGACAAGGATTTGGCCATTTTCAAGCTTATTCACCTATAAACGGAAGTTATGAACCTTCGGGATGCAAATAAGAGTGAATCAAGCGTTGAAGTGTAGTCCAAGGCAATGAATCTCTTACAACTGCATTGAGATGTTCAAGAAAGGTATAAAGCAAATCAAAGTAAGAAACAAGCATTATAGCTTATCCCACTGTTAGTTCTAAGAATCTCACAGGAGTTTCTAATGGTGAATAAGGGCGTAGTAAAAAAGACACATATGGAGGCTTAAACAACATCTATTCATGTGAATATGAAGAATCAATGGTTTCATTGACAAGGATTTGGCCATTTTCAAGCTTAATAACCTATAAACGGAAGTTATGAACCCTCGGATGCAAAAAAGAGTGAATCAAGCGTTGAAGTGTAGTCCAAGGCAATGAATCTTTTACAACTGCATTGAGATGATCGAGAAAGGTATATAAGCAAATCAAAGGAAGGAACAAGCATTATAGCTTATCCCATAGTTCTTAGTTCTAGGAATCTCATAGGAGTTTTTAATGGTGAATTAGGGGTTGTAGCAAGAAGACACATATGGAGGCTTAAACAACACCTATTGATGTGAATATAAAGAATCAATGGTTTCATTGACACGGATTTGCATATTTTCAAGCTTAATAACCTATAAACGGAAGTTATGAACCTTCGTGATGCAAATAAGAGTGAATCAAGTGTTGAAGTGTAGTCCAAGGCAATGAATCTCTTACAACTGCATTGAGATGTTCAAGAAAGGTATAGAAGCAAATCAATGTAAGAAACAAGCATTATAGCTTATCCCATAGTTCTGTTAGTTCTAAGAATCTCATAGGAGTTTCTAATGGTGAATAAGGGGGGTTGTAGCAAGAAGACACATATGGAGGCTTAAACAACATCTATTCATGTGAATATGAAGAATCAATGGTTTCATTGACAAGGATTTGGCCATTTTCAAGCTTATTCACCTATAAACGGAGTTATGAACCTTCGGGATGCAAATAAGAGTGAATCCAAGTGTTGAAGTGTAGTCCAAGGCAATGAATCTCTTACAACTGCATTGAGATGTTCAAGAAAGGTATATAAGCAAATCAAAGTAAGAAACAAGCATTATAGCTTATCCCACAGTTCTGTTAGTTCTTTGAATCTCATAGGAGTTTCTAATGGTGAATAAGGGGCGTTGTAGCAAGAAGACACATATGGAGGCTTAAACAACATCTATTCATGTGAATATGAAGAATCAATGGTTTCATTGACAAGGATTTGGCCATTTTCAAGCTTAATCACCTATAAACGTAGTTCTGAACCTTCAGGATGCAAATAAGAGTGAATCGAAGTGTTGAAGTGTAGTCCAAGGCAATGAATCTCTTACAACTGCATTGAGATGTTCAAGAAAGGTATATAAGCAAATCAAAGTAAGAAACAAGCATTATAGCTTATCCCATAGTTCTGTTAGTTCTAGGATCTCACAGGAGTTTTTAATGGTGAATAAGGGCTTGTAACAAGAAGACACATATGGAGGCTTAAACAACACCTATTCATGTGAATATGAAGAATCAATGGTTTCATTGACAAAGATTTGGCCATTTTCAAGCTTATTCACCTATAAACGGAAGTTATGAACCTTCGGATGCAAATAAGAGTGAATCGAAGTTTTGAAGTGTAGTCAAAGATGGTGAATCTCTTACAACTGCATTGAGATGTTCAAGAAAGGTGTAGAACCAAATCAATAGTAAGAAACAAGCATTATAGCTTATCCCATAGTTCTGTTAGTTCTAAGAATCTCATAGGAATTTCTAATGGTGAATAAGGGGGGGTAGTAAAAAGACACATATGGAGGCTTAAACAACATCTATTCATGTGAATATGAAGAATCAATGGTTTCATTGACAAGGATTTGGCCATTTTCAAGATTATTCACCAATAAACGGAAGTTATGAACCTTCGTGATGCAAATAAGAGTGAATCAAGTGTTGAAGTGTAGTCCAAGGCAATGAATCTCTTTACAACCGCATTGAGATGTTCAAGAAAGGTATAAAAGCAAATCAAAGTAAGAAACAAGCATTATAGCTTATCCCATAGCTCTTAGTTCTAAGAATCTCATAGGAGTTTCTAATGGTGAATAAGGGGCTAGCAAGAAGACACATATGGAGGCTTAAACAACACCTATTGATGTGAATATGAAGAATCAATGGTTTCATTGACAAGGATTTGGCCATTTTCAAGCTTAATAACCTATAAACGGAGTTATGAACCTTCAGAATGCAAATAAGAGTGAATCGAAGTGTTGAAGTGTAGTCCAAGGCAATGAATCTCTTACAACTGCATTGAGATGTTCAAGAAAGGTATAGAAGCAAATCAATGTAAGAAACAAGCATTATAGCTTATCCCATAGTTCTGTTAGTTCTAAGAATCTCATAGGAGTTTCTAATGGTGAATAAGGGGCGTTGTAGCAAGAAGACACATATGGAGGCTTAAACAACACCTATTGATGTGAATATGAAGAATCAATGGTTTCATTGACATGGATTTGGCCATTTTCAGCTGATATACCTATAAACGGAGTTATGAACCTTCAGGATGCAAATAAGAGTGAATCGAAGTGTTGAAGTGTAGTCCAAGGCAATGAATCTCTTACAACTGCATTGAGATATTCAAGAAAGGTATAAAAGCAAATCAAAGTAAGAAACAAGCATTATAGCTTATCCCATAGTTCTGTTAGTTCTAGGAATCTCATAAGAGTTTTTAATGGTGAATCAGGGGGGGTTGTAGCAAGAAGACACATATGGAGGTTTAAACAACACCTATTGATGTGAATATAAACAATCAATGGTTTCATTGACAAGGATTTGACCATTTTCAAGCTTAATAACCTATAAACGGAAGTTATGAACCTTCAGGTGCAAATAAGAGTGAATCAAGTGTTGAAGAGTAGTCCAAGATGAATCTCTTATAACCGCTTGAGATGTTAAAGAAAGGTGTATAAGCAAATCAAAGTAAGAAACAAGCATTATAGCTTATCCCATTGTTCTGTTTGTTCTAAGAATCTCATAGGAGTTTTTCATGGTGAATAAGGGGCGTTGTAACAAAAAGACACATATGGAGGCTTAAACAACACCTATTAATGTGAATATGAAGAATCAATGGTTTCATTGACAAGGATTTGGCCATTTTTAAGCTTAATAACCTATAAACGGAGTTATGAACTTTCAGGATGCAAATAAGAGTGAATCGAAGTGTTGAAGTGTAGTCCAAGGCAATGAATCTCTTACAACTGCATTGATATGTTCAAGAAAGGTGTAGAAGCAAATCAATGTAAGAAACAAGCATTATAGCTTATCCCAAAGTTCTGTTAGTTCTAAGGAATCTCAAGGAGTTTTAATGGTGAATTAGGGGTAGTAGAAGAAGACACATATAGAGCCTTGAACAACACCTATTGATGAGAATATGAAGAATCAATGGTTTCATTGACAAGGATTTGGACATTTTCAAGCTTAATAACCTATAAACGGAGTTATGAACCTTCAGGATGCAAATAAGAGTGAATCGAAGTGTTGAAGTGTAGTCCAAGGCAATGAATCTCTTACAACTGCATTGAGATGTTCAAGAAAGGTATATAAGCAAATCAAAGTAAGAAACAAGCATTATAGCTTATCCCATAGTTCTGTTAGTTCTAAGAATCTCATAGGAGTTTTTAATGGTGAATTAGGGCGTGAACAAAAAGACACATATGGAGGCTTAAACAACACCTATTCATGTGAATCTAAAGTATCAATGGTTTCATTGACAAAGATTTGGCTATTTTCAAGCTTAATAACCTATAAACGGAGTTATGAACCTTCGGGATAGAAATGAGAGTGAATCGACGTTGAAGGTAGTCCAAGACGGTGAAACTCTTACAACCGCATTGAGATATTCAAGAAAGGTGTAGAAGCAAATCAATGTAGGAAACAAGCATGATAGCTGATCCCATAGGTCTGTTACGTCGAAGAATCTTGTAGGAGTTTCTAAGGGGGAATAAGGGCGTGAGCAAAAAGACACAGATGGAGGCTTAAACAACATCTATTCATGTGAATATGAAGAATCAATGGTTTCATTGACAAGGATTTAGCCCTTTTCAAGCTTATTCACCTATAAACGGAGTTCTGAACCTTCAGGATGGAAATAAGCGTGCACCGAAGCGTTGAAGTGTAGTCCAAGGCAATGAATATCTTACAACCGCATTGAGATGTTCAAGAAAGGTATAAAGCAAATCAAAGTAAGAAACAAGCATTATAGCTTATCCCATAGCTCTTTAGTTCTAAGAATCTCTAGGAGTTTCTAATGGTGAATAAGGGGTTGTAGCAAAGAAGACACATATGGAGGCTTAAACAACATCTATTCATGTGAATATGAACAATCAATGGTTTCATTGACAAAGATTTGGCCATTTTCAAGCTTAATAACCTATAAACGGAGTTATGAACCTTTCGGATGCAAATAAGAGTGAATCAAGTGTTGAAGGTAGTCCAAGGCAATGAATCTCTTACAACCGCTTTGAGATGTTCAAGAAAGGTGTATAAGCAAATCAAAGTAAGAAACAAGCATTATAGCTTATCCCATAGTTCTGTTAGTTCTAAGAATCTCAAGGAGTTTTTAATGGTGAATAAGGGGTGTAACAAAAAGACACACATGGAGGCTTAAACAACTCCTAAGAATTTGAACATGAAGAACAAATGGGTTCATTAAAAAGATTTAGCCATTCTCAAGCTGATTCACCTATAAACGGAGTTATGAACCTTCGGATGCAAATAAGAGTGAATCGAGTGTTGAAGTGTAGTAAAGGCAATGAATCTCTTACAACCGCATTGAGATGTTCAAGAAAGGTGTATAAGCAAATCAAAGTAAGAAACAAGCATTATAGCTTATCCCATAGTTCTGTTAGTTCTAAGGAATCTCATAGGAGTTTTTAATGGTGAATTAGGGGTTGTAGCAAGAAGACACATATGGAGGCTTTAAACAACACCTATTGATGTGAATATGAAGAATCAATGGTTTCATTGACAAGGATTTGGATTTTCAAGCTTAATAACCTATAAACGGAGTTATGAACCTTCGGATGCAAATAAGAGTGAATCAAGTGTTGAAGTGTAGTCCAAGGCAATGAATCTCTTACAACCGCATTGAGATGTTCAAGAAAGGTATAGAAGCAAATCAATGTAAGAAACAAGCATTATAGCTTAGCCCATAGTTCTGTTAGTTCTAAGAATCTCAAGGAGTTTTCTAATGGTGAATAAGGGCGGTAACAAAAAGACACATATGGAGGCTTAAACAACACCTATTCATGCGAATATGAAGAATCAATGGTTTCATTGACAAAGATTTGGCATTTTCAAGCTTATTCACCTATAAACGGAAGTTATGAACCTTCGGGATGCAAATAAGAGTGAATCAAGTGTTGAAGTGAGTCCAAGGCAATGAATCTCTTACAACTGCATTGAGATGTTCAAGAAAGGTATAAAAGCAAATCAAAGTAAGAAACAAGCATTATAGCTTATCCCATAGCTTCTTAGTTCTAAGAATCTCATAGGAGTTTCTAATGGTGAATTTGGGAGTTGTAGCAAGAATACACATATGGAGGCTTAAACAAGATCTATTCATGTGAATATGAAGAATCAATGGTTTCATTGACAAGGATTTGGCCATTTTCAAGCTTAATAACCTATAAACGGAGTTATGAACCTTCAGGTGCAAATAAGAGTGAATCAAGTGTTGAAGAGTAGTCAAAGGGTGAATCTCCTTATAACTGCATTGAGATGTTCAAGAAAGGTGTATAAGCAAATCAAAGTAAGAAACAGGCATTATAGCTTATCTCATAGTTCTGTTAGTTCTTAGAATCTTATAGGAGTTTTTCATGGTGAATAAGAGGCGTTGTAACAAAAAGACACATATGGAGGCTTAAACAACACCTATTAATGTGAATATGAAGAACCAATGGTTTCATTGACAAAGATTTGGCTATTTTCAACTTGATTCACCTATAAATGGAGTTATCAACCTTTAGGATGCAAATAAGAGTGAATCGATGTTTTGAAGTGTAGTCAAAGACGGTGAATCTCTTACAACTGCTTTGAGATGTTCAAGAAAGGTGTATAAGCAAATCAAAGTAAGAAACAAGCATTATAGCTAATCCCATAGTTCTGTTAGTTCTAAGAATATCATAGGAAATTTTCATGGTGAATAAGGGGCGTTGTAACAAAAAGACACATATGGAGGCTTAAACAACACCTATTAATGTGAATATGAAGAATCAATGGTTTCATTGACAAAGATTTGGCCATTATTAAGCTTATTCATCTATAAACGGAGTTATGAACCTTCAGGATGCAAAAAAGAGTGAATCGAAGTGTTGAAGTGTAGTCAAAGAAGGTGAATCTCTTACAACTGCTTTGAGATGTTCAAGAAAGGTGTAGAAGCAAATCAATGTAAGAAACAAGCATTATAGCTTATCTCATAGTTCTATGAATCTTATAGAAGTTTCTAATGGTGAATAAGGGCGTAGTAAAAAAGACACATATGGAGGCTTAAACAACATCTATTCATGCGAATATGAAGAATCAATGGTTTCATTGACAAGGATTTGGCCATTTTCAAGCTTATTCACCTATAAACGGAAGTTATGAACCTTCGGATGCAAATAAGAGTGAATCAAGCGTTGAAGGTAGTCCAAGGCAATGAATCTCTTACAACCGCATTGAGATGTTCAAGAAAGGTATATAAGCAAATCAAAGTAAGAAACATGCATTAAAGCTTATCCCATAGTTCTTTTAGTTCTAAGAATCTCATAGGAGTTTCTAACGGTGAATTTGGGAAACGTAGCAAGAAGACACATATGGAGGATGAAACAACATCCACTGATAAGAATATGAAGAATCAATGGTTTCATTGACAAGGATTTGGCCATTTTCAAGCTGATTCACCTATAAACGGAGTTATGAACCTTCAGGATGCAAATAAGAGTGAATCAAGTTGTCAAGTGTAGCCAAGGCAATGAATCTCTTACAACTGCATTGAGATGTTCAAGAAAGGTATAAAAGCAAATCAAAGTAAGAAACAAGCATTATAGCTTATCCCATAGTTCGTTAGTTCTAAGAATCTCAGGAGTTTCTAATGGTGAATAAGGGCGCTATAGTAAAAAGACACATATGGAGGCTTAAACAACATCTATTCAGGGGAATATGAAGAATCGATGTTTTCATTGACAGGGATTTGGCCATTTTCAATCTGATTAACCTATAAACGGAGTTATGAACCTCAGATGCAAATAAGAGTGAATCAAAGTGTTGAAGTGTAGTCCAAGGCAATGAATCTCTTACAACTGCATTGAGATGTTCAAGAAAGGTATATAAGCAAATCAAAGTAAGAAACAAGCATTATAGCTTATCCCATAGTTTTGTTAGTTCTAGGAATCTCATAGGAGTTTTTAATGGTGAATTAGGGGGGTTGTAGCAAGAAGACACATATGGAGGTTTAAACAACACCTATTGATGTGAATATGAAGAATCAATGGTTTCATTGACAAGGATTTGGCCATTTTTAAGCTTAATAAGCTATAAACGGAAGTTATGAACCTTCGGATGCAAATAAGAGTGAATCAAGTGTTGAAGTGTAGTCCAAGGCAATGAATCTCTTACTACGTCATTGAGATGTTCAAGAAAGGTATAGAAGCAAATCAATGTAAGAAACAAGCATTATAGCTTATCCCATAGTTCTGTTAGTTCTAAGAATCTGATAGGAGTTTCTAATGGTGAATAAGGGCATGTAGCAAGAAGACACATATGGAGGCTTAATAAACATCTATTCATGTGAATATGAAGAATCAATGGTTTCATTGACAAGGATTTGGCATTTTCAAGCTTATTCACCTATAAACGGAAGTTATGAACCTTCAAGATGCAAATAAGAGTGAATCAAGTGTTGAAGTGTAGTCAAGGCAATGAATCTCTTACAACTGCATTGAGATGTTCAAGAAAGGTATAAAAGCAAATCAAAGTAAGAAACAAGCATTATAGCTTATCCCATAGCTCATAGTTCTAAGAATCTCATAGGAGTTTCTAATGGTGAATAAGGGGGGTAGCAAAGAAGACACATATGGAGGCTTAAACAAGATCTATTCATGTGAATATGAAGAATCAATGGTTTCATTGACAAGGATTTGGCCATTTTCAAGCTTAATAACCTATAAACGGAGTTATGAACCTTCAGATGCAAATAAGAGTGAATCAAGTGATGAAGAGTAGTCAAAGGCGATGAATCTCTTATAACTGCATTGAGATGTTCAAGAAAGGTGTAGAAGCAAATCAAAGTAAGAACCAATCATTATAGCTTATCCCATAGTTCTGTTAGTTCTAAGAATCTCATAGGAGTTTTTAATTGTGCATATGGGGAGTTGTATCAAAAAGACACAAATGGAGGCTTAAGCAACACCTATTGATGCGAATATGAAGAATCAATGGTTTCATTGACAAAGATTTGGCTATTTTCAAGCTGATTCACCTATAAACGGAGTTATGAACCTTCAGATGCAAATAAGAGTGAATCAAGTGATGAAGAGTAGTCAAGGCGGTGAATCTCTTATAACCGCTTTGAGATGTTCAAGAAAGGTGTATAAGCAAATCAAAGTAAGAAACAAGCATTATAGCTTATCCCATAGTTCTGTTAGTTCTATGAATCTCATAGGAGTTTTTCATGGTGAATAAGGGCTTGTAACAAAAAAACACATATGGAGGCTTAAACAACACCTATTCATGTGAATATGAAGAATCAATGGTTTCATTGACAAAGATTTGGCTATTTTCAAGCTGATTCACCTATAAACGGAGTTATGAACCTTCAGGATGCAAAAAAGAGTGAATCGATGTTTTGAAGTGTAGTAAAGACGGTGAATCTCTTACAAGTGCATTAAGATGTTCAAGAAAGGTGTATAAGCAAATCAAAGTAAGAAACAATCATTATAGCTTATCCCATAGTTCTGTTAGTTCTAAGAATCTCATAGGAGTTTTTAATGGTGAATAAGGGCGTTAACAAAAAGACACATATGGAGGCTTAAACAACATCTATTCATGTGAATATGAAGAATCAATGGTTTCATTAACAAGGATTTGGCCATTTTCAAGCTTATTCACCTATAAACAGAGTTATGAACCTTCAGGATGCAAATAAGAGGGCATCGAAGTGTTGAAGTGTAGTCCAAGGCAATGAATCTCGTACAACCGCATTGAGATGTTCAAGAAAGGTATAAAAGCAAATCAAAGTAAGAAACAAGCATTATAGCTTATCCCATAGTTCATAGTTCTAAGAATCTCATAGGAGTTTTTAATGGTGAATAAGGGGCGTTGTAGCAAGAAGACACATATGGAGGCTTAAACAACATCTATTCATGAGAATATGAAGAATCAATGGTTTCATTGACAAGGATTTGGCCATTTTCAAGCTTAATAACCTATAAACGGAGTTATGAACCTTCAGGATGCAAATAAGAGTGAATCAGTGATGAAGAGTAGTCAAGGCGGTGAATCTCTTATAACCGCTTTGAGATGTTCAAGAAAGGTGTATAAGCAAATCAAAGTAAGAAACAAGCATTATAGCTTATCCCATTGTTCTGTTAGTTCTAAGGATCTCATAGGAGTTTTAATGGTGAATAAGGGCTTGTAACAAAAAAGACACATATGGAGGCTTAAACAACACCTATTGATGTGAATATGAAGAATCAATGGTTTCATTGACAAAGATTTGGCCATTTTCAAGCTGATTCACCTATAAACGGAGTTATGAACCTTCGGGATGCAAATAAGAGTGAATCGACGTTTTGAAGTGTAGTCAAAGGCGTGAATCTCTTACAACTGCATTGAGATGTTCAAGAAAGGTGTATAAGCAAATCAAAGTAAGAAACAAGCATTATAGCTTATCTCATAGTTCTGTTAGTTCTAAGAATCTCAAGGAGTTTTTAATGGTGAATTAGGGGTTGTAACAAAAAGACACATATGGAGGCTTAAACAACACCTATTCATGTGAATATGAAGAATCAATGGTTTCATTGACAAAGATTTGGCCATTTTCAAGCTGATTCACCTATAAACGGAAGTTATGAACCTTCGGATGCAAATAAGAGTGAATCGATGTTTGAAGTGTAGTCAAAGATGGTGAATCTCTTACAACTGCTTGAGATGTTCAAGGAAGGTGTAGAAGCAAATCAAAGTAAGAAACAAGCATTATAGCTTATCCCATAGTTCTGTTAGTTTTAATAATCTCATAGGAGTTTCTAATGGTGAATTATGGAGTTGTAGCAAGAAGACACATATGGAGTCTTAAACAACACCTATTGATGTGAATATGAAGAATCAATGGTTTCATTGACAAGGATTGGGGCATTTTCAAGCTAATGCACCTATAGACGGAGGTATGAACATTTAGGTTGCAAATAAGAGTGAATCGAAGTGTTGAAGGTAGTCCAAGGCAATGAATCTCTTACAACCGCATTGAGATGTTCAAGAAAGGTGTATAAGCAAATCAAAGTAAGAAACAAGCATTATAGCTTATCCCATAGTTCTGTTAGTTCTAAGAATCTCATAGGAGTTTCTAATGGTGAATAAGGGGCGTTGTAGTAAAAAGACACATATGGAGGCTTAAACAACATCTATTCATGTGAATATGAAGAATCAATGGTTTCATTGACAAGGATTTGGCCATTTTCAAGCTTAATAACCTATAAACGGAGTTATGATAAAAAGTGAATCGAAGTGTTGAAGTGTAGTCCAAGGCAATGAATCTTTTACAACTGCATTGAGATGTTCAAGAAAGGTATATAAGCAAATCAAAGTAAAAAACAAACATTATAGCTTATCCCATAGTTCTGTTAGTTCTAGAAATCTCATAGGAGTTTTTAATGGTGAATTAGGGGGGTTGTAGCAAGAAGACACATATGGAGGTTTAAACAACACCTATTGATGTGAATATAAACAATCAATGGTTTCATTGACAAGGATTTGGACATTTTCAAGCTTATTAACCTATAAACAGAGTTGTGAAGGGTCAGAGTGCAGATAAGGGTGATCGGAGGTGCTGTAGTGTAGTCCAAGGCAATGAATCTCTTACAACGGCATGGAGATGTTCAAGAAAGGTGTTGAAGCAAATCAATGTAAGAAACAAGCATTATAGCTTATCCCATAGTTCTGTTAGTTCTAAAAATCTCATAGGAGTTTCTAATGGTGAATAAGGGGCATTGTAGCAAGAAGACACATATGGAGGCTTAAACAACATCTATTCATGTGAATATGAAGAATCAATGGTTTCATTGACAAGGATTTGGCCGTTTTCAAGCTTATTTACCTATAAACGGAGTTATGAACCTTCAGGATGCAAATAAGAGTGAATCAAGTGTTGAAGTGTAGTCCAAGGCAATGAATCTCTTACAACCGCATTGAGATGTTCAAGAAAGGTATAAAAGCAAATCAAAGTAAGAAACAAGCATTATAGCTTATCCCATAGCTCTTAGTTCTAAGAATCTCATAGGAGTTTCTAATGGTGAATAAGGGGGCTAGCAAGAAGACACATATGGAGGCTTAAACAACATCTATTCATGTGAATATGAAGAATCAATGGTTTCATTGACAAGGATTTGGCCATTTTCAAGCTTAATAACCTATAAACGGAGTTATGAACCTTCGGGTGCAAATAAGAGTGAATCAAGGTTGAAGAGTAGTCAAAGGCGGTGAATCTCTTACAACCGCTTGAGATGTTCAAGAAAGGTGTATAAGCAAATCAAAGTAAGAAACAAGCATTATAGCTTATCCCATAGTTCCGTTTGTTCTAAGGATCTCATAGGAGTTTTTAATGGTGAATAAGGGCTTGTAACAAAAAGACACATATGGAGGCTTAAACAACACCTATTCATGTGAATATGAAGAATCAATGGTTTCATTGACAAAGATTTGGCCATTTTCAAGCTTATTCACCTATAAACGGAAGTTATGAACCTTCAGATGCAAATAAGAGTGAATCGACGTTGAAGTGTAGTCACAAGGCGTGAATCTCTTACAACCGCATTGAGATGGTCAAGAAAGGTGTATAAGCAAATCAAAGTAAGAAACAAGCATTATAGCTTATCCCATAGTTCTGTTAGTTCTAAGAATCTCATAGGAGTTTCTAATGGTGAATTAGGGCGTAACAAGAAAGACACATATGGAGGCTTAAACAACACCTATTCATGTGAATATGAAGAATCAATGGTTTCATTGACAAAGATTTGGCCATTTTCAAGCTGATTCATCTATAAACAGAGTTATGAACCTTCGGATGCAAATAAGAGTGAATCGACGTTGAAGTGTAGTCAAAGGCGGTGAAACTCTTACAACTGCTTTGAGATGTTCAAGAAAGGTGTAGAAGCAAATCAATGTAAGAAACAAGCATTATAGCTTATCCCATAGTTCTGTTAGTTCTAAGAATCTCATAGGAGTTTCTAATGGTGAATAAGGGGCGTTGTAGAAAGAAGACACATATGGAGGCTTAAACAACATCTATTCATGTGAATATGAAGAATCAATGGTTTCATTGACAAGGATTTGGCCATTTTCAAGCTTATTCACCTATAAACGGAGTTATGAACCTTCAGGATGCAAATAAGAGTGAATCAAGTGTTGAAGTGTAGTCCAAGGCAATGAATCTCTTACAACTGCATTGAGATGTTCAAGAAAGGTATAAAAGCAAATCAAAGTAAGAAACAAGCATTATAGCTTATCCCATAGCTCTTAGTTCTAAGAATCTCATAGGAGTTTCTAATGGTGAATAAGGGCTGTAGCAAAAAGACACATATGGAGGCTTAAACAACATCTATTCATGTGAATATGAAGAATCAATGGTTTCATTGACAAGGATTTGGCCATTTTCAAGCTTAATAACCTATAAACGGAAAGTTATGAATGCAAATAAGGTGAATCAAGTGTTGAAGTGTAGTCCAAGGCAATGAATCTCTTACAACTGCATTGAGATGTTCAAGAAAGGTGTAGAAGCAAATCAATGTAAGAAACAAGCATTATAGCTTATCCCATAGTTCTGTTAGTTTTAATAATCTCATAGGAGTTTCTAATGGTGAATAAGGGTCGTTGTAGTAAAAAGACACATATAGAGGCTTAAACAACATTTATTCATGTGAATATGAAGAATCAATGGTTTCATTAACAAGGATTTGGCCGTTTTCAAGCTTATTCACCTATAAACGGAGTTATGAACCCTCAGGATGCAAGAAAAAGTGAATCGAAGTGTTGAAGTGTAGTCCAAGGCAATGAATCTCTTACAACTGCATTGAGATGTTCAAGAAAGGTATAGAAGGAAATCAATGTAAGAAACAAGCATTATAGCTTATCCCATAGTTCTGTTAGTTCTAAAAATCTCATAGGAGTTTCTAATGGTGAATAAGGGGCATTGTAGCAAGAAGACACATATGGAGGCTTAAACAACATCTATTCATGTGAATATGAAGAATCAATGGTTTCATTGACAAGGATTTGGCCGTTTTCAAGCTTATTTACCTATAAACGGAGTTATGAACCTTCAGGATGCAAATAAGAGTGAATCAAGTCGAAGTGTAGCCCAAGGCAATGAATCTCTTACAACTGCATTGAGATGTTCAAGAAAGGTATAAAAGCAAATCAAAGTAAGAAACAAGCATTATAGCTTATCCCACAGGTTCTTAGTTCTAAGAATCTCATAGGAGTTTCTAATGGTGAATAAGTGGTAGCAAGAAGACACATATGGAGGCTTAAACAACATCTATTCATGTGAATATGAAGAATCAATGGTTTCATTGACCAGGATTTGGCCATTTTCAAGCTTATTCACCTATAAACGGAAGTTATGAACCTTCGTGGTGCAAATAAGAGTGAATCAAGTGTTGAAGAGTAGTCCAAGGCAATGAATCTCTTATAACCGCTTGAGATGTTCAAGAAAGGTGTATAAGCAAATCAAAGTAAGAAACAAGCATTATAGCTTATCCCATAGTTCCGTTGTTCTAAGGATCTCTAGGAGTTTTTATGGTGAATAAGGGGTTTGTAACAAAAGAGACACATATGGAGGCTTAAACAACACCTATTGATGTGAATATGAAGAATCAATGGTTTCATTGACAAAGATTTGGCTATTTTCAAGCTGATTCACCTATAAACGGAAGTTATGAACCTTCAGGATGCAAATAAGAGTGAATCGACGTTTTGAAGTGTAGTAAAGGCGATGAATCTCTTACAACTGACTTGAGATGTTCAAGAAAGGTGTATAAGCAAATCAAAGTAAGAAACAAGCATTATAGCTTATCCCATAGTCCATAGTTTTAAGAATCTCATAGGAGTTTTTAATGGTGAATAAGGGTTGTAACAAGAAAGACACATATGGAGGCTTAAACAACACCTATTCATGCGAATATGAAGAATCAATGGTTTCATTGACAAAGATTTGGCTATTTTCAAGCTTGATTCACCTATAAACGGAGTTATGAACCTTCGTGATGCAAAAAAGAGTGAATCGAAAGTGAATCAGTCCAAGATGGTGAAACTCTTACAACCGCATTCGAGATGTTCAAGAAAGGTGTAGAAACAAATCAATGTAAGAAACAAGCATTATAGCTTATCCCATAGTTCATAGTTCTAAGAATCTCACAGGAGTTTCTAATGGTGAATAAGGGCGTAGTAAAAAGACACATATGGAGGCTTAAACAACATCTATTCATGTGAATATGAAGAATCAATGGTTTCATTGACAAGGATTTGGCCATTTTCAAGCTTAATAACCTATAAACGGAGTTATGATAAAAAGTGAATCGAAGTGTTGAAGTGTAGTCCAAGGCAATGAATCTCTTACAAGTGCATTGAGATGTTCAAGAAATGTATAAAAGCAAATAAAAGTAAGAAACAAGCATTATAGCTTATCTCACAGCTTCTTAGTTCTAGGAATCGCATAGGGGTTGCTAATGGTGAATAAGGGTCGTGGTAGTATAAAGACATATATAGGGGCTTAAACACGATCTATTCATGTGTTTTTGAAGAATCAATGGTTTCATTGACACGGTTTTGGTCATTTGTAAGCTTAATTACCTATAAACGGAGTTATGAACCCTCGGGATGCAAAAAAGAGTGAATCAAGTGTTGAAGGTAGTCCAAGGCAATGAATCTTTTAGAACTGCATTGAGATGTTCAAGAAAGGGTATAAGCAAATCAAAGTAAGAAACAAGCATTATAGCTTATCCCATAGTTCTTAAGTTCTAGGAATCTCATAGGAGTTTTAATGGTGAATTAGGGGTGTAGCAAAGAAGACACATATGGAGGTTTAAACAACACCTATTGATGTGAATATAAAAAAATCAATGGTTTCATTGACAAGGATTTGGACATTTTCAAGCTTATTCACCTATAAACGGAAGTTATGAACCTTCAGGATGCAAATAAGAGTGAATCAAGTGTTGAAGTGTAGTCCAAGGCAATGAATCTTTACAACCGCATTGAGATGTTCAAGAAAGGTATAAAGCAAATCAATGTAAAGAAACAAGCATTATAGCTTATCCCATAGTTCTGTTAGTTCTAAGAAATCTCATAGGAGTTTTAATGGTGAATAAGGGCGCGTAGCAAGAAGACACATATGGAGGCTTAAACAACATCTATTCATGCGAATATGAAGAATCAATGGTTTCATTGACAAGGATTTGGCTATTTCAAGCTTATTCACCTATAAACGGAAGTTATGAACCTTCGTGATGCAAATAAGAGTGAATCAAGTGTTAAGCGTAAGTCAAGGCAATGAATCTCTTACAACTGCATTGAGATGTTCAAGAAAGGTATAAAAGCAAATCAAAGTAAGAAACAAGCATTATAGCTTATCCCACAGTCTTAGTTCTAAGAATCTCATAGGAGTTTTTAATGGTGAATAAGGGTAGCAAAGAAGACACATATGGAGGCTTAAACAACATCTATTCATGTGAATATGAAGAATCAATGGTTTCATTGACAAGGATTTGGCCATTTTCAAGCTTAATAACCTATAAACGGAAGTTATGAACCTTCAGTGCAAATAAGAGTGAATCAAGTGTTGAAGAGTAGTCAAAGCGGTGAATCTCTTATAACTGCTGAGATGTTCAAGAAAGGTGTATAAGCAAATCAAAGTAAGAAACAAGCATTATAGCTTATCCCATAGTTCTGTAGTTCTAGGAAAATCTCATAGGAGTTTCTAATGGTGAATAAGGGGGTAGAAAGCAAGAAGACACATATGGAGGCTTAAACAACACCTATTCATGTGAATATGAAGAATCAATGGTTTCATTGACAAGGATTTGGCCATTTTCAAGCTTATTCACCTATAAACGGAGTTATGAACCTTCAGGTGCAAATAAGAGTGAATCAAGTGATGAAGTGTAGTCAAAGGCGATGAATCTCTTATAACTGCTTTGAGATGTTCAAGAAAGGTGTATAAGCAAATCAAAGTAAGAAACAA
>CM051389.1:836813-881805 GCA_028015245.1 Cardamine occulta | reverse complement strand
GAGTTATGAACCTTCAGGATGCAAATAAGAGTGAATCGAAGTGTTGAAGTGTAGTCCAAGGCAATGAATCTCTTACAACTGCATTGAGATGTTCAAGAAAGGTATAAAAGCAAATAAAAGTAAGAAACAAGCATTATAGCTTATCTCACAGTTCTGTTAGTTCTAAGAATCTCATAGGAGTTTCTAATGGTGAATAAGGGGCGTTGTAGCAAGAAGACACATATGGAGGCTTAAACAAGATCTATTCATGTGAATATGAAGAATCAATGGTTTCATTGACAAGGATTTGGCCATTTTCAAGCTTAATAACCTATAAACGGAGTTATGAACCTTCAGGGTGCAAATAAGAGTGAATCGAAGTGATGAAGAGTAGTCAAAGGCGGTGAATCTCTTATAACTGCTTTGAGATGTTCAAGAAAGGTGTATAAGCAAATCAAAGTAAGAAACAAGCATTATACCTTATCCCATTGTTCTGTTTGTTCTAAGGATCTCATAGGAGTTTTTCATGGTGAATAAGGGGCTTTGTAACAAAAAGACACATATGGAAGCTTAACACCTATTAATGTGAATATGAAGAACCAATGATTTCATTGACAAAGATTTGGCTATTTTCAAGCTGATTCACCTATAAACGGAGTTATGAACCTTCAGGATGCAAATAAGAGTGAATCGATGTTTTGAAGTGTAGTCAAAGACGGTGAATCTCTTACAACTGCTTTGAGATGTTCAAGAAAGGTGTATAAGCAAATCAAAGTAAGAAACAAGCATTATAGCTTATCCCATAGTTCTGTTAGTTTTAAGAATGTCATAGGAGTTTTTCATGGTGAATAAGGGGCGTTGTAACAAAAAGACACATATGGAGGCTTAAACAACACCTATTCATGTGAATATGAAGAATCAATGGTTTCATTGACAAAGATTTGGCTATTTTCAAGCTGATTCACCTATAAACGGAGTTATGAACCTTCAGGATGCAAAAAAGAGTGAATCGATGTTTTGAAGTGTAGTCAAAGATGGTGAAACTCTTACAACTGCTTTGAGATGTTCAAGAAAGGTGTAGAAGCAAATCAATGTAAGAAACAAGCATTATAGCTTATCCCATAGTTCTGTTAGTTCTAAGAATCTCATAGGAGTTTCTAATGGTGAATAAGGGGCGTTGTAGCAAGAAGACACATATGGAGGCTTAAACAACATCTATTCATGTGAATATGAAGAATCAATGGTTTCATTGACAAGGATTTGGCCATTTTCAAGCTTAATAACCTATAAACGGAGTTATGAACCTTCAGGGTGCAAATAAGAGTGAATCGAAGTGATGAAGAGTAGTCAAAGGCGGTGAATCTCTTATAACTGCTTTGAGATGTTCAAGAAAGGTGTATAAGCAAATCAAAGTAAGAAACAAGCATTATACCTTATCCCATTGTTCTGTTTGTTCTAAGGATCTCATAGGAGTTTTTCATGGTGAATAAGGGGCTTTGTAACAAAAAGACACATATGGAGGCTTACACAACACCTATTAATGTGAATATGAAGAACCAATGATTTCATTGACAAAGATTTGGCTATTTTCAAGCTGATTCACCTATAAACGGAGTTATGAACCTTGGGGATGCAAATAAGAGTGAATCGATGTTTTGAAGTGTAGTCAAGACGGTGAATCTCTTACAACTGCTTTGAGATGTTCAAGAAAGGTGTATAAGCAAATCAAAGTAAGAAACAAGCATTATAGCTTATCCCATAGTTCTGTTAGTTTTAAGAATGTCATAGGAGTTTTTCATGGTGAATAAGGGGCGTTGTAACAAAAAGACACATATGGAGGCTTAAACAACACCTATTCATGTGAATATGAAGAATCAATGGTTTCATTGACAAAGATTTGGCTATTTTCAAGCTGATTCACCTATAAACGGAGTTATGAACCTTCAGGATGCAAAAAAGAGTGAATCGATGTTTTGAAGTGTAGTCAAAGATGGTGAATCTCTTACAACTGCTTTGAGATGTTCAAGAAAGGTGTAGAAGCAAATCAATGTAAGAAACAAGCATTATAGCTTATCCCATAGTTCTGTTAGTTCTAGGAATCTCATAGGAGTTTTTAATGGTGAATTAGGGGGGTTGTAGCAAGAAGACACATATGGAGGTTTAAACAACACTTATTGATGTGAATATAAACAATCAATGGTTTCATTGACAAGGATTTGGACATTTTCAAGCTTAATAACCTATAAACGGAGTTATGAACCTTCAGGATGCAAATAAGAGTGAATCGAAGTGTTGAAGTGTAGTCCAAGGCAATGAATCTCTTACAACTGCATTGAGATGTTCAAGAAAGGTATAGAAGAAATCAATGTAAGAAACAAGCATTATAAGCTTATCCCATGGTTCCGTTAGTTCTAAAAATCTCATAGGAGTTTCTAATGGTGAATAAGGGGCATTGTAGCAAGAGACACATATGGAGGCTTAAACAACACCTATTCATGTGAATATGAAGAATCAATGGTTTCATTGACAAAGATTTGGCAATTTTCAAGCTGATTCACCTATAAACGGAGTTATGAACCTTCAGGATGCAAATAAGAGTGAATCGAAGTGTTGAAGTGTAGTCCAAGGCAATGAATCTCTTACAACTGCATTGAGATGTTCAAGAAAGGTATAAAAGCAAATAAAAGTAAGAAACAAGCATTATAGCTTATCTCACAGTTCTGTTAGTTCTAAGAATCTCATAGGAGTTTCTAATGGTGAATAAGGGGCGTTGTAGCAAGAAGACACATATGGAGGCTTAAACAAGATCTATTCATGTGAATATGAAGAATCAATGGTTTCATTGACAAGGATTTGGCCATTTTCAAGCTTAATAACCTATAAACGGAGTTATGAACCTTCAGGGTGCAAATAAGAGTGAATCGAAGTGATGAAGAGTAGTCAAAGGCGGTGAATCTCTTATAACTGCTTTGAGATGTTCAAGAAAGGTGTATAAGCAAATCAAAGTAAGAAACAAGCATTATACCTTATCCCATTGTTCTGTTTGTTCTAAGGATCTCATAGGAGTTTTTCATGGTGAATAAGGGGCTTTGTAACAAAAAGACACATATGGAGGCTTACACAACACCTATTAATGTGAATATGAAGAACCAATGATTTCATTGACAAAGATTTGGCTATTTTCAAGCTGATTCACCTATAAACGGAGTTATGAACCTTCAGGATGCAAATAAGAGTGAATCGATGTTTTGAAGTGTAGTCAAAGACGGTGAATCTCTTACAACTGCTTTGAGATGTTCAAGAAAGGTGTATAAGCAAATCAAAGTAAGAAACAAGCATTATAGCTTATCCCATAGTTCTGTTAGTTTTAAGAATGTCATAGGAGTTTTTCATGGTGAATAAGGGGCGTTGTAACAAAAAGACACATATGGAGGCTTAAACAACACCTATTCATGTGAATATGAAGAATCAATGGTTTCATTGACAAAGATTTGGCTATTTTCAAGCTGATTCACCTATAAACGGAGTTATGAACCTTCAGGATGCAAAAAAGAGTGAATCGATGTTTTGAAGTGTAGTCAAAGATGGTGAAACTCTTACAACTGCTTTGAGATGTTCAAGAAAGGTGTAGAAGCAAATCAATGTAAGAAACAAGCATTATAGCTTATCCCATAGTTCTGTTAGTTCTAAGAATCTCATAGGAGTTTCTAATGGTGAATAAGGGGCGTTGTAGTAAAAAGACACATATGGAGGCTTAAACAACATCTATTCATGTGAATATGAAGAATCAATGGTTTCATTGACAAGGATTTGGCCGTTTTCAAGCTTATTCACCTATAAACGGAGTTATGAACCTTCAGGATGCAAATAAGAGTGAATCGAAGTGTTGAAGTGTAGTCCAAGGCAATGAATCTCTTACAACTGCATTGAGATGTTCAAGAAATGTATAAAAGCAAATAAAAGTAAGAAACAAGCATTATAGCTTATCTCACAGTTCTGTTAGTTCTAAGAATCTCATAGGAGTTTCTAATGGTGAATAAGGGGCGTTGTAGTAAAAAGACACATATGGAGGCTTAAACAAGATCTATTAATGTGAATATGAAGAATCAATGGTTTCATTGACAAGGATTTGGTCATTTTCAAGCTTAATAACCTATAAACGGAGTTATGAACCCTCAGGATGCAAGAAAATGTGAATCGAAGTGTTGAAGTGTAGTCCAAGGCAATGAATCTTTTACAACTGCATTGAGATGTTCAAGAAAGGTATATAAGCAAATCAAAGTAAGAAACAAGCATTATAGCTTATCCCATAGTTCTGTTAGTTCTAGAAATCTCATAGGAGTTTTTAATGGTGAATTAGGGGGGTTGTAGCAAGAAGACACATATGGAGGTTTAAACAACACCTATTGATGTGAATATAAATAATCAATGGTTTCATTGACAAGGATTTGGACATTTTCAAGCTTAATAACCTATAAACGGAGTTATGAACCTTCAGGATGCAAATAAGAGTGAATCGAAGTGTTGAAGTGTAGTCCAAGGCAATGAATCTCTTACAACTGCATTGAGATGTTCAAGAAAGGTATAGAAGGAAATCAATGTAAGAAACAAGCATTATAGCTTATCCCATAGTTCTGTTAGTTCTAAAAATCTCATAGGAGTTTCTAATGGTGAATAAGGGGCATTGTAGCAAGAAGACACATATGGAGGCTTAAACAACATCTATTCATGTGAATATGAAGAATCAATGGTTTCATTGACAAGGATTTGGCCGTTTTCAAGCTTATTTACCTATAAACGGAGTTATGAACCTTCAGGATGCAAATAAGAGTGAATCGAAGTGTTGAAGTGTAGTCCAAGGCAATGAATCTCTTACAACTGCATTGAGATGTTCAAGAAAGGTATAAAAGCAAATAAAAGTAAGAAACAAGCATTATAGCTTATCTCACAGTTCTGTTAGTTCTAAGAATCTCATAGGAGTTTCTAATGGTGAATAAGGGGCGTTGTAACAAGAAGACACATATGGAGGCTTAAACAAGATCTATTCATGTGAATATGAAGAATCAATGGTTTCATTGACAAGGATTTGGCCATTTTCAAGCTTAATAACCTATAAACGGAGTTATGAACCTTCAGGGTGCAAATAAGAGTGAATCGAAGTGATGAAGAGTAGTCAAAGGCGGTGAATCTCTTATAACTGCTTTGAGATGTTCAAGAAAGGTGTATAAGCAAATCAAAGTAAGAAACAAGCATTATACCTTATCCCATTGTTCTGTTTGTTCTAAGGATCTCATAGGAGTTTTTCATGGTGAATAAGGGGCTTTGTAACAAAAAGACACATATGGAGGCTTACACAACACCTATTAATGTGAATATGAAGAACCAATGATTTCATTGACAAAGATTTGGCTATTTTCAAGCTGATTCACCTATAAACGGAGTTATGAACCTTCAGGATGCAAATAAGAGTGAATCGATGTTTTGAAGTGTAGTCAAAGACGGTGAATCTCTTACAACTGCTTTGAGATGTTCAAGAAAGGTGTATAAGCAAATCAAAGTAAGAAACAAGCATTATAGCTTATCCCATAGTTCTGTTAGTTTTAAGAATGTCATAGGAGTTTTTCATGGTGAATAAGGGGCGTTGTAGTAAGAAGACGCATATAGAGGCTTAAACAACACCTATTCATGTGAATATGAAGAATCAATGGTTTCATTGACAAAGATTTGGCCATTTTCAAGCTGATTCACCGATGAGCGGAGTTATGAACCTTCAGGATGCAAAAAGAGTGAATCGATGTTTTGAAGTGTAGTCAAGATGGTGAATCTCTTACAACTGCTTTGAGATGTTCAAGAAAGGTGTAAAGCAAATCAATGTAAGAAACAAGCATTATAGCTTATCCCATGGATTACGTTAGTTCTAAGAATCTCATAGGAGTTTCTAATGGTGAATAAGGGGCGTTGTAGTAAAAAGACACATATGGAGGCTTAAACAACATCTATTCATGTGAATATGAAGAATCAATGGTTTCATTGACAAGGATTTGGCCGTTTTCAAGCTGATTCACCTATAAACGGAGTTATGAACCTTCAGGATGCAAAAAAGAGTGAATCGATGTTTTGAAGTGTAGTCAAAGATGGTGAAACTCTTACAACTGCTTTGAGATGTTCAAGAAAGGTGTAGAAGCAAATCAATGTAAGAAACAAGCATTATAGCTTATCCCATAGTTCTGTTAGTTCTAGGAATCTCATAGGAGTTTTTAATGGTGAATTAGGGGGGTTGTAGTAAGAAGACACATATGGAGGTTTAAACAACACCTATTGATGTGAATATAAACAATCAATGGTTTCATTGACAAGGATTTGGACATTTTCAAGCTTAATAACCTATAAACGGAGTTATGAACCTTCAGAATGCAAATAAGAGTGAATCGAAGTGTTGAAGTGTAGTCCAAGGCAATGAATCTCTTACAACTGCATTGAGATGTTCAAGAAAGGTATAGAAGGAAATCAATGTAAGAAACAAGCATTATAGCTTATCCCATAGTTCTGTTAGTTCTAAAAATCTCATAGGAGTTTCTAATGGTGAATAAGGGGCATTGTAGCAAGAAGACACATATGGAGGCTTAAACAACATCTATTCATGTGAATATGAAGAATCAATGGTTTCATTGACAAGGATTTGGCCGTTTTCAAGCTTATTTACCTATAAACGGAGTTATGAACCTTCAGGATGCAAATAAGAGTGAATCGAAGTGTTGAAGTGTAGTCCAAGGCAATGAATCTCTTACAACTGCATTGAGATGTTCAAGAAAGGTATAGAAGCAAATCAAAGTAAGAAACAAGCATTATAGCTTATCTCACAGTTCTGTTAGTTCTACGCATCTCATAGGAGTTTCTAATGAAGAATCAGGCGCCTTGTAGCAAGAAGACACATATGGAGGCTTAAACAAGACCTATTCATGTGAATATGAAGAATCAATGGTTTCATTGACAAGGATTTGGCCATTTTCAAGCTTAATAACCTATAAACGGAGTTATGAACCTTCAGGGTGCAAATAAGAGTGAATCGAAGTGATGAAGAGTAGTCAAAGGCGGTGAATCTCTTATAACTGCTTTGAGATGTTCAAGAAAGGTGTATTAGCAAATCAAAGTAAGAAACAAGCATTATACCTTATCCCATTGTTCTGTTTGTTCTAAGGATCTCATAGGAGTTTTTCATGATGAATAAGGGGCTTTGTAACAAAAAGACACATATGGAGGCTTACACAACACCTATTAATGTGAATATGAAGAACCAATGATTTCATTGACAAAGATTTGGCTATTTTCAAGCTGATTCACCTATAAACGGAGTTATGAACCTTAAGGATGCAAATAAGAGTGAATCGATGTTTTGAAGTGTAGTCAAAGACGGTGAATCTCTTACAACTGCTTTGAGATGTTCAAGAAAGGTGTATAAGCAAATCAAAGTAAGAAACAAGCATTATAGCTTATCCCATAGTTCTGTTAGTTTTAAGAATGTCATAGGAGTTTTTCATGGTGAATAAGGGGCGTTGTAACAAAAAGACACATATGGAGGCTTAAACAACACCTATTCATGTGAATATGAAGAATCAATGGTTTCATTGACAAAGATTTGGCTATTTTCAAGCTGATTCACCTATAAACGGAGTTATGAACCTTCAGGATGCAAAAAAGAGTGAATCGATGTTTTGAAGTGTAGTCAAAGATGGTGAAACTCTTACAACTGCTTTGAGATGTTCAAGAAAGGTGTAGAAGCAAATCAATGTAAGAAACAAGCATTATAGCTTATCCCATAGTTCTGTTAGTTCTAAGAATCTCATAGGAGTTTCTAATGGTGAATAAGGGGCGTTGTAGTAAAAAGACACATATGGAGGCTTAAACAACATCTATTCATGTGAATATGAAGAATCAATGGTTTCATTGACAAGGATTTGGCCGTTTTCAAGCTTATTCACCTATAAACGGAGTTATGAACCTTCAGGATGCAAATAAGAGTGAATCGAAGTGTTGAAGTGTAGTCCAAGGCAATGAATCTCTTACAACTGCATTGAGATGTTCAAGAAAGGTATAAAAGCAAATAAAAGTAAGAAACAAGCATTATAGCTTCTCTGGATTCTGTTAGTTCTAAGAATCTCATAGGAGTTTCTTATGGTGAATAAGGGGCGTTGTAGTAAAAAGACACATATGGAGGCTTAAACAAGATCTATTCATGTGAATATGAAGAATCAATGGTTTCATTGACAAGGATTTGGTCATTTTCAAGCTTAATAACCTATAAACGGAGTTATGAACCCTCAGGATGCAAGAAAAAGTGAATCGAAGTGTTGAAGTGTAGTCCAAGGCAATAAATCTTTTACAACTGCATTCAGATGTTCAAGAAAGGAATATAAGCAAATCAAAGTAAGAAACAAGCATTATAGCTTATCCCATAGTTCTGTTAGTTCTAGAAATCTCATAGGAGTTTTTAATGGTGAATTAGGGGGGTTGTAGCAAGAAGACACATATGGAGGTTTAAACAACACCTATTGATGTGAATATAAATAATCAATGGTTTCATTGACAAGGATTTGGACATTTTCAAGCTTAATAACCTATAAACGGAGTTATGAACCTTCAGGATGCAAATAAGAGTGAATCGAAGTGTTGAAGTGTAGTCAAGGCAATGAATCTCTTAACTGCATTGAGATGATCAAGAAAGGTATAGAAGCAAATCAATGTAAAGAAACATTATAGCTTATCCATAGTTCCGTTAGTTCTAAAAATCTCATAGGAGTTTCTAATGGTGAATAAGGGGCATTGTAGCAAGAAGACACATATGGAGGCTTAAACAACATCTATTCATGTGAATATGAAGAATCAATGGTTTCATTGACAAGGATTTGGCCGTTTTCAAGCTTATTTACCTATAAACGGAGTTATGAACCTTCAGGATGCAAATAAGAGTGAATCGAAGTGTTGAAGTGTAGTCCAAGGCAATGAATCTCTTACAACTGCATTGAGATGTTCAAGAAAGGTATAAAAGCAAATAAAAGTAAGAAACAAGCATTATAGCTTATCTCACAGTTCTGTTAGTTCTAAGAATCTCATAGGAGTTTCTAATGGTGAATAAGGGGCGTTGTAGTAAAAAGACACATATGGAGGCTTAAACATCTATTAATGTGAATATGAAGAATCAATGGTTTCATTGACAAGGATTTGGCCATTTTCAAGCTTAATAACGTATAGGCGGAGTTAGGAACCTACAGGATGCCAAAAAGCGTGGATCGACGTGTCGAAGTGTAGTCCAAGGCAATGAATCTCTTACAACTGCATTGAGATGTTCAAGAAAGGTATAGAAGGAAATCAATGTAAGAAACAAGCATTATAGCTTATCCCATGGATTATGTTAGTTCTAAAAATCTCATAGGAGTTTCTAATGGTGAATAAGGGGCATTGTAGCAAGAAGACACATATGGAGGCTTAAACAACATCTATTCATGTGAATATGAAGAATCAATGGTTTCATTGACAAGGATTTGGCCGTTTTCAAGCTTATTTACCTATAAACGGAGTTATGAACCTTCAGGATGCAAATAAGAGTGAATCGAAGTGTTGAAGTGTAGTCCAAGGCAATGAATCTCTTACAACTGCATTGAGATGTTCAAGAAAGGTATAAAAGCAAATAAAAGTAAGAAACAAGCATTATAGCTTATCTCACAGTTCTGTTAGTTCTAAGAATCTCATAGGAGTTTCTAATGGTGAATAAGGGGCGTTGTAGCAAGAAGACACATATGGAGGCTTAAACAAGATCTATTCATGTGAATATGAAGAATCAATGGTTTCATTGACAAGGATTTGGCCATTTTCAAGCTTAATAACCTATAAACGGAGTTATGAACCTTTAGGGTGCAAATAAGAGTGAATCGAAGTGATGAAGAGTAGTCAAAGGCGGTGAATCTCTTATAACTGCTTTGAGATGTTCAAGAAAGGTGTATAAGCAAATCAAAGTAAGAAACAAACATTATACCTTATCCCATTCTTCTGTTTGTTCTAAGGATCTCATAGGAGTTTTTCATGGTGAATAAGGGGCTTTGTAACAAAAAGACACATATGGAGGCTTACACAACACCTATTAATGTGAATATGAAGAACCAATGATTTCATTGACAAAGATTTGGCTATTTTCAAGCTGATTCACCTATAAACGGAGTTATGAACCTTCAGGATGCAAATAAGAGTGAATCGAAGTGATGAAGAGTAGTCAAAGGCGGTGAATCTCTTATAACTGCTTTGAGATGTTCAAGAAAGGTGTATAAGCAAATCAAAGTAAGAAACAAGCATTATACCTTATCCCATAGTTCTGTTAGTTCTAGAAATCTCATAGGAGTTTTTAATGGTGAATTAGGGGGGTTGTAGCAAGAAGACACATATGGAGGTTTAAACAACACCTATTGATGTGAATATAAATAATCAATGGTTTCATTGACAAGGATTTGGACATTTTCAAGCTTAATAACCTATAAACGGAGTTATGAACCTTCAGGATGCAAATAAGAGTGAATCGAAGTGTTGAAGTGTAGTCCAAGGCAATGAATCTCTTACAACTGCATTGAGATGTTCAAGAAAGGTATAGAAGGAAATCAATGTAAGAAACAAGCATTATAGCTTATCCTATAGTTCTGTTAGTTTTAAGAATGTCATAGGAGTTTTTCATGGTGAATAAGGGGCGTTGTAACAAAAAGACACATATGGAGGCTTAAACAACACCTATTCATGTGAATATGAAGAATCAATGGTTTCATTGACAAAGATTTGGCTATTTTCAAGCTGATTCACCTATAAACGGAGTTATGAACCTTCAGGATGCAAAAAAGAGTGAATCGATGTTTTGAAGTGTAGTCAAAGATGGTGAAACTCTTACAACTGCTTTGAGATGTTCAAGAAAGGTGTAGAAGCAAATCAATGTAAGAAACAAGCATTATAGCTTATCCCATAGTTCTGTTAGTTCTAAGAATCTCATAGGAGTTTCTAATGGTAAATAAGGGGCGTTGTAGTAAAAAGACACATATAGAGGCTTAAACAACATCTATTCATGTGAATATGAAGAATCAATGGTTTCATTAACAAGGATTTGGCCGTTTTCAAGCTTATTCACCTATAAACGGAGTTATGAACCTTCAGGATGCAAATAAGAGTGAATCGAAGTGTTGAAGTGTAGTCCAAGGCAATGAATCTCTTACAACTGCATTGAGATGTTCAAGAAATGTATAAAAGCAAATAAAAGTAAGAAACAAGCATTATAGCTTATCTCACAGTTCTGTTAGTTCTAAGAATCTCATAGGAGTTTCTAATGGTGAATAAGGGGCGTTGTAGTAAAAAGACACATATGGAGGCTTAAACAACATCTATTCATGTGAATATGAAGAATCAATGGTTTCATTGACAAGGATTTGGCCATTTTCAAGCTTAATAACCTATAAACGGAGTTATGAACCTTCAGGATGCAAATAAGAGTGAATCGAAGTGTTGAAGTGTAGTCCAAGGCAATGAATCTCTTACAACTGCATTGAGATCTTCAAGAAAGGTATAGAAGGAAATCAATGTAAGAAACAAGCATTATAGCTTATCCCATAGTTCTGTTAGTTCTAAAAATCTCATAGGAGTTTCTAATGGTGAATAAGGGGCATTGTAGCAAGAAGACACATATGGAGGCTTAAACAACATCTATTCATGTGAATATGAAGAATCAATGGTTTCATTGACAAGGATTTGGCCGTTTTCAAGCTTATTTACCTATAAACGGAGTTATGAACCTTCAGGATGCAAATAAGAGTGAATCGAAGTGTTGAAGTGTAGTCCAAGGCAATGAATCTCTTACAACTGCATTGAGATGTTCAAGAAAGGTATAAAAGCAAATAAAAGTAAGAAACAAGCATTATACCTTATCTCATGAGTTCTGTTAGTTCTAAGAATCTCATAGGAGTTTCTAATGGTGAATAAGGGGCGTTGTAGCAAGAAGACACATATGGAGGCTTAAACAACATCTATTCATGTGAATATGAAGAATCAATGCTTTCATTTCCAAGGATTTGACCATTTTCAAGCTTAATAACCTATAAGCGGAGTTATGAACCTTTAGGATGCAAATAAGAGTGAATCGAAATGTTGAAGAGTAGTACAAGGCGGTGAATCTCTTATAACTGCTTTGAGATGTTCAAGAAAGGTGTATAAGCAAATCAAAGTAAGAAACAAGCATTATACCTTATCCCATTGTTCTGTTTGTTCTAAGGATCTCATAGGAGTTTTTCATGGTGAATAAGGGGCTTTGTAACAAAAAGACACATATGGAGGCTTACACAACACCTATTAATGTGAATATGAAGAATCAATGGTTTCATTCACAAGGATTTGGCTATTTTCAAGCTGATTCACCTATAAGCGGAGTTATGAACCTTGGGGATGCAAATAAGAGTGAATCGATGTTTGGAAGTGCGGTCAAAGACGGTGAATCTCTTACAACTGCTTTGAGATGTTCAAGAAAGGTGTATAAGCAAATCAAAGTAAGAAACAAGCATTATAAGCTTATCCCATGGATTATTAGTTTCTAAGAATCTCATAGGAGTTTTTCATGGTGAATAAGGGCGTTGTAACAAAAAACACATATGGAGGCTTAAACAACACCTATTAATGTGAATATGAAGAATCAATGGTTTCATTGACAAAGATTTGGCTATTTTCAAGCTGATTCACCTATAAACGGAGTTATGAACCTTCAGGATGCAAATAAGAGTGAATCGATGTTTTGAAGTGTAGTCAAAGATGGTGAATCTCTTACAACTGCTTTGAGATGTTCAAGAAAGGTGTAGAAGCAAATCAATGTAAGAAACAAGCATTATAGCTTATCCCATAGTTCTGTTAGTTCTAAGAATCTCATAGGAGTTTCTAATGGTGAATAAGGGGCGTTGTAGCAAGAAGACACATATGGAGGCTTAAACAACATCTATTCATGTGAATATGAAGAATCAATGGTTTCATTGACAAGGATTTGGCCATTTTCAAGCTTAATAACCTATAAACGGAGTTATGAACCTTCAGGATGCAAAAAAGAGTGAATCGAAGTGTTGAAGTGTAGTCAAAGGCGGTGAATCTCTTATAACTGCTTTGAGATGTTCAAGAAAGGTGTATAAGCAAATCAAAGTAAGAAACAAGCATTATACCTTATCCCATTCTTCTGTTAGTTCTAAGAATCTCATAGGAGTTTCTAATGGTGAATAAGGGGCGTTGTAGCAAGAAGACACATATGGAGGCTTAAACAAGATCTATTCATGTGAATATGAAGAATCAATGGTTTCATTGACAAGGATTTGGCTATTTTCAAGCTGATTCACCTATAAGCGGAGTTATGAACCTTGAGGATGCAAATAAGAGTGAATCGATGTTTTGAAGTGTAGTCAAGGCGGTGAATCTCTTACAACTGCTTTGAGATGTTCAAGAAAGGTGTATAAGCAAATCAAAGTAAGAAACAAGCATTAGCTTATCCCATAGTTCTGTTAGTTTCTAAGAATCTCATAGGAGTTTTTCATGGTGAATAAGGGCGTTGTAACAAAAAACACATATGGAGGCTTAAACAACACCTATTCATGTGAATATGAAGAATCAATGGTTTCATTGACAAAGATTTGGCTATTTTCAAGCTGATTCACCTATAAGCGGAGTTATGAACCTTGAGGATGCAAAAAAGAGTGAATCGATGTTTTGAAGTGTAGTCGAAGATGGTGAATCTCTTACAACTGCTTTGAGATGTTCAAGAAAGGTGTAGAAGCAAATCAATGTAAGAAACAAGCATTATAAGCTTATCCCATGGTTCTGTTAGTTCTAAGAATGTCATAGGAGTTTCTAATGGGGAATAAGGGGCGTCGTAGCAGGAAGACACATATGGAGGCTTAAACAACATCTATTCATGTGAATATGAAGAATCAATGGTTTCATTGACAAGGGTTTGGACATTTTCAAGCTTAATAACCTATAAGCGGAGTTATGAACCTTCAGGGTGCAAATAACAGTGAATCGACGTGTTGAAGTGTAGTCAAGGCGGTGAATCTCTTATAACTGCTTTGAGATGTTCAAGAAAGGTGTATAAGCAAATCAAAGTAAGAAACAGTCAAGATCCCTGAGCCCATGGATCTGTTAGTTCTAAGGAGCTCATGGGAGATTATCAAGGGGAATAAGGGGCTGTGGAACAAAAAGACACATATGGAGGCTTAAACAACACCTATTAATGTGAATATGAAGAACCAATGGTTTCATTGACAAAGATTTGGCTATTTTCAAGCTGATTCACCTATAAACGGAGTTATGAACCTTTAGGATGCAAATAAGAGTGAATCGATGTTTTGAAGTGTTGTCAAAGGCGGTGAATCTCTTACAACTGCTTTGAGATGTTCAAGAAAGGTGTATAAGCAAATCAAAGTAAGAAACAAGCATTATAGCTTATCCCATAGTTCTGTTAGTTCTAAGAATGTCATAGGAGTTTTTCATGGTGAATAAGGGTCGTTGTAACAAAAAAACACATATGGAGGCTTAAACAACACCTATTAATGTGAATATGAAGAATCAATGGTTTCATTGACAAAGATTCGGCTATTTTCAAGCTGATTCACCTATAAACAGAGTTATGAACCTTTAGGATGCAAATAAGAGTGAATCGATGTTTTGAAGTGTAGTCAAAGACGGTGAATCTCTTACAACTGGTTTGAGATGTTCAAGAAAGGTGTAGAAGCAAATCAATGTAATAAACAAGCATTATACCTTATCCCATAGTTCTGTTAGTTCTATGAATCTCATAGGAGTTTTTAATGGTGAATTAGGGGGGTTGTAGCAAGAAGACACATATGGAGGTTTAAACAACACCTATTGATGTGAATATAAACAATCAATGGTTTCATTGATAAGGATTTGGCCATTTTCAAGCTTAATAACCTATAAACGGAGTTATGAACCTTCAGGATGCAAATAAGAGTGAATCGAAGTGTTGAAGTGTAGTCCAAGGCAATGAATCTCTTACAACTGCATTGAGATGTTCAAGAAAGGTATAGAAGGAAATCAATGTAAGAAACAAGCATTATAGCTTATCCCATAGTTCTGTTAGTTCTAAAAATCTCATAGGAGTTTCTAATGGTGAATAAGGGGCGTTGTAGCAAGAAGACACATATGGAGGCTTAAACAACATCTATTCATGTGAATATGAAGAATCAATGGTTTCATTGACAAGGATTTGGCCATTTTCAAGCTTAATAACCTATAACCGGAGTTATGAACCTTGGGGATGCAAATAAGAGTGAATCGAAGTGTTGAAGTGTAGTCGAAGGCAATGAATCTCTTAACTGCATTGAGATGTTCAAGAAAGGTATAAAAGCAAATAAAAGTAAGAAACAAGCATTATAAGCTTATCTCATGGTTCCTGTTAGTTCTAAGAATCTGACAGGAGTTTCTAATGGTGAATAAGGGGGGGGTTGTAGCAAGAAGCACATATGGAGGTTCTTAAACAACATCTATTCATGTGAATATGAAGAATCAATGGTTTCATTGACAAGGATTTGGCCATTTTCAAGCTTAATAACCTATAAGCGGAGTTATGAACCTTGAGGTGCAAATAAGAGTGAATCGAAGTGTTGAAGAGTAGTGCAAGGCGGTGAATAGATTGGAACTGCTTTGAGATGTTCAAGAAAGGTGTAGAAGCAAGTCAAAGTAAGAAACAAGCATTATAGCTTATCCCATAGTTCTGTTAGTTCTAAGAATCTCATAGGAGTTTTTCATGGTGAATAAGGGGCTTTGTAACAAAAAGACACATATGGAGGCTTACACAACACCTATTAATGTGAATATGAAGAACCAATGATTTCATTGACAAAGATTTGGCTATTTTCAAGCTGATTCACCTATAAACGGAGTTATGAACCTTCAGGATGCAAATAAGAGTGAATCGATGTTTTGAAGTGTAGTCAAAGACGGTGAATCTCTTACAACTGCTTTGAGATGTTCAAGAAAGGTGTATAAGCAAATCAAAGTAAGAAACAAGCATTATAGCTTATCCCATAGTTCTGTTAGTTTTAAGAATGTCATAGGAGTTTTTCATGGTGAATAAGGGGCGTTGTAGAAAAAAGACCTATATGGCGGCTTAACGATCATCTGTTCTTGTGAATATGAAGAATCAATGGTTTCATTGACAAAGATTTGGCTATTTTCAAGCTGATTCACCTATAAACGGAGTTATGAACCTTCAGGATGCAAAAAAGAGTGAATCGATGTTTTGAAGTGTAGTCAAAGATGGTGAAACTCTTACAACTGCTTTGAGATGTTCAAGAAAGGTGTAGAAGCAAATCAATGTAAAAGCAAGCAATATAGCTTATCCCATAGTTCTGTTAGTTCTAAGAATCTCATAGGAGTTTCTAATGGTGAATAAGGGCGTTGTAGCAAGAAGACACATATGGAGGCTTAAACAACATCTATTCATGTGAATATGAAGAATCAATGGTTTCATTGACAAGGATTTGGCCATTTTCAAGCTTAATAACCTATAAACGGAGTTATGAACCTTCAGGGTGCAAATAAGAGTGAATCGAAGTGTTGAAGTGTAGTCAAAGGCGGTGAATCTCTTATAACTGCTTTGAGATGTTCAAGAAAGGTGTATAAGCAAATCAAAGTAAGAAACAAGCATTATACCTTATCCCGTTGTTCTGTTAATTTGAGGAATCTCATAGGAGTTTCTAGTGGTGAATAAGGGGCGTTGTAACAAAAAGACACATATGGAGGCTTAACAACACCTATTAATGTGAATATGAAGAATCAATGGTTTCATTGACAAGATTTGGCTATTTTCAAGCTGATTCACCTATAAGCGGAGTTATGAACCTTTCGGGGATGCAAATAAGAGTGAATCGATGTTTTGAAGTGTAGTCAGAAAGGTGAATCTCTTACAACTGCTTTGAGATGTTCAAGAAAGGTGCATAAGCAAATCAAAGTAAGAAACAAGCATTATAAGCTTATCCCATAGTTCTATTAGTTTTAAGAATCTCATAGGAGTTTTTAATGGTGAATAAGGGCGTTGTAGCAAAAGACACATATGGAAGCTCAAACACCTATTCATGTGAATATGAAGAATCAATGGTTTCATTGACAAGGATTTGGATATTTTCAAGCTGATTCACCTATAAACGGAGTTATGAACCTTCAGGGTGCAAATAAGAGTGAATCGAAGTGATGAAGAGTAGTGAAAGGCGGTGAATCTCTTATAATTGCTTTGAGATGTTCAAAAAAGGTGTAGAAGCAAATCAATGTAAGAAACAAGCATTATAGCTTATCCCATAGTTCTGTTAGTTCTAGGAATCTCATAGTAGTTTTTAATGGTGAATTAGGGGGGTTGTAGTAAGAAGACACATATGGAGGTTTAAACAACACCTATTGATGTGAATATAAAGAATCAATGGTTTCATGGACAAGGATTTGGATATTTTCAAGCTTAATAACCTATAAGCGGAGTTATGAACCTTCGGGATGCAAATAAGAGTGAATCGAAGTGTTGAAGTGTAGTCGAGGCAATGAATCTCTTACAACTGCATTGAGATGTTCAAGAAAGGTATAAAAGCAAATAAAAGTAAGAAACAAGCATTATAAGCTTATCTCGTGGTTCTGTTAGTTCTATGAATCTCATAGGAGTTTCTAATGGTGAATAAGGGGGGTTGTAGCAAGAAGACACATATGGAGGCTTAAACAACATCTATTCATGTGAATATGAAGAATCAATGGTTTCATTGACAAGGATTTGGCCATTTTCAAGCTTAATAACCTATAAACGGAGTTATGAACCTTCAGGGTGCAAATAAGAGTGAATCGAAGTGATGAAGAGTAGTCAAAGGCGGTGAATCTCTTATAACTGCTTTGAGATGTTCAAGAAAGGTGTATAAGCAAATCAAAGTAAGAAACAAGCATTATACCTTATCCCATTGTTCTGTTTGTTCTAAGGATCTCATAGGAGTTTTTCATGGTGAATAAGGGGCTTTGTAACAAAAAGACACATATGGAGGCTTAAACAACACCTATTAATGTGAATATGAAGAATCAATGGTTTCATTGACAAGGATTTGGCCATTTTCAAGCTGATTCACCTATAAACGGAGTTATGAACCTTCAGGATGCAAATAAGAGTGAATCGATGTTTTGAAGTGTAGTCGAAAGGCGGTGAATCTCTTACAACTGCTTTGAGATGTTCAAGAAAGGTGTATAAGCAAATCAAAGTAAGAAACAAGCATTATAAGCTTATCCCATAGTTCTGTTAGTTTTAAGAATCTCATAGGAGTTTTTAATGGTGAATAAGGGCGTTGTAGCAAAAAGACACATATGGAGGCTTAAGCAACACCTATTCATGTGAATATGAAGAATCAATGGTTTCATTGACAAAGATTTGGCCATTTTCAAGCTGATTCACCTATAAGCGGAGTTATGAACCTTCGGGATGCAAAAAGAGTGAATCGATGTTTTGAAGTGTAGTCAAGATGGTGAATCTCTTACAACTGCTTTGAGATGTTCAAGAAAGGTGTAGAAGCAAATCAATGTAAAGAACAAGCATTATAAGCTTATCCCATGGAGTTCTGTTAGTTCTAAGAATCTCATAGGGTTTCTAATGGTGAATAAGGGGCGTTGTAGTAAAAAGACACATATGGAGGCTTAAAGCAACATCTATTCATGTGAATATGAAGAATCAATGGTTTCATTGACAAGGATTTGGCCATTTTCAAGCTTATTCACCTATAAGCGGAGTTATGAACCTGCAGTTTGCAAATAATAGTGAAGCGAAGTGTTGAAGTGTAGTCCACGGCAATGAATCTCTTACAACTGCATTGAGGTGTTCAAGAAATGTATGAAAGCAAATGAAAGTAAGAGACAAGCATTATAGCTTATCTCGCAGGTCGGTTAGTTCTGAGAATCTCATAGGAGTTTCTAGTGGTGAATGAAGGGCATTGTATTAAAGACACATATGGAGGCTTAAACAACATCTATTAATGTGAATATGAAGAATCAATGGTTTTCATTGACAAGGATTTGGCCATTTTCAAGCTTAATAACCTATAAACGGAGTTATGAACCTTCAGGATGCAAAAAAGAGTGAATCGAAGTGTTGAAGTGTAGTCCAAGGCAATGAATCTCTTACAACTGCATTGAGATGTTCAAGAAAGGTATATAAGCAAATCAAAGTAAGAAACAAGCATTATAGCTTATCCCATAGTTTTGTTAGTTCTAGGAATCTCATAGGAGTTTCTAATGGTGAATAAGGGGCGTTGTAGCAAGAAGACACATATGGAGGCTTAAACAACATCTATTCATGTGAATATGAAGAATCAATGGTTTCATTGACAAGAATTTGGAAATTTTCAAGCTTAATAACCTATAAGCGGAGTTATGAACCTTCGGGATGCAAATAAGAGTGAATCGAAGTGTTGAAGTGTAGTCGAGGCAATGAATCTCTTACAACTGCATTGAGATGTTCAAGAAAGGTATAGAAGAAATCAATGTAAGAAACAAGCATTATAAGCTTATCCCGTAGTTCTATTAGTTCTAAAAATCTCATAGGAGTTTCTAATGGTGAATAAGGGGCGTTGTAGCAAGAAGACACATATGGAGGCTTAAACAACATCTATTGATGTGAATATGAAGAATCAATGGTTTCATTGACAAGGATTTGGCCATTTTCAAGCTTATTCACCTATAAACGGAGTTATGAAGATCCGGGATGCAACGAAGAGGGAATGGAAGTGGAGAAGGGTAGTCGCAGGCACTGAAACACTTACAACTGCATTGAGATGTTCAAGAAAGGTATAAAGCAAATCAAAGTAAGAAACAAGCATTATAGCTTATCTCACGGTTCTGTTAGTTCTAAGAGTCTCATAGGAGTTTCTAATGGTGAATAAGGGGCGTCGTAGCAAGAAGACACATATGGAGGCTTAAACAACATCTATTCATGTGAATATGAAGAATCAATGGTTTCATTGACAAGGATTTGACCATTTTCAAGCTGATAACCTATAAGCGGAGTTATGAACCTTGAGGATGCAAATAAGAGTGAATCGAAGTGTTGAAGTGTAGTCAAAGGCGGTGAATCTCTTATAACTGCTTTGAGATGTTCAAGAAAGGTGTATAAGCAAATCAAAGTAAAAACAAGCATTATAGCTTATCCCATACTTCCGTTAGTTCTAAGGATCTCATAGGAGTTTTCAATGGTGAATAAGGGCTTTGTAACAAAAAGACACATATGGAGGCTTAACAACACCTATTAATGTGAATATGAAGAATCAATGGTTTCATTGACAAAGATTTGGCTATTTTCAAGCCATTCACCTATAAGCGGAGTTATGAACCTTCGGGATGCAAATAAGAGTGAATCGATGTTTTGAAGTGTAGTCAAAATGGCTGAATCTCTTACAACTGCTTTGAGATGTTCAAGAAAGGTGGAGAAGCAAGTCAAAGTATGAAACAAGTATTAAAGGTTATCCCACAGTTCTGTTAGTTCTAAGAATCTCATAGGAGTTTCTAATGGTGAATAAGGGGCGTTGTAGTAAAAAGACACATATGGAGGCTTAAACAACATCTATTCATGTGAATATGAAGAATCAATGGTTTCATTGACATGGATTTGACCATTTTTAAGCTTATTCACCTATAAGCGGAGTTATGAACCTTGGGGATGCAAATAAGAGTGAATCGAAGTGTTGAAGTGTAGTCAAGGCAATGAATCTCTTACAACTGCATTGAGATGTTCAAGAAAGGTGTATAAAGCAAATCAAAGTAAGAAACAAGCATTATAGCTTATCTCATGGTTCTGTTAGTTCTAAGAATCTCATAGGAGTTTCTAATGGTGAATAAGGGCGTTGTAGTAAAAGACACATATGGAGGCTTAAGCAACATCTATTCATGTGAATATGAAGAATCAATGGTTTCATTGACAAGGATTTGGCCATTTTCAAGCTTATTAACCTATAAGCGGAGTTATGAACCTTGGGGATGCAAATAAGAGTGAATCGAAGTGTTGAAGTGTAGTCGAGGCAATGAATCTCTTACAACTGCATTGAGATGTTCAAGAAAGGTTTAGAATCAAATCAAAGTAAGAAGCAAGCATTATAGCTTATCCCAGAGTTCCGGTAGTTCTAAGAATCTAATAGGAGTTTCTAATGGTGAATAAGGGGCGATGTAGCAAGAAGACACATATGGTGGCTTAAGCTACATCGATTCATGTGAATATGAAGAATCAATGGTTTTCATTGACAAGGATTTGGCCATTTTCAAGCTTATTCACCTATAAGCGGAGTTATGAACCTTGGGGATGCAAATAAGAGTGAATCGAAGTGTTGAAGTGTAGTCAAGGCAATGAATCTCTTACAACTGCATTGAGATGTTCAAGAAAGGTATAAAGCAAATCAAAGTAAGAAACAAGCATTATAGCTTATCTCATGGTTCCGTTAGTTCTAGGAATCTCACAGGAGTTTCTAATGGTGAATAAGGGGTGTTGTAAGAAGACACATATGGAGGTCTAAACAACACCTATTCATGTGAATATGAAGAATCAATGGTTTCATTGACAAGGTTTGGCCATTTTCAAGCTTAATAACCTATAAGCGGAGTTATGAACCTTGAGGATACAAAGAAGAGTGAATCGCAGTGTTGAAGGGTAGTCAAAGGCGGTGAATGTCTTATAACTGCTTTGAGATGTTCAAGAAATGTGTATAAGCAAATCAAAGTAAGAAACAAGCATTATAACTTATCCCATAGTTACTGTTGTTCTAGGAATCTCATAGGAGTTTTTAATGGTGAATAAGGGGCGTTGTAACAAAGACACATATGGAGGCTTAACAACACCTATTAATGTGAATATGAAGAATCAATGGTTTTCATTGACAAAGATTTGGCTATTTTCAAGCTGATTCACCTATAAGCGGAGTTATGAACCTTCGGGATGCAAATAAGAGTGAATCGAAGTGTTGAAGTGTAGTCAAGGCAATGAATCTCTTATAACTGCTTTGAGATGTTCAAGAAAGCTATATAAGCAAATCAAAGTAAGAAACAAGCATTATAGCTTATCCCATAGTTTGGTTAGTTCTAGGAATCTCATAGGAGTTTTTAATGGTGAATTAGGGGGGTTGTAGCAAGAAGACACATATGGAGGTTTAAACAACACCTATTGATGTGAATATAAAGAATCAATGGTTTTATTTACAAGGATTTGACTATTTTCAAGCTTAATAACCTATAAGCGGAGTTATGAACCTTGAGGATGCAAATAAGGGTGAATCGTAGTGAGGCTGTGTAGTCCAAGGGAATGAATCTGTTGCAACTGCATCGAGATGTTCAAGAAAGGACTAGAGGCACATCTATGTAAGACACAGGCATGATAGCTTGTCCCATAGTTCTGTTAGTTCTAAGAATCTCATAGGAGTTTTTAATGGTGAATAAGGCCGTTGTAGCAAAAAGACACATATGGAGGCTTAAACAACACCTATTAATGTGAATATGAAGAATCAATGGTTTTCATTGACAAAGATTTGGCTATTTTCAAGCTGATTCACCTATAAGCGGAGTTATGAACCTTGAGGATGCAAATAAGAGTGAATCGATGTTTTGAAGTGTAGTCAAGGTGGTGAATCTCTTACAACTGCTTTGAGATGTTCAAGAAAGGTGTAGAAACAAATCAATGAAAGAAACAAGCATTATAAGCTTATCCCATAGTTCTGTTAGTTCTAAGAATCTCATAGGAGTTTCTAATGGTGAATAAGGGCGTTGTAGCAAGAAGACACATATGAAGGCTTAAACAACATCTATTCATGTGAATATGAAGAATCAATGGTTTCATTGACAAGGATTTGGCCTATTTTCAAGCTTATTCACCTATAAGCGGAGTTATGAACCTTGGGGATGCAAATAAGAGTGAATCGAAGTGTTGAAGTGTAGTCGAAGGCAATGAATCTCTTAACTGCATTGAGATGTTCAAGAAAGGTATAAAAGCAAATCAAAGTAAGAAACAAGCATTATAAGCTTATCCCGTGGTTCTGTTAGTTCTAAGAATCTCATAGGAGTTTCTAATGGTGAATAAGGGCGTTGTAGCAAAGACACATATGGAGGCTTAAACAACATCTATTGATGTGAATATGAAGAATCAATGGTTTCATTGACAAGGATTTGGCCATTTTCAAAGCTAATAACCTATAAGCGGAGTTATGAACCTTGAGGATGCAAATAAGAGTGAATCGAAGTGTTGAAGTGTAGTCAAGGCAATGAATCACTAACAACTGCATAGAGATGTCCAAGAAAGGTATAGAAGCAAATCAAAGTAAGAAACAAGCATTATAAGCTTATCCCATGGTTCCGTTAGTTCTAAGAATCTCATAGGAGTTTCTAATGGTGAATAAGGGCGTTGTAGCAAGAAGACACATATGGAGCTTAAACAACATCTATTCATGTGAATATGAAGAATCAATGGTTTTCATTGACAAGGATTTGGCCATTTTCAAGCTTATTCACCTATAAGCGGAGTTATGAACCTTGGGGATGCAAATAAGAGTGAATCGAAGTGTTGAAGTGTAGTCAAGGCAATGAATCTCTTACAACTGCATTGAGATGTTCAAGAAAGGTATAAAGCAAATCAAATTAAGAAACAAGCATTATAGCTTATCCCGTAGTTCTGTTATTTCTAAGAGGCTCATAGGTGTGTCTAATGTTGAATAAGGGGTTGTAGCAAGAAGACACATATGGAGGCTTAAGCAACACCTATTCATGTGAATATGAAGAATCAATGGTTTCATTGACAAAGTTTGGCCATTTTCAAGCTTATTAACCTATAAGCGGAGTTATGAACCTTGAGGTGCAAATAAGAGTGAATCGAAGTGTTGAAGTGTAGTCAAGGCGGTGAATCTCTTATAACTGCTTTGAGATGTTCAAGAAAGGTGTATAAGCAAATCAAAGTAAGAAACAAGCATTATACTTATCCCGTAGTTCTGTTTGTTCTAAGGATCTCATAGGAGTTTTTCATGATGAATAAGGGGCTTTGTAACAAAAAGACACATATGGAGGCTTAAACAACACCTATTGATGTGAATATGAAGATTCAATGGTTTCATTGACAAGGATTTGGCCATTTTCAAGCTGATTCACCTATAAACGGAATTATGAACCTTCAAGATGCAAATAAGAGTGAATCGAAGTATTGAAGTGTAGTCAAAGGAGGTGAATCTCTTACAACTGCTTTGAGATGTTCAAGAAAGGTGTAGAAGCAAATCAAAGTAAGAAACAAGCATTATAAGCTTATCCCGTGGTTCCGTTAGTTTTAAGAATCTCATAGGAGTCTCTAATGGTGAATAAGGGGCGTTGTAGCAAGAAGCAACATATGGAGGCTTAAACAACACCTATTCATGTGAATATGAAGAATCAATGGTTTCATTGACAAAGATTTGGCTATTTTCAAGCTGATTCACCTATAAGCGGAGTTATGAACCTTGGGGATGCAAAAAAGAGTGAATCGATGTTTTGAAGTGTAGTCGAAGATGGTGAATCTCTTACAACTGCTTTGAGATGTTCAAGAAAGGTGTAGAAGCAAATCAAAGTAAGAAACAAGCATTATAAACTTATCCCGTGGTTCTGTTAGTTCTAAGAATCTCATAGGAGTTTCTAATGGTGAATAAGGGGCGTTGTAGCAAGAAGACACATATGGAGGCTTAAGCAACATCTATTCGTGTGAATATGAAGAATCAATGGTTTCATTGACAAGGATTTGGCCATTTTCAAGCTTAATCACCTATAAGCGGAGTTATGAACCTGTGGGCCGCAAACAAGAGTGAACCGAAGTGTTGAAGTGCAGGACAAGGGCGGGGACTCTCTTACAACTGCTTTGAGATGTTCAAGAAAGGTGTAGAAGAAAATCAAAGTAAGAAACAAGGATTATAGCTTATCCCATAATTCTGTTAGTTCTAAGAATCTCATAGGAGTTTTTAATGGTGAATAAGGGGCGTTGTAGCAAAAAGACACATATGGAGGCTTAACAACATCTATTGATGTGAATATGAAGAATCAATGGTTTCATTGACAAGGATTTGGCCATTTTCAAGCTGATTCACCTATAAACGGAGTTATGAACCTTCAAGATGCAAATAAGAGTGAATCAAAGTGTGGAAGTGTAGTCAAAGGCGGTGAATCTTTTACAACTGCTTTGAGATATTCAAGAAAGGTGTAGAAGCAAATCAAAGTAAGAAACAAGCATTATAGCTTATCCTATAGTTCTGTTAGTTCTAAGAATCTCATAGGAGTTTCTAATGGTGAATAAGGGGCGTTGTAGCAAGACGACACATATGGAGGCTTAAACAACACCTATTGATGTGAATATGAAGAATCAATGGTTTCATTGACAAGGATTTGGCCATTTTCAAGCTGATTCACCTATAAACGGAATTATGAACCTTCAAGATGCAAATAAGAGTGAATCAATGTGTGGAAGTGTAGTCAAAGAAGGTGAATCTCTTGTAACTGCTTTGAGATGTTCAAGAAAGGTGTAGAAGCAAATCAAAGTAAGAAACAAGCATTATAAACTTATCCCGTGGTTCCGTTAGTTCTAGGAATCTCATAGGAGTTTTTAATGGTGAATAAGGGGGTTGTAGCAGAAGACACATATGGAGGTTTAAACAACACTATTGATGTGAATATAAAGAATCAATGGTTTCATTGACAAGGATTTGGCCATTTTCAAGCTTAATAACCTATAAGCGGAGTTATGAACCTTCGGGATGCAAATAAGAGTGAATCGAAGTGTTGAAGTGTAGTCGAGGCAATGAATCTCTTACAACTGCATTGAGATGTTCAAGAAAGGTATAGAAGCAAATCAATGTAAGAAACAAGCATTATAAGCTTATCCCATGGTTACTTTTAGTTCTAAGAATCTCATAGGAGTTTCTAATGGTGAATAAGGGGCGTTGTAGCACGAAGACACATATGGAGGCTTAAACAACATCTATTCATGTGAATATGAAGAATCAATGGTTTCAAAGACAAGGCTTTGACCATTATCAAGCTTATTTACCTATACGCGGAGTTATGAACCTTCGGGATGCAAATAAGAGGGAATCGAAGTGTTGAAGTGTAGTCAAGGCAATGAATCTCTTACAACTGCATTGAGATGTTCAAGAAAGGTATAAAAGCAAATCAAAGTAAGAAACAAGCATTATAGCTTATCCGTGGTTCATTAGTTCTAAGAATCTCATAGGAGTTTTCTAATGGTGAATAAGGCGTTGTAGCAAGAAGACACATATGGAGGCTTAAACAACATCTATTCATGTGAATATGAAGAATCAATGGTTTTCATTGACAAGGATTTGGCCATTTTCAAGCTTAATAACCTATAAGCGGAGTTATGAACCTTCAAGATACAAATAAGAGTGAATAGAAGTGTTGAAGTGTAGTCAAAGGCGGTGAATCTCTTATAACTGCTTTGAGATGTTCAAGAAAGGTGTATAAGCAAATCAAAGTAAGAAACAAGCATTATACCTTATCCCATTGTTCTGTTTGTTCTAAGGATCTCATAGGAGTTTTTCATGGTGAATAAGGGGCTTTGTAGCAAGAAGACACATATGGAAGCTTAAACACCACATATTTATGTGAATATGAAGAATCAATGGTTACATTGACAAGGATTTGTCCATTTTCAAGCTGATTCACCTATAAGCGGAGTTATGAACCTTCGGGATGCAAATAAGAGTGAATCGATGTTTTGAAGTGTAGTCGAAGGCGGTGAATCTCTTACAACTGCTTTGAGATGTTCAAGAAAGGTGTATAAGCAAATCAAAGTAAGAAACAAGCATTATAAGCTTATCCCGTGGTTCTGTTAGTTCTAAGAATCTCATAGGAGTTTTCATGGTGAATAAGAGGCGTTGTAACAAAAGACACATATGGAGGCTTAACAACACCTATTCATGTGAATATGAAGAATCAATGGTTTCATTGACAAAGATTTGGCCATTTTCAAGCTGATTCACCTATAAGCGGAGTTATGAACCTTGGGGATGCAAAAAAGAGTGAATCGATGTTTTGAAGTGTAGTCGAAGGTGGTGAATCTCCTACAACTGCTTTGAGATGTTCAAGAAAGGTGTAGAAGCAAATCAATGTAAGAACCAAGCATTATAACTTATCCCGTGGATTCTATTAGTTCTAAGAATCTCATAGGAGTTTCTAATGGTGAATAAGGGCGTTGTAGTAAAAGGACACATATGGAGGCTTAAACAACACCTATTCATGTGAATATGAAGAATCAATGGTTTTCATTGACAAAGGATTTGGCCATTTTCAAGCTTATTCACCTATAAGCGGAGTTATGAACCTCAGGATGCAACTAAGAGTGAATCGAAGTGTTGTAGGGTAGTCCAAGGCAATGAATCTCTTACAACTGCATTGAGATGTTCAAGAAATGTATAAAAGCAAATAAAAGTAAGAAACAAGCATTATAGCTTATCTCACAGTTCTGTTAGTTCTAAGAATCTCATAGGAGTTTCTAATGGTGAATAAGGGGCGTTGTAGTAAAAAGACACATATGGAGGCTTAAACAAGATCTATTCATGTGAATATGAAGAATCAATGGTTTCATTGACAAGGATTTGGTCATTTTCAAGCTTAATAACCTATAAACGGAGTTATGAACCCTCAGGATGCAAGAAAAAGTGAATCGAAGTGTTGAAGTGTAGTCCAAGGCAATGAATCTTTTACAACTGCATTGAGATGTTCAAGAAAGGTATATAAGCAAATCAAAGTAAGAAACAAACATTATAGCTTATCCCATAGTTCTGTTAGTTCTAGAAATCTCATAGGAGTTTTTAATGGTGAATTAGGGGGGTTGTAGCAAAGACACGTATGGAGGTTTAAGCAACACCTATTCATGTGAATATAAAGAATCAATGGTTTCATTGACAAGGATTTGGCCATTTTCAAGCTATTAACCTATAAGCGGAGTTATGAACCTTGGGATGCAAATAAGAGTGAATCGAAGTGTTGAAGTGTAGTCAAGGCAATGAATCTCTTACAACTGCATTGAGATGTTCAAGAAAGGTATAAGCAAATCAATGTAAGAAACAAGCATTATAAACTTATCCCGTAGTTACGTTAGTTCTAAGAATCTCATAGGAGTTTCTAATGGTGAATAAGGGCGTTGTAGCAGGAAGACACATATGGAGACTTAAACGGCATCTATTCATGTGAATATGAAGAATCAGTGGTTTCATTGACAAGGATTTGGCCATTTTCAAGCTTATTTACCTATAAGCGGAGTTATGAACCTTCAGGGATGCAAATAAGAGTGAATCGAAGTGTTGAAGTGTAGTCCAAGGCAATGAATCTCTTACAACTGCATTGAGATGTTCAAGAAAGGTATAAAGCAAATCAAAGTAAGAAACAAGCATTATAAGCTTATCCATTATTGGTTCTAAGAATCTCATAGGAGTTTCTAATGGTGAATAAGGCGTTGTAGCAAGAAGACACGTATGGAGGCTTAAACAACATCTATTCATGTGAATATGAAGAATCAATGGTTTCATTGACAAGGATTTGGCCATTTTCAAGCTTAATAACCTATAAGCGGAGTTATGAACCTTGAGGATGCAAATAAGAGTGAATCGAAGTGTTGAAGTGTAGTCGAAGGCGGTGAATCTCTTATAACTGCTTTGAGATGTTCAAGAAAGGTGTATAAGCAAATCAAAGTAAGAAACAAGCATTATACCTTATCCCGTAGTTCATTTGTTCTAAGGATCTCATAGGAGTTTTTCATGGTGAATAAGGGGCGTTGTAGCAAAAGACACATATGGAGTAACACAACACCTATTAATGTGAATATGAAGAATCAATGGTTTCATTGACAAAGATTTGGCCACTTTCGAGTTGAATCACCTTTAAGCGGAATTATGAACCTGGAGGATGCAAATAAGAGTGATTCGAAGTGGTGAAGTGTAGTCAAAGGCGGTGAATCTCTTACATTTGCTTTGAGATGTTCAAAAAAGGTGTAGAAGCAAATCAAAGTAAGAAACAAGCATTATAAGCTTATCCCAGATTACGTTAGTTCTAAGAATCTCATAGGAGTTTTTGATGGTGAATAAGGGGCGTTGTAGCAAAAAGACACATATGGAGGCTTAAACAACACCTATTCATGTGAATATGAAGAATCAATGGTTTTCATTGGCAAGGATTTGGCTCTTTTCAAGCTGATTCACCTATAAGCGGAGTTATGAACCTTGGGGATGCAAAAAAGAGTGAATCGATGTGTTTGAAGTGTAGTCAAGGTGGTGAATCTCTTACAATTGCTTTGAGATGTTAAAGATAGGTGTAGTTGTAAATCAAAGTAAGAAACAAGCATTATAAGCTTATCCCATGGTTCCGTTAGTTCTAAGAATCTCATAGGAGTTTCTAATGGTGAATAAGGGGGGGCGTTGTAGTAAAAGACACATATGGAGGCTTAAACAACACCTATTCATGTGAATATGAAGAATCAATGGTTTTCATTGACAAGGATTTGGCCATTTCAAGCTTATTCACCTATAAGCGGAGTTATGAACTCTTAGGATGCAAATAAGAGTGAATCGAAGTGTTGAAGTGTAGTCAAGGCAGTGAATCTCTTACAGCTGCATTGAGATGTTCAAGAAAGGTATAAAAGCAAATCAAAGTAAGAAACAAGCATTATAAGCTTATCTCCGGATTCTGTTAGTTCTAAGAATCTCATAGGAGTTTCTAATGGTGAATAAGGGGCGTTGTAGTAAAAAGACACATATGGAGGCTTAAACAAGAGCTATGAATGTGAATATGAAGAATCAATGGGTGCATTGACAAGGATTTTGTCATTTTCAATGTTAATAACCTATAAACGGAGGTATGAACCTTCAGAATGCAAATAAGAGTGAATCGAAGTGTTGAAGTGTAGTCCAAGGCAATGAATCTCTTACAACTGCATTGAGATGTTCAAGAAAGGTATATAAGCAAATCAAAGTAAGAAACAAGCATTATAGCTTATCCCGTGGTTCCGTTAGTTCTAGAGAATCTCATAGGAGTTTTTAATGGTGAATAAGGGGGTTGTAGCAAGAAGACACATATGGAGGTTTAAACAACACCTATTAATGTGAATATGAAGAATCAATGGTTTTCATTGACAAGGATTTGGCCATTTTCAAGCTTAATAACCTATAAGCGGAGTTATGAACCTTGGGGATGCAAATAAGAGTGAATCGAAGTGTTGAAGTGTAGTCGAGGCAATGAATCTCTTACAACTGCATTGAGATGTTCAAGAAAGGTATAAGAAACAAATCAAGTAAAAACAAGCATTATAAGCTTATCCCTGGTTACTGTTAGTTCTAAAAATCTCATAGGAGTTTCTAATGGTGAATAAGGGGCGTTGTAGCGAGAAGACACATATGGAGGCTTAAACAACATCTATTCATGTGAATATGAAGAATCAATGGTTTTCATTGACAAGGATTTGGCCATTTTCAAGCTTATTTACCTATAAGCGGAGTTATGAGACACCTTGGGGATGCAAATAAGAGTGAATCGAGTGTTGAAGTGTAGTCAAGGCAATGAATCTCTTACAACTGCATTGAGATGTTCAAGAAAGGTATAAAAGCAAATCAAAGTAAGAAACAAGCATTATAGCTTATCCAAGTTCTGTTAGTTCTAGGAATCTCAAAGGAGTTTCTAATGGTGAATAAGGGGCGTTGTAGCAAGAAGACACATATGGAAGCTTAAACAACATCTATTCATGTGAATATGAAGAATCAATGGTTTCATTGACAAGGATTTGGCCATTTTCAAGCTATACCTATAAGCGGAGTTATGAACCTTCGGGATGCAAATAAGAGTGAATCGAAGTGTTGAAGTGTAGTCAAGGCGGTGAATCTCTTCTAGCTGCTTTGAGATGTTCAAGAAAGGTGTATAAGCAAATCAAAGTAAGAAACAAGCATTATAGCTTATCCCATACTTCTGTTAGTTCTAAGAATCTCATAGGAAATTTTCACGGTGAATAAGGGGCGTTGTAACAAAAAGACACATATGGAGGCTTAACAACACCTATTAATGTGAATATGAAGAATCAATGGTTTCATTGACAAAGATTTGGCTATTTTCAAGCTGATTCACCTATAAGCGGGTTATGAACCTTCGGGATGCAAATAAGAGTGAATCGATGTTTTTGAAGTGTAGTCAAAGGCGGTGAATCTCTTACAACTGCTTTGAGATGTTCAAGAAAGGTGTAAAGCAAATCAAGTAAAAACAAGCATTATAAGCTTATCCATGGTTCTGTTAGTTCTAAGAATCTCATAGGAGTTTCTAATGGTGAATAAGAGGCGTTGTAGTAAAAGACACGTATGGAGGCTTAAACAACACCTATTCATGTGAATATGAAGAATCAATGGTTTCATTGACAAGGATTTAGCCATTTTCAAGCTTATTCACCTATAAACGTAGTTGGGAACCTGCGGGATGCAAATAAGAGTAAGTCGCGGTGTTGAAGTGTAGTCGAAGGCACAGAATCTCTTACAACTGCTTGAGATGTTCAAGAAAGGTATAAAAGCAAATCAAAGTAAAAACAAGCATTATAAGCTTATCTCGCGGTTCTGTTAGTTCTAAGAATCTCATAGGAGTTTCTAATGGTGAATAAGGGGCGTTGTAGAAAAGACACATATGGAGGCTTAAGCAACATCTATTAATGTGAATATGAAGAATCAATGGTTTCATTGACAAGGATTTGGCATTTTCAAGCTTAATAACCTATAAGCGGAGTTATGAACCTTGGGGATGCAAATAGAGTGAATCGAAGTGTTGAAGTGTAGTCGAGGCAATGAATCTCTTAACTGCATTGAGATGTTCAAGAAAGGTATAGAGCAAATCAAAGTAAGAAACAAGCATTATAAACTTATCCCATAGTTCTGTTAGTTCTAAGAATCTCATAGGAGTTTCTAATGGTGAATAAGGGCGTTGTAGCAAGAAGACACATATGGAGGCTTAAACAACATCTATTCATGTGAATATGAAGAATCAATGGTTTTCATTGACAAGGATTTGGCCATTTTCAAGCTTATTAACCTATAAGCGGAGTTATGAACCTTGGGGATGCAAATAAGAGTGAATCGAGTGTTGAAGTGTAGTCCAAGGCAATGAATCTCTTACAACTGCATTGAGATGTTCAAGAAAGGTATAAAAGCAAATCAAAGTAAGAAACAAGCATTATAAACATCTCCATGGTTCTGTGAGTTCTAGGAATCTCATCGGGGTTTCGAATGGGGAATAGGAGGCGGTGTAGCGAGAGGAGACATATGGAGGCTTAAACAACATCTATTCATGTGAATATGAAGAATCAATGGTTTCATTGACAAAGGATTTGGCCATTTTCAAGCTAATAACCTATAAGCGGAGTTATGAACCTTGAGGATGCAAATAAGAGTGAATCGAAGTGTTGAAGTGTAGTCAAGGGCATGAATCTCTTACAACTGCTTTGAGATGTTCAAGAAAGGTGTAGAAGCAAATCAAAGTAAGAAACAAACATTATACTTATCCCAGTTGTTACTGTTAGTTCTAAGAATCTCATAGGAGTTTTAATGGTGAATAAGGGGCGTTGTAGCAAGACACTATGGAGGTCTTAAACAACACCTATTAATGTGAATATGAAGAATCAATGGTTTTCATTGACAAGGATTTGGCCATTTTCAAGCTGATTCACCTATAAGCGGAGTTATGAACCTTCGAGGATGCAAATAAGAGTGAATCGAAGTGTTGAAGTGTAGTCGAAGGCGATGAATCTCTTACAACTGCTTTGAGATGTTCAAGAAAGGTGTATAAGCAAATCAAAGTAAGAAACAAGCATTATAAACTTATCCCATGGTTCTATTAGTTCTAGGAATCTCATAGGAGTTTTTAATGGTGAATAAGGGCGTTGTAGCAAGAAGACACATATGGAGCTTTAAACAACACCTATTAATGTGAATATGAAGAATCAATGGTTTCATTGACAAGGATTTGGCCATTTTCAAGCTAATAACCTATAAGCGGAGTTATGAACCTTGAGGATGCAAATAAGAGTGAATCGAAGTGTTGAAGTGTAGTCGAAGCAGTGAATCTCTTATTGCTTTGAGATGTTCAAGAAAGGTGTAGAAGCAAATCAAAGTAAAAACAAGCATTATAACTTATCCGTGGTTCCGTTAGTTCTAAGAATCTCATAGGAGTTTTTAATGGTGAATAAGGGCGTTGTAGCAAAAGACACATATGGAGGCTTAACAACACCTATTAATGTGAATATGAAGAATCAATGGTTTCATTGACAAAGATTTGGCTATTTTCAAGCTGATTCACCTATAAGCGGAGTTATGAACCTTGGGGATGCAAATAAGAGTGAATCGATGTTTTGAAGTGTAGTCAAGGCGGTGAATCTCTTACAACTGCTTTGAGATGTTCAAGAAAGGTGTAAAAGCAAATCAAAGTAAGAAACAAGCATTATAACTTATCCCATGGATTCTGTTAGTTCTAAGAATCTCATAGGAGTTTCTAATGGTGAATAAGGGCGTTGTAGTAAAAAGACACATATGGAGGCTTAAACACTATTAAATGAATATGAAGAATCAATGGTTTCATTGACAAGGATTTGGCCATTTTCAAGCTTATTCACCTATAAGCGGAGTTATGAACCTTGGGGATGCAAATAAGAGTGAATCGAAGTGTTGAAGTGTAGTCAAGGCAATGAATCTCTTACACTGCATTGAGATGTTCAAGAAAGGTATAAAAGCAAATCAAAGTAAGAAACAAGCATTATAAGCTTATCCCGAGTTCTGTTAGTTCTAAGAATCTCATAGGAGTTTTCTAATGGTGAATAAGGGGGTTGTAGCAAGAAGAAACATATGGAGGCTTAAACAACACCTATTAATGTGAATATGAAGAATCAATGGTTTCATTGACAAGGATTTGGCCATTTTTAAGCTTAATAACCTATAAACGGAGTTATGAACTTTCAGGATGCAAATAAGAGTGAATCGAAGTGTTGAAGTGTAGTCCAAGGCAATGAATCTCTTACTAATGCATTGAGATCTTCAAGAAATGTATATAAGCTAATCAAAGTAAAAAAAGCATTATAAGCTTATCCCATGGTTCTGTTAGTTCTAAAATCTCATAGGAGTTTCTAATGGTGAATAAGGGGCGTTGTAGCAAAAGACACATATGGAGGTTTAAGCAACATCTATTCATGTGAATATGAAGAATCAATGGTTTCATTGACAAGGATTTGGCCATTTTCAAACTTATTTACCTATAAGCGGAGTTATGAACCTTCGGGATGCAAATAAGAGTGAATCGAAGTGTTGAAGTGTAGTCCAAGGCAATGAATCTCTTACAACTGCATTGAGATGTTCAAGAAAGGTATAAAAGGAAATAAAAGTAAGAAACAAGCATTATAAGCTTATCCCGTGGTTCTGTTAGTTCTAAGAATCTCATAGGAGTTTCTAATGGTGAATAAGGGGTGTTGTAAGAAGACACATATGGAGGCTTAAACAACATCTATTCATGTGAATATGAAGAATCAATGGTTTTCATTGACAAGGATTTGGCCATTTTCAAGCAATAACCTATAAGCGGAGTTATGAACCTTGAGGATGCAAATAAGAGTGAATCGAAGTGTTGAAGTGTAGTCAAGGGGGTGAATCTCTTATAACTGCTTTGAGATGTTCAAGAAAGGTGTATAAGCAAATCAAAGTAAAAACAAGCATTATACCTTATCCCATGGTTCTGTTAGTTCTAAGGATCTCATAGGAGTTTTTCATGGTGAATAAGGGGTTTTGTAGCAAAAAGACACGTATGGAGGCTTAACAACACCTATTAATGTGAATATGAAGAATCAATGGTTTCATTGACAAAGATTTGGCTATTTTCAAGCTGATTCACCTATAAGCGGAGTTATGAACCTTCGGGATGCAAATAAGAGTGAATCGATGTTTTGAAGTGTAGTCGAGGGCAATGAATCTCTTACAACTGCTTTGAGATGTTCAAGAAAGGTGTATAAGCAAATCAAAGTAAGAAACAAGCATTATAAGCTTATCCCATGGTTCTGTTAGTTCTAAGAATCTCATAGGAGTTTTCTAATGGTGAATAAGGGGCGTTGTAACAAAAAACACATATGGAGCTTAAACAACACCTATTCATGTGAATATGAAGAATCAATGGTTTCATTGACAAAGATTTGGCCATTTTCAAGCTGATTCACCTATAAGCGGAGTTATGAACCTTGAGGATGCAAAAAGAGTGAATCGATGTTTTGAAGTGTAGTCAAGATGGTGAATCTCTTACAACTGCTTTGAGATGTTCAAGAAAGGTGTAGAAGCAAATCAAAGTAAGAAACAAGCATTATAAGCTTATCCCATGGTTCTGTTAGTTCTAAGAATCTCATAGGAGTTTCTAATGGTGAATAAGGAGGCGTTGGTAAGAAGACACATATGGAGGCTTAAACAACATCTATTCATGTGAATATGAAGAATCAATGGTTTTCATTGACAAAGGATTTGGCCATTTTCAAAGCATTAACCTATAAGCGGAGTTATGAACCTTGGGGGTGCAAATAAGAGTGAATCGAAGTGTTGAAGTGTAGTCGAAGGGTGAATCTCTTATACTGCTTTGAGATGTTCAAGAAAGGTGTATAAGCAAATCAAAGTAAGAAACAAGCATTATACCTTATCCCATTATTACTGTTTGTTCTAAGGATCTCATAGGAGTTTTTCATGGTGAATAAGGGGCGTTGTAGCAAAAGACACATATGGAGGCTTAACGACACTATTAATGTGAATATGAAGAATCAATGGTTTCATTGACAAAGATTTGGCTATTTTCAAGCTGATTCACCTATAAGCGGAGTTATGAACCTTGGGATGCAAATAAGAGTGAATCGATGTTTTGAAGTGTAGTCGAAGGCGGTGAATCTCTTACAACTGCTTTGAGATGTTCAAGAAAGGTGTATAAGCAAATCAAAGTAAGAAACAAGCATTATAAGCTTATCCCTAGTTCTATTAGTTCTAAGAATCTCATAGGAGTTTTTCATGGTGAATAAGGGGCGTTGTAGCAAGAAGACACATATGGAGCTTAAACAACACCTATTAATGTGAATATGAAGAATCAATGGTTTTCATTGACAAAGATTTGGCTATTTTCAAGCTGATTCACCTATAAGCGGGGTTATGAACCTTCGGGATGCAAAAAGAGTGAATCGATGTTTTGAAGTGTAGTCAAGACGGTGAATCTCTTACAACTGCTTTGAGATGTTCAAGAAAGGTGTAGAAGCAAATCAAAGTAAGAAACAAGCATTATAGCTTATCCCATAGTTCTTGTGTTCTAAGGAATCTCATAGGAGTTTTTAATGGTGAATAAGGGGCGTTGTAGCAAAAAGACACATATGGGGGTTTAAGCAACATCTATTGATGTGAATATAAAGAATCAATGGTTTCATTGACAAGGATTTGGCCATTTTCAAGCTAATAACCTATAAGCGGAGTTATGAACCTTCGGGATGCAAATAAGAGTGAATCGAAGTGTTGAAGTGTAGTCGAGGCAATGAATCTCTTACAACTGCATTGAGATGTTCAAGAAAGTGTATAAAGCAAATCAAAGTAAGAAACAAGCATTATAAGCTTATCCCGTGGTTCCGTTAGTTCTAGGAATCTCATAGGAGTTTCTAATGGTGAATAAGGGGTTGTAGCAAGAAGACACATATGGAGGTTTAACAACATCTATTCATGTTAATCTGAATAATCAATGGTTTCATTGACAAGATTTGGCGTTTTAAAGCTTATTTACCTATAAGCGGAGTTATGAACCTTGAGGATGCAAATAAGAGTGAATCGAAGTGTTGAAGTGTAGTCGAGGCAATGAATCTCTAATTTGCATTGAGATGTTCAAGAAAGGTATAGAAGCAAATCAAAGTAAGAAACAAGCATTATAGCTTATCTCAGTTCTGTTAGTTCTAAGAATCTCATAGGAGTTTCTAATGGTGAATAAGGGCGTTGTAACAAGAGACACGTATGGAGCTTAAACAACACCTATTCATGTGAATATGAAGAATCAATGGTTTTCATTGACAAGGATTTGGCCATTTTCAAGCTTAATCACCTATAAGCGGAGTTATGAACCTTGGGGATGCAAATAAGAGTGAATCGAAGTGTTGAAGTGTAGTCAAGGCAATGAATCTCTTACAACTGCATTGAGATGTTCAAGAAAGGTGTAAAGCAAATCAAAGTAAGAAACAAGCATTATAGCTTATCCCATGTTCTGATTAGTTCTAAGGATCTCATAGGAGTTTTTAATGGTGAATAAGGGGCGTTGTAGCAAAGACACATATGGAGGCTTACAACACCTATTAATGTGAATATGAAGAATCAATGGTTTTCATTGACAAGGATGTTGCCATTTTCAAGCTGATTCACCTATAAGCGGAGTTATGAACCTTCGGGATGCAAATAAGAGGGAATTGAAGTGTTGAAATGTAGTCAGGGGCGGTGAATCTCTTACAACTGCTTTGAGATGTTCAAGAAAGGTGGAGAAGCAAGTCAAAGTAAGAAACAAGCATTATAGCTTATCCCACAGTTCTGTTAGTTCTTTGAATCTCATAGGAGTTTTTCATGGTGAATAAGGGGCGTTGTAACAAAAAGACACATATGGAGGCTTAAACAACACCTATTAATGTGAATATGAAGAATCAATGGTTTCATTGACAAGGATTTGGATATTTTCAAGCTGATTCACCTATAAACGGAGTTATGAACCTTGGGGATGCAAAAAGAGTGAATCGATGTTTTGAAGTGTAGTCGAAGGTGGTGAATCTCTTACAACTGCTTTGAGATGTTCAAGAAAGGTGTAGAAGCAAATCAAAGTAAGAAACAAGCATTATAAGCTTATCCCGTGGTTCCGTTAGTTCTAAGAATCTCATAGGAGTTTCTAATGGTGAATAAGGCGTTGTAGTAAGAAGACACATATGGAAGCTTAAACAACATCTATTCATGTGAATATGAAGAATCAATGGTTTTCATTGACAAGGATTTGGCCATTTTCAAGCTTATTCACCTATAAGCGGAGTTATGAACCTTGAGGATGCAAATAAGAGTGAATCGAGTGTTGAAGTGTAGTCGAGGCAATGAATCTCTTACAACTGCATTGAGATGTTCAAGAAAGGTATAAAAGCAAATAAAAGTAAGAAACAAGCATTATAGCTTATCTCACAGTTCTGTTAGTTCTAAGAATCTCATAGGAGTTTCTAATGGTGAATAAGGGGCGTTGTAGTAAAAAGACACATATGGAGGCTTAAACAACATCTATTCATGTGAATATGAAGAATCAATGGTTTCATTGACAAGGATTTGGCCATTTTCAAGCTTAATAACCTATAAACGGAGTTATGAACCCTCAGGATGCAAGAAAAAGTGAATCGAAGTGTTGAAGTGTAGTCCAAGGCAATGAATCTCTTACAACTGCATTGAGATGTTCAAGAAAGGTATATAAGCAAATCAAAGTAAGAAACAAGCATTATAGCTTATCTCATATTACTGTTAGTTCGAGAATCTCATAGGAGTTTTTAATGGTGAATAAGGGGGCGTTGTAGCAAGAAGACACATTTGGAGGTTTCAACATCACCTATTGATGTGAATATAAAGAATCAATGGTTTTCATTGACAAGGATTTGGCCATTTTCAAGCTTAATAACCTATAAGCGGAGGGATGAACCGTTGGGAGGCAAAAAAGAGTGATTGGAGGGGTTGGGTTGGGGTCCAAGGGAATGACTCTCTTACAACTGCATTGAGATGTTCGAGAAAGGTATAGAAGCAAATCAATGTAAGAAACAAGCATTATAAGCTTATCCCATGTTAGTTCTAAGAATCTCATAGGGTTTCTAATGGTGAATAAGGGGCGTTGTGCAAGAAGACACGTATGGAGGCTTAAACAACATCTATTCATGTGAATATGAAGAATCAATGGTTTTCATTGACAAGGATTTGGCCATTTTCAAGCTTATTTACCTATAAGCGGAGTTATGAACCTTGGGGATGCAAATAAGAGTGAATCGAAGTGTTGAAGTGTAGTCCAAGGCAATGAATCTCTTACAACTGCATTGAGATGTTCAAGAAAGGTATAAAGCAAATCAAAGTAAGAAACAAGCATTATAGGCTTATCCCATGGATTCTGTTAGTTCTAGGAATCTCGTAGGAGTTTCTAATGGTGAATAAGGGGCGTTGTAGCAAGACACATATGGAGGTTCTTAAACAACACCTATTCATGTGAATATGAAGAATCAATGGTTTCATTGACAAGGATTTGGCCATTTTCAAGCTTAATAACCTATAAGCGGAGTTATGAACCTTGAGGATGCAAATAAGAGTGAATCGAAGTGTTGAAGTGTAGTCAAAGCGGTGAATCTCTTATAACTGCTTTGAGATGTTCAAGAAAGGTGTATAAGCAAATCAAAGTAAAACAAGCATTATAAACTTATCCCATGGTTCCATTAGTTCTAAGAATCTCATAGGAGTTTTTGGTGGTGAAGAAGGGGCGTTGTAGCAAAAAGACACATATGGAGGCTTACAACACCTATTAATGTGAATATGAAGAATCAATGGTTTCATTGACAAAGATTTGGCTATTTTCAAGCTGATTCACCTATAAGCGGAGTTATGAACCTTGAGGATGCAAATAAGAGTGAATCGATGTTTTGAAGTGTAGTCAAAGGTGGTGAATCTCTTACAACTGCTTTGAGATGTTCAAGAAAGGTGTAGAAGCAAATCAAAGTAAGAAACAAGCATTGAAGCTTAGCCCGTGGTTCTGTTAGTTCTAAGAATCTCATAGGAGTTTCTAATGGTGAATAAGGGGCGTTGTAGTAAAAGACACATATGGAAGCTAAACAACATCTATTCATGTGAATATATAGAATCAATGGTTTCATTGACAAGGATTTGGCCATTTTCAAGCTTATTCACCTATAAGCGGAGTTATGAACCTTCGGGATGCAAATAAGAGTGAATCGAAGTGTTGAAGTGTAGTCGAGGCGGTGAATCTCTTACAACTGCATTGAGATGTTCAAGAAAGGTGTATAAGCAAATCAAAGTAAGAAACAAGCATTATAGCTTATCCCATGGTTCTGTTAGTTCTAAGAATCTCATAGGAGTTTCTAATGGTGAATAAGGGCGTTGTAGTAAAAAGACACGTATGGAGCTTAAGCGACATCTATTAATGTGAATATGAAGAATCAATGGTTTCATTGACAAGGATTTGGCCATTTTCAAGCTTATTAACCTATAAGCGGAGTTATGAACCTTGGGGATGCAAATAAGAGTGAATCGAAGTGTTTGAAGTGTAGTCGAGGCAATGAATCTCTTACAACTGCATTGAGATGTTCAAGAAAGGTATAGAAGAAATCAAGTAAAGAAACAAGCATTATAAGCTTATCCCGTGGTTCTGTTAGTTCTAAGAATCTCATAGGAGTTTCTAATGGTGAATAAGGGCGTTGTAGCAAGAAGACACGTATGGAGGCTTAAACAACATCTATTCATGTGAATATGAAGAATCAATGGTTTTCATTGACAAGGTTTGGCCATTTTCAAGCTTATTTACCTATAAGCGGAGTTATGAACCTTCGGGATGCAAATAAGAGTGAATCGAAGTGTTGAAGTGTAGTCAAGGCCAATGAATCTCTTACAACTGCATTGAGATGTTCAAGAAAGGTATAGAAGCAAATCAAAGTAAGAAACAAGCATTATAAGCTTATCCCATGGATTCCGTTAGTTCTAAGAATCTCATAGGAGTTTCTAATGGTGAATAAGGGGTTGTAGCAAGAGACACATATGGAGGCTTAAACAACACTATTCATGTGAATATGAAGAATCAATGGTTTCATTGACAAGGATTTGGCCATTTTCAAGCTATTTACCTATAAGCGGAGTTATGAACCTTGAGGATGCAAATAAGAGTGAATCGAAGTGTTGAAGTGTAGTCGAGGCAATGAATCTCTTCAACTGCATTGAGATGTTCAAGAAAGGTATAAAAGCAAATCAAAAGTAAGAAACAAGCATTATAAGCTTATCCCATGTTCTGTTAGTTCTAAGAATCTCATAGGAGTTTTTAATGGTGAATAAGGGGCGTTGTAGCAAGAAGACACATATGGAGGCTTAAAGATCTATTGATGTGAATATGAAGAATCAATGGTTTCATTGACAAGGATTTGGCCATTTTCAAGCTTAATAACCTATAAACGGAGTTATGAACCTTCAGGGTGCAAATAAGAGTGAATCGAAGTGATGAAGAGTAGTCTAAGGCGGTGAATCTCTTATAACTGCTTTGAGATGTTCAAGAAAGGTGTATAAGCAAATCAAAGTAAGAAACAAGCATTATACCTTATCCCAATGTTCTGTTTGTTCTAAGGATCTCATAGGAATTTTTCATGGTGAATAAGGGGCGTTGTAACAAAAAAACACATATGGAGGCTTACACAACACCTATTAATGTGAATATGAAGAGCCAATGGTTTCATTGACAAAGATTTGGCTATTTTCAAGCTGATTCACCTATAAACGGAGTTATGAACCTTCAAGATGCAAATAAGAGTGAATCGATGTTTTGAAGTGTAGTCAAAGACGGTGAATCTCTTACAACTTCTTTAAGATGTTCAAGAAAGGTGGATAAGCAAATCAAAGTAAGAAACAAGCATTATAGCTTATCCCGTGGATTCCGTTAGTTCTAAGAATCTCATAGGAGTTTTTCATGGTGAATAAGAGCGTTGTAGCAAAAGACACATATGGAGCTTAAGCAACACCTATTAATGTGAATATGAAGAATCAATGGTTTCATTGACAAAGATTTGGCTATTTTCAAGCTGATTCACCTATAAGCGGAGTTATGAACCTTGGGGATGCAAAAAAAGTGAATCGATGTTTTGAAGTGTAGTCGAAGATGGAGAATCTCTAAGAACTGCTTTGAGATGTTCAAGAAAGGTGTAGAAGCAAATCAATGTAAGAAACAAGCATTATAAGCTTATCCCATGGATTCCGTTAGTTCTAAGAATCTCATAGGAGTTTCTAATGGTGAATAAGGGCGTTGTAGTAAAGACACATATGGAGGCTTAACAACATCTATTCATGTGGATATGGAGAATCAAGGGTTTGATTGAGAAGGATTGGGCCATTTGCAAGCTTATTCACCTATAAGCGGAGTTATGAACCTTCAGGATGCAAATAAGAGTGAATCGAAGTGATGAAGAATAGTGCAAGGCCGTCAATCTCGTAAAACTGCAAGGACACGGTCAAGGAAGGTATAAAAGCAAATAAAAGTAAGAAACAAGCATTATAGCTTATCTCGTGGTTCTATTAGTTCTAAGAATCTCATAGGGTTTCTAATGGTGAATAAGGGGGTTGTAGTAAAAGACACGTATGGAGGCTTAAGCAACATCTATTAATGTGAATATGAAGAATCAATGGTTTTCATTGACAAGGATTTGGCCATTTTAAAGCTTAATAACCTATAAGCGGAGTTATGAACCTTCGGGATGCAAAAAAGAGTGAATCGAAGTGTTGAAGTGTAGTCGAGGCAACGAATCTCTTACAACTGCATTGAGATGTTCAAGAAAGGTATATAAGCAAATCAAAGTAAGAAACAAGCATTATAGCTTATCCCATAGTTCTATTAGTTCTAGAAATCTCATAGGAGTTTTTAATGGTGAATTAGGGGGTTGTAGCAAGAAGACACATATGGAGGTTTAAACAACATCTATTCATGTGAATATAAAGAATCAATGGTTTCATTGACAAGATTTGGCCATTTTCAAGCTAATAACCTATAAGCGGAGTTATGAACCTTGGGGATGCAAATAAGAGTGAATCGAAGTGTTGAAGTGTAGTCAAGGCAGTGAATCTCTTACAACTGCATTGAGATGTTCAAGAAAGGTATAGAAGAAATCAAAGTAAGAAACAAGCATTATAGCTTATCCCATGGATTCTGTTAGTTCTAAGAATCTCATAGGAGTTTCTAATGGTGAATAAGGGGCGTTGTAGCAAGAAGCACATATGGAAGCAAACAACATCTATTCATGTGAATATGAAGAATCAATGGTTTTCATTGACAAGGATTTGGCGTTTTCAAGCTTATTCACCTATAAGCGGAGTTATGAACCTTCGGGATGCAAATAAGAGTGAATCGAAGTGTTGAAGTGTAGTCGAGGCAATGAATCTCTTACAACTGCATTGAGATGTTCAAGAAAGGTATAAAAGCAAATCAAAAGTAAGAAACAAGCATTATAGCTTATCTCACGATTCTGTTAGTTCTAAGAATCTCATAGGAGTTTCTAATGGTGAATAAGGGCGTTGTAGCAAGAAGACACGTATGGAGGCTTAAGCAACATCTATTAATGTGAATATGAAGAATCAATGGTTTTCATTGACAAGGATTTGGCCATTTTCAAGCTAATAACCTATAAGCGGAGTTATGAACCTTGAGGTGCAAATAAGAGTGAATCGAAGTGTTGAAGTTAGTCCAAGGCGGTGAATCTCTTATAACTGCTTTGAGATGTTCAAGAAAGGTGTATAAGCAAATCAAAGTAAGAAACAAGCATTATACCTTATCCCGTACTTCTGTTAGTTCTAAGGATCTCATAGGGTTTTCATGGTGAATAAGGGGCTTTGTAACAAAAGACATATGAAGGTTACACAACACCTATTAATGTGAATATGAAGAATCAATGGTTTCATTGACAAAGATTTGGCTATTTTCAAGCTGATTCACCTATAAGCGGAGTTATGAACCTTGGGGATGCAAATAAGAGTGAATCGATGTTTTGAAGTGTAGTCGAAGGTGGTGAATCTCTTACAACTGCTTTGAGATGTTCAAGAAAGGTGTAAAAGCAAATCAAAGTAAGAAACAAGCATTATAAGCTTATCCCATAGTTCTGTTAGTTCTAAGAATCTCATAGGAGTTTCTAATGGTGAATAAGAGGCGTTGTAGTAAAAGACACATATGGAGGCTTAAGCAACATCTATTCATGTGAATATGAAGAATCAATGGTTTCATTAACAAAGGATTTGGCCATTTTCAAGCTTATTCACCTATAAGCGGAGTTATGAACCTTGGGGATGCAAATAAGAGTGAATCGAAGTGTTGAAGTGTAGTCAAGGCAATGAATCTCTTACAACTGCATTGAGATGTTCAAGAAAGGTGTAAAAGCAAATCAAAGTAAGAAACAAGCATTATAGCTTATCCGTGGTTCTGTTAGTTCTAAGAATCTCATAGGAGTTTCTAATGGTGAATAAAAGGCGTTGTAGTAAAAAGACACATATGGAAGGCTTAAACAACATCTATTCATGTGAATATGAAGAATCAATGGTTTCATTGACAAGGATTTGGCCATTTTCAAGCTGACTAGCCTGTAAACGGAGTTGTGATCGGTGGGGATGCAAACATGAGTGAATCGAAGTGTTGAAGTGTAGTCCGAGGCAATGAATCTCTTACAACTGCATTGAGATGTTCAAGAAAGGTATAGAAGCAAATCAAAGTAAGAAACAAGCATTATAAGCTTATCCCGTGGTTCTGTTAGTTCTAAGAATCTCATAGGAGTTTCTAATGGTGAATAAGGGGCGTTGTAGCAAGAAGACACGTATGGAGGTTTTAAACAACATCTATTCATGTGAATATGAAGAATCAATGGTTTCATTGACAAGGATTTGGCCATTTTCAAGCTTATTAACCTATAAGCGGAGTTATGAACCTTGGGATGCAAATAAGAGTGAATAGAAGAGTTGAAGTGTAGTCCAAGGCAATGAATCTCTTACAACTGCATTGAGATGTTCAAGAAAGGTATAAAAGCAAATCAAAGTAAGAAAGCAAGCATTATAGCTTATCCGTTGTTCTGTTAGTTCTAAGAATCTCATAGGAGTTTCTAATGGTGAATAAGGGGTGTTGTAGA